>JAYXIM010005197.1:0-336711 GCA_037575425.1 Anastrepha fraterculus | reverse complement strand
CCTTGCCTGTCGAGGGGCGACCGCTATTAGAAACAACTAATTAACTTTGCTGTTTCATCGAGATTCGAGCCGACGTTCTCTCTGAATTCGAATGGTAATCACGCACCAACACATTCGGCTACGGAGGCCGATAAGTAAGCAAAATATGAATTGTAAAAAAAATTTGTTTCTCTGAAGGATATACTAATATTTTTAAGATTTTTGAAATATCGAAACTTTATTTAAAAAATATCTGGAAATTATTTTATTAAACTATTATCTTATTAAATTATTTAACTGTTCTGAATTTAAAAACTTAAAAAAAAAATTTTATTTTTGCTTAAAGTTTATACTAATATTTTTTACTTTCTAATTAGTAATATCTGAACTATATCGAAATTATATGATACTATTTTACAATTTATCAAAAAAATTTATAGAAAATGGAAAAGAAATTAAATTATAAACATAAAAAGTAATAAAAAATTAATTATTACAATAATTGTAAAAGTTTTAAAACTAAAAATTTTAATCTTTTTAAAAGATATACTAGTAAATTTTAGTTTTTAATTTTTGGTAATATCTGATTTATATTATATCAATATTTAAATTCTATCAAAATTATTCAACTATTTTCTATTTATGAAAATATTACGAAAAAAAATTTGTTTATGTATTAAATTATAAAAATAAAATAATTGTTAAGAAATTAAACATGGTAAAAATATTTAAAAAATTGTTTAAAAAACTAAAACATTTAATATTTGAAACTTAAAGAAAATTTATTTTTTTAGGATATATTTTTTTTGTTAATTTTTAATTTTATTTATATATTACTGATTTCTAAACTTCTTCTTCTTCTTAATTGGCGCGATAACCGCTTACGCGATTTTGGCCGAGTTTAACAAAGCGCGCCAGTCGTTTCTTTCTCGTGCTAACCGGCGCCAGTTGGACACACCAAGTGAAGCCAAGTCCTTCTCCACCTGATCTTTCCAACGCAGAGGAGGCCTTCCTCTTCCTCTACTACCACCAGCTGGTACCGCATCGAATACTTTCAGTGCCGGAGCGTTTGTATCCATTCGGACGACATGACCCAACCAACGTAGCCGCTGGATCTTTATTCGCTGCGCTATGTCTATGTCGTCGTAAAGCTCATACAGCTCATCGTTCCATCGTCTGCGATATTCGCCGTTGCCAGCGTGCAAAGGTCCAAAAATCTTGCGCAGAATCTTTCTCTCGAACACTCCAAGCGTCGCTTCATCGGATGTTGTCATCGTCCACGCTTCTGCGCCATACGTTAGGACGGGCATGATGAGAGTCTTGTAGAGTGTTAGTTTTGTTCGTCGAGAGAGGACTTTACTACTCAATTGCCTACTTAGTCCAAAGTAGCACTTGTTGGCAAGAGAGATTCTACGTTGGATTTCAAGGCTGACATTGTTATCGGTGTTAATGCTGGTTCCTAAATAAACGAAGTCTTTTACAACCTCGAAATTATAACTGTCAACAGTGACGTGGGTGCCGATACGCGAGTGCGCCGACTGTTTGTTTGATGACAGGAGGTACTTCGTTTTGTCCTCGTTCACCACCAGACCCATTCGCTTTGCCTCTTTATCCAACTTGGAGAAGGCAGAACTAACAGCGCGGTTGTTAAGGCCGATGATGTCAATATCATCGGCATACGCCAACAATTGTACGCTCTTATAAAAAATTGTGCCTGAGCGATTAAGTTCTGCGGCTCGTACGATGCTCTCCAACATCAGGTTAAAGAAGTCACACGACAGCGAGTCACCCTGTCTGAAACCTCGTTTGGTATCAAACGGCTCGGAGAGGTCCTTCCCAATTCTGACGGCGCTGCTGGTGTTGAGCAACGTCATCTTACATAGCCGTATTAGTTTTGCGGGGATACCAAATTCAGACATCGCGGCATACAGGTAACTCCTTTCCGTACTGTCGAATGCAGCTTTGAAGTCGACGAAAAGATGGTGTGTGTCGATTCTCCTTTCATGGGTCTTTTCCAAGATTTGGCGTATCGTGAATATTTGGTCGATGGTAGACTTTCCAGGTCTAAAGCCACACTGATAAGGTCCAATCAGTTGGTTGACGGTGGGCTTCAGCCTTTCACACAATACGCTCGCTAGAACCTTATAGGCGATATTTAGAAGACTAATCCCACGGTAATTGGCACAAATTGCAGGATCGCCCTTCTTATGGATTGGGCAGAGCACACTTAAATTCCAATCGGCAGGCATGCTTTCATCCGAGCATATTTTGCATAGGAGCTGATGCATGCACCTTACCAGCTCCTCGCCGCCATGTTTGAATAGCTCAGCCGGCAGTCCGTCGGCGCCCGCGGCTTTGTTGTTCTTTAGCCGCGTTATTGCTATTCTCACCTCGTCATGGTCGGGTAGCGGAACGTCAATTCCGTCGTCAACGATTGGGGTATCGGGATCATCACATTCTCTTTGACATGCGCAGCTATCACTATTAAGCAGGTTCGAGAAGTGTTCCCTCCATAATTTAAGAATGCTCTGGATGTCGGTCACCAGATCGCCGTCTTTGTTCTTACAGGAAAACGCCCCGGTCTTAAAACCTTCTGTAAGCCGCCGAACTTTCTGGTAGAATTTTCGGGCGTTGTTCCTATTGGCCAGCATCTCAAGCTCCTCGCACTCACGTATTTCGGCCTCTCGTTTCTTCTGTCGGATAATACGTCTCTCTTCTTTTCTTAGCTCTCTGTAGCGATCCCACATGGCTCGCGTTGCGCCCGATCGCAGCGTGGCTCTATAGGCAGCATCTTTTCTTTCGGCGGCAGCATGACATTCCTCGTCGTACCAATTGTTTTTTCGGGCTCGCCGGAATCCGATTTCTTCTTCGGCGGCGGTACGTAGAGAACGAGAAATATTGCTCCATTGCTCGTGCATGCCGGTTTGTTGGGCAGTACTCTTTGAGAGCAGGAGTGAGAGTCGAGTGGCGAATCTTCTGGCTGTCTGTTGTGATTGCAGCTTTTCGATGTCGATCATTCTCTGCGTAGGTAGATGGACGCTTTTCGCTGCACAGAGGCGTGTGCGCAGTTTGGCTGCAACAAGGTAATGATCCGAGTCTATGTTGGGTCCTCGGATCGTACGTACATCTAATACACTAGAAGCGTGTCTTCCATCTATCACAACATGATCGATCTGGTTTCGCGTTTTTCGATCAGGAGACAGCCAGGTAGCTTGGTGTATATTTTTATGCTGGAATCTGGTGCTGCAGACTACCATGTTTCGGGCGCCGGCGAAGTCGATCAGCCTCTGTCCGTTACCGGATGTTTCGTTGTGCAGGCTAAATTTTCCGACTGTGGGACCAAAAATTCCCTCCTTGCCCACCCTGGCGTTGAAGTCGCCAAGCACGATTTTTATGTCGTGGCGGGGGCAGCGCTCATAGGAACGTTCCAGGCGCTCATAGAAGGAATCTTTGGTCGCATCGTCCTTCTCTTCCGTCGGGGCGTGGGCGCAAATTAGCGATATGTTGAAAAATCTGGCTTTGATGCGGATTGTTGCGAGACGCTCGTCCACCGGAGTGAACGACAGTACTTGGCGACGAAGTCTCTCTCCCACAACAAATCCGACACCGAATTTGCGCTCCTTTACATGGCAGCTGTAGTAGACGTCGCAAGGTCCTATGGTTTTCTTTCCTTGCCCCGTCCATCGCATCTCTTGGATGGCAGTGATGTCAGCCTTTACTCTCACGAGGACATCAACCAGCCGGGCAGAGGCACCTTCCCCATTAAGGGACCGGACATTCCAGGTGCATACCCTCAAATCATAGTCCTTATTTCGTTTGCAGGGGTCGTCATCAGTGTTGGAAGTTCTCATCCGAGGCTTTGTATATGCTTTCATTGGGGGAGGTTTTTAAGTGGCGGGTCCCAAACCCAGCGCACAACCAGCTATCCTGGAATGTTTCGCCTTCTCACTTTAGCTCACTCCCGAACGGGTGTTCGGAAGCTACCCAGAGGAGACTTGGGCTAATCCCGGGAGTTGTGAGCTGCTTGAACCATATGCAGAAGAATCGTCCTGGCCACTCCCAAGTGAATGGCGATCAGTAACTTTCCCCACTTGCGTGGACTTCTACATATGGAACCATCCTAACCATTTCTAAACTATATCAAGGTTTAAATTAAACTAGAAAAACAACAATGATTATGTATATTAAAAAATTAAGAAAAAAAATTAAAAATTTTATTTTATAAAAAAATTAATTATTAAGAAATGAAACATGGTAAAAACATTTAAAATTGTATAAAAATAAAAACTTTAAAAATTTAGTAATCTAAAACTAAACAAAAAAATTTTTTTTGTTTTAAGATATATTAATGTTCTTTACTTTTTAATTTTAAGTAAAACATTAACTGATTTCTAAACTATACGAAAATTATAAGAACTATTTTCAACTTATCAAAAAGCGACTAAAAATTGTTAAAACAATTGCAATTGTAAAGCAAATATTATAAAAAATAAAGAAAAGTAAAAAAATTTATATTTTAAAATTAAATTAATTAAAATTGAAATAATTATGTTAAAAATTAAAAAAAAAAATTAATAATTTTAAATAATAAAAAAAAAACTAATTATTAAGAAATGAAACATGGTAAAAGTATTTAGAAACGTAAAAAAAAGTTAAACTTTCAAAATTTAGTAATTTAAACCTAAAAAATATTTTTGTTTTTGTGGGATATATTAATGTTTTTAACTTTTTAATTTTAAGTAAAACATTAACTGATTTCTAAATTATAAGAACTATTTTGAACTTATTAAAAACAATTTTTTAAATTTTGTTATTGTTGTTTTTGTTGTTTTGGTTAAAATTGTTAAAACAATTGCAATTTTAAAGAAAATATTATAAAAAATTAAGAAATGTTAAATAATGTAAACCTTAAAATTAATTAATGTTAAATTAAAAAATGTTAAATCTAGAAAATTATTTTTTTTTTGCTTATATATTTAAATATTTTAGGTTTTAATTCTTATTAATATCTAAACTATAACTAAATTGAATGAATTGCATTTAATTTGTCAAAAACAAAAAAAAAATTACGCACAAGAAGCCTTAATCTCCTAATGATAGTAATTACCAAAACGCGAAGTTCAATATATTCCATGTGAAATCCTTTTTTCCATATTTGCCCTCTTATTTTTAAAGGCAATAGGTTTGCAAATCGCACCAACGTAGTATTTTTTCGTATACAACCCATCCTTTTCTTTTTTATTTGCAAATTCTTAATACAGAATGTAAGCGATCACAGTAATAAATTGTTCATTAGTTTTAATACAAATGTGATAAATAATTCTTTCTTCTTTTTTACATTTAACAACACTATAAACTGTTAGGTATAATATTATGGTAATTGTCTCTGCTTCGGGCTGCTTCAACCAATTGCGCAATAGTTACCTATCCTGTTCACCCTTTTATGTTACATAGCCAAGACATTTGCTTCCTTCCAATTCCTCGTTTGCCTTCGATTTTACCTTGTACAATCAGTAGCAACAACTCATATTTAGGACCACGCATAAAATGACCAAATTATGTGATCTTGCGGCGCTTTATTTTTAATAACAGCTCTCTATCCTTTCGAAGTGTCGTTAAGACTTCTTTGTTACTAATTTTGTCGGTCCATCATACTTTCATCATCCGCCGATAGCAACCCATCTCAAACGCCTCTAATTTATTCATACTCGTGTGTCCATGTTTCCAGATCGTACAACAAAACAGACCAAACGTAACATTTAAGGTACCAAAAACGTAATTTCATGTTCAAGCTTTTATTGGAAAGAACTTTCCGGTAATTGAAGAATGCTTCCCTCGCTCCTCCAATCCGACAGCAAATTTGATATGATATGAAAAAAACTGGGATAAGAAATGTTCGATACTTTTTTATATAAAAAAAAAAACCCAGCAATATTTTTCTGTTCCTATTTTGTAGAAAAATGAACGAGCACACAAAAATTATTCAAATTAAATAGACATAAATTATTTGTCACATCTTGTCAATAAGTCCCTGTGGTCCTGTGATGTAGCTGTATAACCCACTGTATATGGCGATTTAAAGGTAACTGTATGACAAGAAAAGGCTATTGATGAAATCTTTTGTGCTTGGTGAAACCAGTTGGGTATTACAGCGTTTGAAATCGGAGTAAAAAAAAGAGGAACAACTTTACATTTTTTCGTACCACTGCGGCTTAGGTGAGTACTCAAAGCAGGAGACTAGAAAAGTTAGTGCTGCTTGCAGACTCCATAAAAAATCAGATGCAATAGCATTACCGTGCAAACGTCAGAAATGAGGCTTAATATGGTAGAGTAATCACCGGATATGTCGACAAAATCACTTATTCCATTGCCCAGGAATAAAAGATGCGGCAAACAAATTAATTTTTGATCTAAATCGAATAATCGTAAATATTTTAAGTTCATTATCGAAATAAAGCAAAAAAAGAAAACATTTAAAAATTCTTACTTCATCTAATGGTTTGCGCCGAACCTGCCCAACTTATCCTTTCAAGTGAAGAAGGCCAAACCCTGAAAAGTACCTTCTGTTACGTGTGCAATGTGTACGCTCCTCAATCCCGTGAATTCCAATAAGAGGGGTTATTTTGATATTAAAAAAAAATACTATTTTTCAATATAAATGATAGGATGTTTATTTTATTATAAAGATGAAAGTATGCCGTTAATAATGGAAAATAACAACAGGAAAATAACCACCACCTCCACCACCACGCTTACAGGGCAATATACTTTTTATGAAATTTTCTATAACCGAATTGCAAAGTGGCTACCCTATGTCCTCGATAGCCTCACGAATTCCATCTTTGAGGTCTTCAATCGACCCTGGGCAGTTGGCGTAGACCTTCCCTTTCACGTGGCCCTAAAGAAAAAAGTCACAAGGTGTTAAATCACAAGATCTCGGTGGCTAATTGTAAGCATCTCTTCGAGAGATAACACGGTCCGGAAACTTTTCCCGTAAAATATCAATTGTTTCGTTACTTGTGTGGCACGTAACGCCGTCTTGTTGAAAATAAACGTTGTCCAGATGAATATCATCCAATTTCGGTCATAAAAAATCGTAATCATCTCTCGATACCGCAATCCATTCACCTGTAACATCTGTTATTGGAAAACCCTTCAGTTTTGCTTCCTAGAAATCCATCAGAATTCGTTTTTGTCTCCATTCAATACTCTAAATGAGCTTTTACATAAATAAGTACTTTAGAATACTCCTAAAGACTCTGTAATTATTTTTTCTGCGGAAAATGGTATTTGCTCTTTGATCCCTTCAATATGACTGCTTCCATTTTTTTATCCTCCCTGTCAAAATCATCACTTATAATTCATAAAGTGACTGCATCAGTAAAATGCCGCATATGACCTTATTAATCTTCAAATAATGCCAAGTTATCATACCCGCGGTTGCCTTTTGACTTTCACAGCAACGAAGCGAAAGCCCAATAAACTTATCGACACATGTCAGACATTGAAAAATAAACAAAAGCACACGCTCAAGCAATCAAAGCTACCAGAAATTCACACAAGTCCTCCCTCACCATGTGCAAATCCCATTCCAAACAATTAAACATAATTAACATAACACAGAAAATGTGAAACAGCAACAACATATATATATATATATAATCAGGAATTGGAGAGCAGGGCCACAAAATGCACACAAAATTTATATAATAATTTGTTGACACTCAATTGATATGGAAGCACAAAGCGGAATGTGAAGTTTTATGAAAATTTACTCTCCTTTGTATGAATATGTTTGTATGTGTATGTATAAACACATTTTCCGGCAAGCATATTTTAAGGCGTTTAACGCGTTTGTGCGCAAATGAAATTCTTTGTTAGAATATCTTCCACTTAAATGCCTTTAAATGAATTTCCATGCGCACAAGTCATAAATAAAATTGATGCCCAACAAATCGCAGCAACAGCGCATACACCCATACATTATATACATATTTATACAAATATTCGTGTGTGTGCGCTAAAGATTTGATTCTCTGCCATCTTTGCTTGTTTAACATATGAAAAGCTCATTCAGAGTATGTATTATGCATAAAAAGCAAATAACTCATGTACAGCCATGAGCAACAGAGAAAGTGGGAGGGAGAAGAATGCAGAGTGCGCTATACACGCAAACACGTGAGAGCTGTGGGTTGCAGCCACACACTCGCACATTTATTGAGCGCTCGAAAAAATTTATGGCTCGACTATTAAGTGTGAATTAAGTTTAAATTTATTCCTGAAGCGATTTTATTTCACAGCGAATATACTATTGCCATGAGACGACACTGTAGTCATAGTCACCGTCAAAGGACGGGATTATGACAAAATGTTAACACATAATCCTGAATTTTTTTTATAATATATTGATAGAAGATTACGATGATCTATATGAGTAAAATAAGGCTAGATTTTTGCCTCTAAAAAGAATATAGCTCACATGGCTGTGTATTTTTATTAGTCTATTATGGTACCCGTAAGAGGACAATGGGAAACCAGGGTAGGAAGGGAGGATCGAGCGGTATCGGAACGATGGTTTGTTATGGCAATGAGAAACAAAGTTGAAAAAAAGAGAGGAAGGCAAATTTGCGCCGAAGAAATGGTAAAGTGTGCCTGCTGATTGGAATATAAGTGCGCGCAGCCATAACCATAAGAAAAGAGATCCCGTAATCTGTGCCAATTATCGCGGAATCAGTCCTGTAAATATCGCCTAGAAGGTTTTAGCGAGTGTATTGTGTGAAGGGCTAGAGCCCACCATCTATCAATTGATTGAGCCTTATTAGTGAGGCTTTAAAACTAGAAAATCTACTAGATATTCACAAATCTACGGCTAGATATTCACATGCTACGCTACGCTCAGGCACAATTTTTATAAGAGAATTTTTATAAGAGCGTACAGTTGTTGGAGTATGCCGATGATATTAACAGCATCGGCCTAAACTACCGTGCTGTTAGTTCTGCCCTTTTCGTACTGGATAAAGAGGCGAAACGAATAGAACTGGTGGTGAACGAGGACAAAACGAAGTACTTCCTGTCATCAAACAAACAATCGGAGCACTCGCGCATCGACATCCACGTCACTGTTGACAGTTATGATTTCGAGATTGTAAAAGACTTTGTTTATCTAGTAATGAGCCTAAACCATAATAACGCTGTCAGCCTTGAAACCTAACGCAGAATTGAGTAGGCAACTGAATAGAAAAGTCCTCTCTCGACGAACAAAACCAACACTCTACAAGGCTCTCATCATGCCCGTCCTAACGTATGGCGCGGAACATGGAATATGGCCGATGACAACATCCGATGAGGCGTCTCTTCGAGTGTTTGAGAGAAATATACTGCGGAAGACATAGACATAGACATAGCGCAGCGAATAAAGATACAGCAGATCACCCAAATGGATACAAACACTCTGACTATGAAAGTTTTCGATCCGGTACCAGCTGGTGGAAGCAGAGGAAGAGAAAGGAAGGATCAGGTGGAGAAGGACTTAGGCTCACTCGGTGTGACCAAATGGTGTGCTTTGTTAAAGAAGTAAAATCAGTTACAGCCACTCCTCACAAAAAATTTGACAGTTTTGCCAATAGGAGCAAAGCTGAGCGAGTTATAACACTTTTACTGGAAGGTAATATTCCAAAGTTTCTGGCCAATCAGAGCGAAATTGAAAAAGTACAGCAATTTTTCCGAGGAGTTTAGTTGTTTGACAACCGATTTTTATGATTTTTGCATATTTAGAAAAGCTGAAGCTTTTGGGATTACTTATCAAAATTTCAAGCCTACCATAGTGAAGCTGAGCAGAATCAGCCTTTTTAAGTGTGCAGAAATGATGAAAATCAGTTATAAAAGAACAAATCTGTTAAATCTTCTCGAAAATGTTAAATCAAAAGTTAAACTGGACATACCTCGGCTTGTTTCGCGCATTTCAGTAAGTCGAGAGCCCAAAAAGTTAATGTTTATTTTTGTGAGTGCTGTTACACTATTAAGCAGCCGATTAACCTCAATGCCCTTTGGGCTGCAGTAAAATTAAACGGTATCCTAATCGTGACAAAGAACTCTTCGCAAAACTCATTTCATAATTTTGCTAACTGGCAAAAGTAAATACAATGAATGTCATATTAAAGTGACTAAATAGCAATTCATAGGATTGAGATTGGAGGGGGTACGCCAGATAGGAGTGTCCTTAGCGCCGAAAGCTCGAGATGATTTTTTACTCCTTCTTGAATTCTAGAAAACTGAGAACTGCTCATTAGTGGCATTGCGAATACTCCAAATTCAAAATAGTGATTTACTTTAAAGCAAATTTTTCCTAAAAAAGTTTAAAATTATTATTTTTCCATTTCCGCATAATTCTTACATTCCATATACATAAAACGTGGGCGAAAATATAATAATGGTCGGATTTAATATATGAGAATTTGTGTCTTAATGAATTAAAGAACGCCGAATTCAAAAACGCTATTTATTTCTCAAGATCACTTTTACACTTTCGCTGTCATAAAACTATCTCTGATTCAGAGCTCCATGAAATGAGTTTTCGATATTAATTTTGTATGTAAGAGAAAAAAAAATTCCAAAAAGCAACGCGCTTTGCACTTTATTATAACAGAATTCAAATTGAAAATTTTCTAAAAACTCTTATTGAAAAGTATTCAATTCTTGTTTAAATTTTTACAAAGTTGGACATTTGGGTGTATGCGCTGTTTATAAGAGGATAAAAAGAAAAATAGTGAACATACCTTTACATATATGCACATTTTTTTAATTCATCTGGAGTCTCAATTTTTAAGATTTTTGGAAATTAATAAAGAAATTTTTTTAGTGGTACAGTTTATTAAATTTTATATTTATTTGGAAGTGATGGCATATTTATGTGCTAATGAAAAAAACGCATTGAACCAATATTTTTGCTGAAAATTATGTATTTTTAACTTTTTTTCTAGTTAGGCTAGGCTCAGATTAAAATTTTTAGTAGTGGCTTTAGTGGCTTCCTAGCTCCATGTGATCAACTTTATATCGAAATTTCGGTTTGTTTAGCCGAAAATTGCAAACACACTCACATGGCATATACAGATTTTCGTTTTTTTTTCATTAAAGCAGCCCAATGCGACGGCCCAAAGTGCAGAGTAAAAAATACTTTGAAGATTTTTTATACACAAATTGAAAATTGAAACGGTTATGAATATAAATAATAGCAAAAACTTAGTGAAAAGATAAATTGATCTGAAAAAGAGGTTGTCTGTAAAGTCGGTTTACTGACGATAGCTTAACGTGATAACGTCATAAGAAAATACTGATTGAATGGTTGCATTTTCAAAAGAAAATTTTAATTTTATTTGTTTGATAGATATTTTGTATGGATATAGAGAATGAGTTAACATTAACATAACATAATATACTTTAACATAACATAACATAACATAACATAACATAACACAACACAACATAACATAACATAACATAACATAACATAACATAACATAACATAACATAACATAACATAACATAACATAACATAACATAACATAACATAACATAACATAACATAACATAACATAACATAACATAACATAACATAACATAACTAACATAACATAACATAACATAACATAACATAACATAACATAACATAACATAACATAACATAACATAACATAACATAACATAACATAACATAACATAACATAACATAACATAACATAACATAACATAACATAACATAACATAACATAACATAACATAACATAACATAACATAACATAACATAACATAACATAACATAACATAACATAACATAACATAACATAACATAACATAACATAACATAACATAACATAACATAACATAACATAACATAACATAACATAACATAACATAACATAACATAACATAACATAACATAACATACCATAACATAACATTACATTACATTACATTACATAACATAACATAACATAACAAATTACCCCGTATTAAAGCACTTATCAACAGCTTTCATTTGATACCCATATTGTACATACACAACCAAAGGTTACCCGGGTCCACGTTTTGACCTATATCTCGAGACCCCAGTCACGGAGCGGCATGAAAAATACTCTGTACTAAAGCATTCACCAACAGCTTCAATTTGATATCCATATTGTACAAACACATTCTAGGGTCCACGTTTTGGTCTCTATCTCGAGACCCTAGTCACGGAGCAGCATGAAAAATACTCTGGACTAAAGCATTCACCAACAGCTTCCATTTGATACCCATATTGTACATACACATCCGAAGGTTACCCGGGTCCACGTTTTGACCTATATCTCGAGCCCTATTTCCAAAATAAAATATAATCCATGTTACTCGTGGATGATGTAGCTTTCGAATGGTGAAAGAATTTTTAAAATCGGTCCAGTAGTTTTGAGCCTATTCATTACAAACAAACAAAGTTTTCCTCTTTATAATATTAGTATAGACAACATATCTTATAAGGTATATGGTAAATATTACCATACATTTTTTCCTTCATATATAATAAAAAAATTAATAATTATAACATTAAAACAACAGGTATTATTAACAAACTTGGTTTTATTTTAAATTCAAGTGAATCAAATTAATAATAATCAATAAGAAGGCATATGCAAATACAAATACGTGAATTTATATATGTACATTTGCGCATATACATACATACATATATACGCTCACTTAAGTAGGAGAGAGCAAGATATCGAACGTTGCCGTTCGTTTGCTTTGTTTGCTTTGTCGTTCGTTCCGCCCTTTCGCTTGCAGTTCATTCAATGCAATGAGCAAGGTAACACTAATATGAGCAAGGTAACACTAATATGAGCAAGGTAACACTAATATGAGCAAGGTAACGGCAATGAGCAAGGTAACTACATATGAACAGTAATGAGCAAGGTAACTACATATGGACAGTAATGAGCAAGGTAACTACATATGAACAGTAATGAGCAAGGTAACTACATATGGACAGTAATGAGCAAGGTAACTACATATGAACAGTAATGAGCAAGGTAACGACACATTTTTTCGTGCGTGCAGCCTGTTAAATCGAATTATAAGACGTTATCACGTCAAAAGCTAGGGCTGAAGTCACTATAACCAAACCAACCGAAAGACAAATCGGCTCTGGTAAAAGCTGAAAAAACTCAGCTGATTGACACCGTAAAAATCTAAATTTCAAGCTTTTTACAAAAATAAGAAAAACTGGAAAAACTTTCATCAGTTTTTTAAACTTGTTAGACAGGATTTTTGGGGAATTAATCGCATGCAGTTTTATAGCTTATTTAGTTTTATTGTAATAAAGTGCAAGTTTAAAGTTGTTAAGAAATCTCATTAGCTTTTCATAAATTATTCAGTTGACGGAGTTATGCCCTTTTCTCAATATAGGGGAAAAATATACTTTCTACACACCAAGTGCGTAACACCGTCAGGTGAAAAGTGGAAAAAAAGGAAAAAATCGCTTACTTGCTTTCACTTTCAAAACTCCAAAAGTGAAATAGACGCCGGCAAAATCCGAATAGTCAGCAGGCTTTTGTGTCAGATATGTTTTATGTAAGTATCTTTAATCATTTATGACGGCAACGGAGCTTGTGTGTGCTACCTGAGTTTTAAGTACAATGACACAGAAGCAAAGACCGAGCAGATTAGATCAAATCATGTGAATGGATTCACTTTGCGCAGCTCTGAATGTAGTCGACGCGGCTTTTACTGCTGGTGACAGTAGGTAACTATGGTCTCCCTTCATTGAAAATACTCGGTGGTTACAAAATTACTCGTGCTTGGCATGTCTAATTAACCACAGTTTGCCAGCGAAAGTATAACAAAAAAACAACAAAAGAAGGGAAACAACTGAAGCGCATTTGTAAGGATGACCAAAATCGTTTAAGCAGTTGCTAAGCCATTTAAGATGAAGCCAAAGATATATGCATGCATGGAAGTTATTTAAGCCTCTTGAAGATAAAATCGATTTTCTGCGTTGATTTCTGCACACCACCAAATCAAGTTAATCACAGTTTATATTCAAGCAAATAAATCTTCCATGCGCACTACTTCTTTCAACGGCCCAAAACGAAGCGGGCAAAAGTAGTGGGTGGGAGAAGAGACAGTAAATAAATTGCATAATTAATTCATTAACTAGCACTCATTGCTGTTGTTTTTTGTGTAAATGTAAACAAACACTCTCTCAACTATTCACTTGTACTTCGCACAACTTCCTGCCCCACTCACTCTCTCTAAGGTCCAACGCCGTCAAAAGTGAAGCGAATAGCATTATTTAATTTGAAATATTAAGCAAAAAAGGCAACAAAAAGGTGGAGTAGAGAGAATGCTGGTGTGAATGTAAGTAGAATAATCAAAGTTGTGTGTTCAAGTAAGATTTGAAATATTATGCATTGACGCCTTAATGTATGAAGTGAAGCAAAGAAAAAAAAGAAACTACGAAGAAAAGAGAAGATGATTCAATTGTATTACTTGTCAACAGCTGCTGTTGAAATTTAGAGAGGGAAAGGCGGCCGACGAAGCCGCATGGATGTGTACGTGGCTACCATTCAATGGGTCTTGATTTGATGCTCACCGTACACTTGAAGCATTAAATTGTTTCAATAGTTGCCGCTAATCATGAAGCAATGCTATGAATTTTTGAATTGGAAAAGTTTCTTATACAAGCTCTTCAGCAGAGGCGGTATATGAGGAAAGCTAAATAGCAAGATGCGCAACTCAATTAAAGTAGAAGCTCGGCCAAACGTGCAATGAAGGATGTACATATCTATAATTGGCGCTTACACCCTTTTCGGTTATTTAGCCGAGCTCCTCCTCCAATTTGTGGCGTGCGTCTTCATGTTAAACCGAGTGACCTACAGTTTTAAGATGACTCCGAATGGCAGCTATTTTTAATGAGGAGCTTTTTCACGGCAGAAATTCACTCGGAGATTTGCCTTTGCCTGCCGAGGGGTGACCGCTATTAGAAAAAACTTTTTCTTCGTTTTGGTATTTCACGGAGACTCGAATCTACGTTCTCTCCGATTTCCGAATGGTAATCAAGCATCAACCCACTCGGCTACGGCGACAGCCGAAGGATGTATATAAGTATAAATATATATATATTAGGCCGGGTCGATTTGTGGGGAGGCAAAAAAATCGCCCATTGCTCTGTGAAAATCATATTCTAGGGATCAAAATAAGAAACTTTGCTGAAGGATCCATACCTTTAAAACGAATTGTGATGTCCCCCAAATTGGGTCGAACTTTTTAGTTTCATTTCTATAACTCACTTAAATTAATTTTTTCATTTACATATGTTCTGACTAAATAAATTTCTTAAGAGAAAAAATAGATATTATTATAAATAAATAAAAATAAAGAAAAAACATAGTCCTTTAGCTGATTTTTTCTTGCAAAGGCCAAAAATGGTGATATTTTTAAATTGGGGGGCATCAGAATTTTGACCCCTAGAATACGATTTTCACAGAGCAATGAGCAATTTTTAAATCGACCCGCCCTAATATACTTATATGCATGAAAAAAATGCAATAAAAAATATAAAAAAAAAAATAAAAATTGAAAAAAAAAATGTTTAATATTAATGAAGAAATCAAAAAAAAAAAATACATTGTCAAGTGAGAGAAAAAAGTGACTAAGCGTGGCTGATAAACCCTTACGAGTGTAAAAAATGCGAATAAATTAAAAATACAATCCCATACACACATATATTTGTCTTTAATTATATACTTCTTTAATGCAAAACAGAAGCAGAAAAATGTAAATGAATTTTATTCTGCCCATAACCACAATCTTCCACTTTGCCACTAAACCCAATTATCTGGCGCGGTAATCTGCGAAAAGCAGACTTTCCGACTTTGAGTTTGTAATTTATGTAACTTACATAATTATTTAATGCGCAATGAGTGAAATGTTAATTGTTGGGTTAATTTATGCAATTTCATGTTATTTCTCACCACTGAGCTTCGATGATTGAGATTGTGAGTGCGGCGCGTGTACAAAATGACGCTTCGGTGGGCTGATATGTTTTCGACCAAAATTGTTGCCATGGCGAATGTCGCTTACGCTCCAATTATTGCCGTAATATTCAGTATTTTAGCAAATAAATCGCTTGTTTTATTATGCAATTCGGAGAGATTGTTTGTGTGCACTCTTGTTGTCTACCTCCTTTTCAGTTAACTGTTGCTTGTGGCCATTTAGCTTCGATTGACGACAAACAACCAACAGCTAGAAAATCGTGGTGATTTTGTTTATATTTTTAGCTTTCTTGTGTTATTGATTTGTATTTGTTAATATCTTCATTCTGCTGGTTTTTCACATTTTCATCCTCGCGCGACTGTCGCTTGTAGCAACCATACGGAATAGTAAGAAATCTTATATTGTGTCTTATAACACAATATGCATAACAAAATATTTGCCTCCTTAGGCTATCAGCTGTGCCCCGGGCTCGTTGCTTTCCCTTTATATGAAATATCGAATGATGGAAAAAGTCGTTTCTAATAGCAACCGCTCTTCAAAAGGCAATGATAAAGCTGCGACTGCATTTTTTACATAAACAATGTACTTTTTTTTTATATTTTTATTCAGTTATCCAGATAGAAATTCAAGAAAAGTGTCACAAAACGGTTCTTCATCTTTGAACGTCCGCCATTTTGTCGATTTTATTTTTTTAAGGTCGTCGTTCATACTGAACTAGAACCTTTTGTCTTTTTGATTTTAGACCCCTGTGACTACCGCAATCCGTGTCGCCAGCGATATATGTACCTTTTTTGGAAGAGCATATTGTGAAAGCTGACAACTTTTTGAACGAACCCTCAAAACCAAGTTTTTGAACGAGCCTCGTATGGCCAACAATTTTTGGTTTTATAATAATGAATTAAAAAATAAAATACTAGAAACCAAAATAAAAAATCTTTTCTTGTTTTTTGTTTTAACGCTTTTAAAGAAACACCCAAAGCACCATTTCAAATCAGGGCGAGGGCCTTATTAAGCAATAAACTGGCATAAAAACAAAAAATATTCAACAGATTTTTAAGGTACTAAGCTAAATTAAATGTAAGATTTTTAGATATTTAAAATATGTAGTTGTGAATGATCTAAGCTATGGCTTTTGCCTTAATATCCCAGAATTTCATATAAAAAAAAATGTAGGCCTTGAGGTGGCACAAAAGAAATAATAAAAATAAACAAAAAGGAATAAAAATAAGAAATAGAGAGAAAATTAAAAATATTCGGTAAAATTCGAAGCTTTTTATTTTCCATAACCTATCATGCCAAAGAAAGAAAACAGATTCCATGAAAAAGGAGATAGAGAACCTGTGCATAAATTTCAACGACAAGCAAACCCGCAAATTTTATAGCAAAGTTAAGGCAGAAAAGCGCGGATTTCAACCAACCGCAAATATGTGCAAGAACAAAAATGGTTATATACTTACGGAAGAGTAGGAGATAGTAGAAAGGTGGGTCGAGTACTTTAGAGAGCTGCTGAATGCTGGTGTAATTGGTGCTTTTATAGATATTAACATACTTCATGCGAACAACAACACAGTTCTAGACCACCCTGACGAACAACCACCTACATTACAAGAATTTCTAGATGCAGTCAACTATATGAAAAACTTCAAAGCGCCTGGAGAAGACAATATAACAGCTGAACTCCTAAAAAACGCAAGTACTAGTAACATTGAATGAATGCATCACCTGACCACATTGATCTGAAAAAATGAAACACTGCCAGGCGATAAATTAAACTGCAAAAACTATCGCGGGATTTCTCTACTCAACACAACGTATAAAATCTTCACAAGAATTGTTAACAAAAGACTTATAGTCCACTCGGAAAGAGTGCTTCCAGAGTATCAATGCGGATTTCGACCTGGAAGGTCAACAAAAGACCAAATTTTTTCTCTCAAACAGTTCATGGAGAAATGTTTTGAGCATAATATTGGGCTGCACATGCTGTTTGTTGATTTCAAGCAAGCTTTCGATAGCATCAACAGGAGGGCTATCCCGACAATATTTCATAAATGCAAAATCCCAGACAAACTAACCAGAATAGTGATGATGACTCTAAAAGAAACTGTATTCAAAGTAATGATACAAGATAAAAAATCCGACCCCTCCAGAATTAAAACTGGAGTAATAAGTACAAGGGGATACGCTCTCATCAACAATCTTCAACCTTATGCTATGCTGTGCCATCGATGAAGTAAGTGATGCAAAAAGGACTGGACATATTTTAAACAGAACTACCCAATTATTCGCATACGCAGATTAAATAACAATTGTCAGCAAAAATATCCACGCCCTAATCAAAACCTTCGCTGATATTGAAATTGCTGCTAGTGAAATATGTGATGATGTCCAGACAACATAAGCCAACATCAGAGAGAGAATTCTAGGAGCGAACAGATCGTTGCGTCGTTAACGAAACTCTTCAAATCAAAACTACTAAACATACAATGCAAATTGACTCTGTATAAAACCATCATTAGACCAGTATTATGCTATGCAGCTGAATCGTGGACGATAATTGAAACAGATAAAACAAAACTGCAAGTCTTCGAACGAAAAGTACTCAGAAGAATTTTCGGAGCAATCAAAGATCACGGCGAGTGGCGGATAAGATGGAACGACGAGCTAGATCAACTGAATGGACGGTACGAGGGCGCAGAAGAAAATCGTAGAAGCCAGAGCGTTCAACACTAGAGCAAGAGGAAGGCCGAGAACAAGATGGACCGACCACTAGAGGGCGACATCAAGAAACCTAGGACAACGAACTGGAAAAAAGTCGTAAGCGTTCGAGACGTATGGAGGTCCCACGTGCAGCAGGCCAAAGCTCACAAAGAGCTGTAGAGCCAAAAGATGATGAACACATCATAAAAATACTACGAAATCCCGAAACTAATTTTAATTTTTGCATTTAGTCTCTCTTAATCAGAAGTTGTTTGATAGTGAGAGCTCCTGTGTTTTCAATGTGCTCAAGAACTTGAGGTATTCTATACATAAACATTCTCAAATCGTATCTTTGGATACTTGTATTAGTAGCACCTTTCCTAAAAACTGCTTCAGCTTTACACAGCGATAAATTCGGATTTGTCACAAAAAACTCAATGATCTTTTATTCGAGTTTTGGAGGCGTCTTTTTTGAGTCTCACCCGGGGAAAAGCCGATAAACTCGGCTTTTTTACAAGCAAATCAATAAACTTCTGACCTAAACCAACAAATTCCACAACATATTTGTGAAAAGAATGCGCTTATTCGGCAACATTTACAGTTTTTTGATAACAAATTTTGCATTTTGCGGGTCGCGCTTCCATTAGACAGACTGTATGTACTCTAACCGGATATGAAAAAACGCGATTTGAGCTACTGAAAAGTTGGGACTAAAACCTTACTGATACATTGAAAATCGGCAAAACCCCAAGCTATTAATATTCGTTGAACAACATTACTAATTTCAGTTCACCGACAGAATTGTTTGTGGTATTAAAAATTAAAGGCAAGTGCTGCTTAAAGCAAATTTTATTCTCAAATACATTTATGGGATCAAATGGTAAAATTAGCTTTTCTGCATGTGTGCCGAACGTCTAATGACCGGTAAACACAGCTACGAGTTTGGAAATTAAATGGTGAGGAGTTCCTTGAATTATCTGCGTTCTGCGTCTATTTTACTGGGGCCAAAGGAAAAGTAGCACACGGAGAAATGGAGCTCCATCTGCCCTACGAAATAAGTTGTGCATTTCCCGTTTAACAGCAGTGAAGGGTCTACCGATGTTTGGTTGGCAGACTTCTGAGAAAGTTTCTATTAGTTACTTTAAAAAATTTTGCTTTTGCTTCTTAATATTAGGTTTAATCGTTTCCTTGATTACATTTCTGCGTTTCATCGAATAGGCAACACTCTTTTTCCTCCTATGCAGTGTTTCTATGGCAAATTTTCTAATGCTTACTTGGTGTGACACCTCGCTGTGGAATTGGTCATAACGAAACTGTAACTGCAATAAAAAGGAGAAGTAAATGAGAAACTAAGCCAAACAATTCTTTCCATTTCCAATTTCCATTTACAAACTAAATATAAAAATACTACAGATTTTGTTGGTTAAAAAATGAAATCTGTATATTTTGGTATACGTTCTGGGTCTGAACCCTAGCTATTACATCCAATTCTTTAATTGTATTGACTTTACAGCAATTTTTTTTCTTCATTCTTTGTATTTATTCTTACTGACCAACGCTAGCACGCACACACATACACACGCTTACCCAAACTATATACTTTAAGTTCATACAATCAGCTTTGAATGGTAGATGGACGCCTAGCAGCCGCTTCAAACGAGACATGCCTGTCTGTCAGTCATTTTGGCTTAAACGAATTGTGTTCTTAACATTTTATTTTGACTATAATCAAGACGATCTAAACCGCCATCCAGTTCCCATTTGCCATTTGCTATTTCTCTCACAACATTTCCTCCTTGCTTCACAATTAGTGCGGCTGTTCTTGCATTAATTACTTATTGTACAATTCGTAGCCTCACTTCCTTTTGCAATTTTTTGTACTTAAATATTTTTTCCTTTCGTTCCTTTTAGAGATATTTATTTTTCCTCGCTAAGCCGCTCCACAATGGCAGCAACACTAAGCAGGGTAGTAAAAAACAAGGCAAAGCTACAACTGCGGATGGACTACCAACACAGCAAAATGGGCATGGAACTATTTATTCGATCCCGATTTCGATCAACCGGATGAATAAATATTTTTTTTTGGTATCACTGGTAGAATAAATAAATAAATTTTTCTGAAGTGTTTAAAAGAAGTGAACTGAAAAATTTGAGATTTATTTAAAGTTGAAAAATTTCTTATAGAGTTTTTAAGGGAAATATATTCAGTTAGATGTCTCGCTAAAACATTTTTGGAATTTTTTATAATATATATAAACAATTTTTTTTTCTTACAACTTGTTGGATGATTATTTTTTATTAGACCTGAAAAATGTTTGTAACATTTCCAAAAATTTTGAAAAAAAATTTTGAAGAAAATTTGGTTCCTGAAAATTAAAAAAAAAAATAAAAATATGTTAAAAGGAAGCGAAGATATTTCACTTAAAATTTTTTTTTTTTTTGTTTTTGGTTACAACTTGTAGGATGATAAATTTTTAATAGTTTTAGACAAATTTTGTAACTTTTCCAAAAATTCTGAAAAAAAATGTTAAGGAAGCGAATATTTTTCAAAAAATTTTATTTTGTTGTTACAACTTGTTTGATAATAATTTTTATTAGATTTGAAAAAATGTTGTAACTTTTTAAAATAATTTGGAAAAAAAAAATTTAAGTACATTTGTGCCCAGAAAATTAAAAAAAAAAATTTGTTACAACTGGTTGGATGATAAATTTTTATTAGTTTTAGAAAAATTTTGTAACTTTTCCAAAAATTTCGAAAAAAATTAAAGGAAGCGAAGATATTTCACCTAAAATAATTTTATTTTTCGTTACAACTTGTTGGGTGATAATTTTTTATTAGTTTTAAAAAATTTTTGTAAACTTTTTTAATACCTTTTGTCCAAGAAAATTGAAGAAAAAAGAATTGAAATGTTAAAAGGTAGCGAAGATATTTCACTCAAAAAAAAAGTTCAAAATTGAATAAATCTCAAAATGAATAATTTGCAGGAAATGGCATCGAAGTCGAGCTCCCAGGAAAAGTTTCACCCGCTGTTCTCTTGGGACAGGTTCCATTTTATGGTAATTCTCTGAAATTGTCTAAACTTGCTCACACCTACATTGCACATAGAGTTCTAGAGGTCCTCAATAGTTAATGGATAACTTGGAAACTTTCGAAATTTTCCAGGAATACTTTCGATATATTATGGTATATAAGGGAAAATCGATTTTCCTTAGAGTCTGACTAGCCCTAGTCGTTGCACGTCAAATGATCCGGAGTGTAAATTATGCACTCTAGTGAATCAAATCAACCCCTAAATATGTTTTGTGCGAAACACATCGCCAGCTAGCGGGCCCATTTTTCTGCAAACACTTTCTTCTCATACAACTAACTATCAAATACGCGTCATGTGATGCGCTGCCTTTAAGGCGCAGTATAGACGAGAAAGTATTGAGTAACATATCATAGTAAACAATGGGCAGATATAGAACTCAAAGAGCACTATTTTGTTTCATCTCGCTTTGGCTGCTTATTGTCGCTTAGTGCAGTTCGTCACACAGCAAACATACACATTACTTTAGCTTTCAGAACTTAATAGTATTAGGGATTAACTGATAAATTTGATTATTATCGGGTGATAGTAAATATTTCAAGGTAACACAAAAAACCACATTCCAATCAATTGGGTTATTTCCGATTTGCTGCAGTTTGAAATTTTCAGACCCTTTTGTAAGTTGATATAATTTGTGTCGAAAATAAGACTTCCAGAAGAGATTAGCTTCAAAATGCAAAAATACTGTGTAAGTCTGATCGTTCTCGGCATAGTCATTAGCGTACACACATGTTTTGGGACTTTGTATTTTAAAATGTAGATATTTGTAATTTTCATATGAAGCCGATCGAACTCTTATGCATCGAACTGTGTATTGGAATAAGTTTCTCATAATTTTATTTATAGACATTTTTGATGATTGACCTACCAGAAGGAAATCGTTGGCATCACCGCTTTGCTAGTGCATTATATTCTCTAACTAATTCTTTGCTGGGTTCATTTGAATTTCGCATCGTGTCTATCGGTGGTCCCAGTATGTACAGCTAAATACTAATTACTATTCTGTTGACCCCGAAGCTTCTTACTCATTCTTAATCATCCTATGTTGCCCCCCAAATTTATTATTTGCAAGTATTTGTCCAATTTGACCGCCCAACTATTTGGCGCTGCGCTTCATTAAGGCACAATTTGGCATCTTGCGTTTTAGTTGGAGCTCTCAGCTATGTACGAGTATATACATGCCACATACCACATTCTGCGTTTAGCTGCTTTTACAATATTTCGCTTCTTTTTACTTCGCGCTAAGCAGTTGCCAAGCTTTGACGGCTGTAAAGAAAAATAAGCAGAAATCACGCAGTTAACTATGACCGCCTCAATTAAAAAAATTGCCTGCCCTTCGAACGACGACGAGCACCAGCATCGCTTTCACATCACAGCGAGAGTGCAAAGTTACCGCGCCGCACGCTTCCGCCATCAAATCAAAAACACATTTCTGACCTTAATTAAATGTGTGCATATTTCCTTCATTTGCCGCAAAATAAAGCAAAGGTTATAGCCAAAAAAAAAAAAAAAAAACAAAAAAAAAAAGAAAAAAAAAAAAAATAGGAGTAAAACACGCAGCAGCCGCCAAACATTTCTGCAGTAACTTGGCCAAAAATTTAACCGCACTATTGCAAGTACGCACACATATACACACAAATGTGTGCTATGCACAGATACGGATGCAACCCCAAAAGGTCTAATCACGGCAAAAGTCTTTCCCACTTAAAAAAATCTGCTAGCCGCTGTGATATTTGGCGAGTATTACTGAATATTTGGCGCAGTACCGATCTGGTTTTCACATAAATGATTGTTTTCTGTTTTATTCCATTTATTTTTTATTTCCGTTTTTTAGCTCTCCAAATTCTATTACAATTCGCCAAAGATTTATTGTGGTTGTTGCCGTTGCATGAATATTTGATTACCTATACTGTGGAAAGCCACGAAACGACGAGTATAAAAAAAATAAAAATAAAAATTATGGTATATTTTACGTTGCACATTTGCGTTGCAAGGACATCGGCAAACCGCCATCACTACAATCCACATAAGCGGCACAGCATGCGGTGCGCTCATATTTGGCAAAACTATGATTATTCAACAATTATTTTAATACGACGAAATATTTATTTAGCCTTTAAATATTTGCTTGGTACATTGCAAAATGTGCGCATCCTTGGGTGAATTAAACGATGTACAATGAGTGTCCTTGGTACCTGATATTCCAAACAAATATGGTGCCTACTATTTGGCATCTCTTTTCGGGTTATGTTAAATAAATATTTGTGCACAGGGTAACAGATGCATACATGTGTACATTCACGTATATTCAATAAGCAAACTATGCATGCAGATGCTGGTATGGGTATTAATTAGAGAACGACCGAACTTCACGTTTTGAGGTCGAAGCTGAAACGAGCCTAGTCAAATTTTATCAATGTGCAACCGAAAGTGAGCGAGTCAATTATTTTCAAGAGTACAAAAGTAGATATTGATTTAAAAACATATCAACTGTTTAGTAAATAGAACGACAAAGCAAAGGTAGCTTAATTTGTATAAGTCACAGTGCTTTCAGTTGATGTAGTGGGTATAGGAATAAGTTTCCGTGGTTGGTGCGTGACTACCATTCGGAATTCACAGAGTGAACGTAGGTTAGCATCTCGGTGAAACACCAAAATTAAGAAAAAACATTTTTCTAATAGCGGTCGCCCCTCGGCAGGCAATGGCAAACCTATGAGTGTGTTTCTGCCATGAAAAAGCTCCTCATAAAAAATATTTGTCGTTAGGTCCCTCCATTTGTGGAACAACATCAAGACGCACACCACATATAAGAGGGTGTGTACGCGCCAATTATATATATATATATACATATATAAAACTTAAGAGCATAACGATTATGTTGGCTTCGCTTTATCATAGCTACAGAGGAGGATGCTCTGCTAAAAAATGCCAGGAGAAATGAATGCTTAGCGAGAGTTAGGGCGCACACGAACACAGCAGAGAGATCAAGTTTAGAAAAATCTGTCAGCAATTGGCGTCTGAAGTAATATACATACATCTCTGAACAAATTTATCTTTAAAATAAAAATTAATAAATTTTATGGGCTATGAACGAATAAAAAGTTTTTTAATATCACTTTACCATTTCATGCCATCATAAATACGAAAATGTATAAAATATGCACATACATATATACATAGGTATATTTATTTGCACGTTTTGGAATTTAGATACCCGTACATACGTACATACGTATGTATATCACATTCGCTTAAAACTTCTCTTAGCAGAGGACCTCATAAATCACTTCGGCCACTCTTTTTTGCATGCTTTCATTAATTTATGAGTTTTTCGTTTTGTTATTCCGCACTGCCTTCGTTTTATTTTTGTTTTTGTCTACACACAATGTTTATGCACAATACTCGTACATATAAAGCTTTTCTCTACCACAACAAAAACGTGCAAATGTATGCCACAGCCAAAATATAAATTAAAGGGTTCTGCGGCGACCGCAATTGCGAAGCTAAGTAACAGATAGCGGGGCGAACCGCCTGGTCGACAAGTGCTACAAAAAAAAAAAACACGAAAAACAATAAATAAATAATGGCTTAAAATGTTACAACCGCCAAATTTGCCCCAAAGGAGCATGCGAATAGTGCAATCTCTACCCTTTATCTTTGACTTCGCAAATTTGTCGGTCTCAATGACTTTCACCGCCACCATTTTGAACCTGACACCTCAGCTGGTGGGACTACAAATTTGCGAACCTTCAAAGTCGTTGAGCTGATGATTCTTTCTTTGGCTTTTTGATCAACGTCATTTTTTTCAGTCTCCATTTTTTCGTGCGTTTTTTTCACAGAAAATGAAAAAATCGGAATTTTTTAAGCACTTTTTCACAAATCTTTGTGCCATGCCACAATAACGGCAATGCGAGCTGTCAGTTTGCGTTTTTCTTGGCGAATTTGCGTTCATCATTAAAAATTAATGTTTCCACTTGGACAAGTGTTGCCAACTCAATTGTGTAAAATGACCTCAACTTCGGTACGAGTATGCTGGTGTTGAGCCTGTGATATATTTACATGTATGTATGTATATATGTACACTTGTGCTCACTTAATTAAGTGAATTTATGTATTTACAATATTCGCAACCTTTTTTATGCTAAATATTTTTCATTTCCATTTTACAACAAAAACCACATAAATAAAGTCTCTAAATTTTGAACAATGTTCAGAAAAATTTAACAAATTTCAAAATATTTTCCCCGAAGTTTTCAACTTTTCAGTCACAATCCTTAGAAAACTTATGGGTATGGGTTTCACTGCCCATTAGAATTTGCTACAATAAAGAAAACATTTGAAGTCGTTCAAAAATCGTCTTGATTTGCATACTTCATTGAACTTTCTTCCACATAAGAGACGGCCGAACATCTGATTGATATGAAAGAAAAGGCTCTAAATCGTATGCAAAAAAAAGTGTAAATTTCCCTGGCGATCACCATAGCCGAATGGCGCGTAGCCTCGGGTTTGAAACAGCAAATGCTTGAAAAAGCTTTTTCTAGTAGCGGTCGCACTCGGCGTAAAATAGCAAGCCTTCGAGTGTATTTCTACAATGCAGGCCCCTTCAATTATGTCTAAAGGTTAGACTTCAAAAGTTGAAAATTTTGACCACAATTTTTTTGGAAGTTTGTTAATTTTTTGTGAGTTTGATACAAGGTTTATAATTTTGATTTACATCTGCTTTTGGTTATACAAAGAATTATATTTTTATAAAAAAATAAAAAAAAATGTAGCCAGAAAAATATTGCGACTATTGCAAAAACTGAAGTGAGCACAAGTGTACATAAGTATACATAGATACATACTCGTAGGAGTACAAGCATCGGCATATTCTCGCTTTGCATTTGGTCAGCCTCACTATTTCTGCAGCTGCTCGGGTTAGACATCCAACAATGTGATGAGCCATTAAGCATTGCGCTACTTGGCATTAAGGTCGCCTGCGAAAGCGTAAAGGGCATATGGGTGGGTGTGATGCTTACAGATATTCCGCTTTGGTAAAAATGGTAATTTTTACAACGGACCTTTTCGGTTTCACAATTAAAAACAGAATGTCCGATTATCTTTGGGGATTTCCTTTTGCTTCGCTCGAGTTGCTTTACTCGTTCTGAACTTTTGGGTGATTTTTTTATTTGACTATTTCATGAAGACCATTTCAAAGACGAGCAAAGTAAAACAAAGCAATGTAATTTAGTTTAATGTAAAGTTATTAAAGTGGGGCATTTTTTGGAGTTTGAGCAATTTTTATAGAACAATTAAAGTTAGGAGCGGCAAACTAATTTTCACGGTTATGTTGAAAAAATACCAAATGGAGCTTAGAAAAGCGTCTGAATTGATCTTCTTTATTTGCCAATTCGATTCCGAGTATAGGCGATCATACAATTTATACAATATATTACAATTAAATATCGAATTATAAAAATACTTTACGTTTAACGTAAATTTGTTATAATCTCGATTTCTCGCTGTCTCCAATAAAGTTCCTGCATTGCCGATTCCAGTCCAATGTCTTATATTTCTCAGCCAGGATAGTTGCTTTCTGCCTAGGCCTCGTTTGCCTTCTATTTTTTCTTGCAGGATTAGTTGAAGTACGTGATATTTGTCGTTTCTAATAATATGACCCAAATACGCAGCTTTTCTTCTTTTTATGGTGGTTAGTAATTATCGATTATGCTGAATTCTACGCAATACTTCAGCATTTGTTACTCTATCTGTCCAGGGTATTCTTAGAATTCTTCAATATATTCACATTTCAAATACTTCTATTTTATTCATTTCAGTGGTTTTAATGGTCCATATCTCCATAGCATACAGAAGTACAGACAGCTTGTAACATTTAACGAATCGAATTTTTAATTTAATTTTGAAGTCATGATTATGAAGAACCTTTTTGTACTTATGGAATGCAGCCCAGAAATTTCAATTCGAGCTTTTATTTCTTTTGAAGAATTCCAATTTTCGTTAATCCAGCAACCTAAGTATTTGAAATTTTTTACTCTTTCTATGAGCATGTCATTAATTGTTAAGCTTGTGTCAAAGTGTTTTTTCTGCTGACAATCATATACTTTTTTTAGGTTTATTAATATTGATTTTTGGGCCGAAGTTTTTACTGCAACGCGTTACAACATTGACTAGCTCTGACTGTCTGATAAGAGAGTTGTGTCGTCAGCGTATCTGATGTTGTTAATGTTTGTCCCATTTACATTAATGTCAGTTTCTAATCCTTGGAGTGCTTCTTGAAAGATTCTTTCGGAGTAGATGTTAAATGGTAATGGTGAGAGAATACATCCTTGTCTAACCCCTCTTAGTATAGGTATAGCGTCTGTAGTTTCGTTGTTTATGTTAACTTCTGCAGTTTGCTGCCAATAAAGATTGCGTCTACATTGAATTTCTTTTGTATCGATATCCATGTTTTGTAGAATCTCAATGAGCTTATCGTGCTGAACAGTGTCAAACGCTTTTTTTTAATCTATGAAACACATAAACACATCTTTTTAGACGTCTCTGCAATTTTCAACTAATACTTGAATACAAAATAGCGCTTCACGTGTGCCCATGCCTTCTTTAAATCCGAATTGTGTTTCTCCCATTGCTGATTCGCACTTCTTGTAAATTCTTTTATGAATAATTTTCAAAAAAATTTTTACTGAATAACTCATCAAGCTTATAAGTCTGTGATCGAAATATTTCTTTGCCCATTTCTTCTTGGGTAGCGCATTAAAAGTAGATCTAAGCCAGTCTTGTGGGTATTTTCCCGTGTCGTAAATATATATAGTTGAAAATTATTTCGAGGATTTCTATATTTTCGTCATTTATTAATTTCAGGATTTCAGAAGGAAGCTCATCTGGATCTGTTGCCTTATTATTCTTGGATCTTTTTATGGAATTTTTTATTTTGACTTTTGTTATAACAGGTCGTGATAAATTTTCAATAGGTGCTGACTGATACGCATATCTATTAGTGTCCGAGAAAAGGGAATAAATGTATTCTTGCCAGACCTTTTTCTTCTCACAAAGATCTAACACAACTTTATTATTGTCATCCAATAAAAAATTAGACATAGTTTTGCGATAAATTCCGGCAGATTCTTTAAGTTTCTTGTGAAGATTGAAATCGTCATGTAGGTTTTGTAGTCTTTAAATTTTTTCACACTGGCTGTTCATCCAGTCAATCTATGCATCCCGTATTTTGCGTCTAATCTCATAGTTAAGTTCTTTGTATCTATTTCGGTTTTTATTTTTGTAAGTACGTCGTTCTTGCATTAACGTAATTATACCAAAGAAAATAAGTTTCATTGAATTGATACCAAAAGAAAATAAGTTTCATAAATTTAATTCAACCTATCATATTTTGCTAACCTCGGTGAAAGAGAACCCGGTAGCTGTGCCCATTAGATTTAGGGGATTTCTTAGGTAAATAAAAATTAAAAGCGATGTTTAAGCTTTTCTGCTTTCTCAAGTTGGCGCAAAATTATTCGTCGAATTTTGTTTTTGAATAACTTTTTTACTAAATAAAAAAAACAAAAGGTTTTTGATTGATGTAAACGTAATCTTTTGCGAATTTAGATCTTTGCGCGCTCCATTGCTTGCCTGTTGCTATGCGGCAGCTGCCTAGTTCACTAGTCTCAAATATGATTGGCGTACAAAGCCATTTGCAAAAATTATAAAGCTTGCGATAGTGTGATTAATTTTGCGCCACCTTGTATTTGGTGTTTAACCTTCACCTTAACACCATTTAGATGAACAAATTTAGATATGAGGTAGCTGCGACTTTTAGAGTTTTGATGCAATCTAAAAACCATTTAAGCTCAGCGACCAAAATTTTGTTTGCTTTCCGAAAATAAGAAATACACATTTTTGTTATTTTTGCTAATATTTTTTGGGTGGTGGGGTTCTTTCGTTTTTCCACCTAATTCTAGCACTAGCACTTCAGATTCTTATTGGTTTGAATTTAGTGCGTAAATAAAGTGATGCCTACATTGATGTCAGTAGGGAATAATTCCCAGATGAGGCCTCTTTTTATGTAATCTTTGACATTTGTCAAATAGACAAGATAGAAAGGGTGGTTAAGTTTCAAGGGCCACTGTTGATTTTGAATAAAATACAATTTTTTAAAGAAATTATTGTCATTTCTCTTTATTATGATAACATTGGTGTGGCTCAATTACCTATGAAACCAAATATCGGCCAAATGGTTGCTGCGGTCTCGGCGGCACACCTCCCTCCGGTGCACAGTGGTTCCGCCATAGGACATTGGATGAAAATAGTCATGTTAAAATTATGCAACAATATTTAGCTAAATGTTAGTTCATTAGTCATAGTAACTTAGAGTATAAAAGAAATTTCAACTGCACAAACAATTCACTTATAATTGTGCCTCCAAAGTCAGAGAATTTGAAAAGTGATAGTTAGCGTGGTCTCCGCTCCGTACTTACGCAGTTCCGGGAAGTGTTATTTTTCTAAGAATTACTGTGTTTATGACCTGTTGTACAATGGAAATTCAAGTTGAAGATATGTACGACATGTTGAACGTTTTGTTATCATTTTTAATTATTATTTAATTGGTTTTCAGACCGTACGAAATACGTACTTTAAAATTTGCCGTTTATTTTTTTTATAAGAGATTTGTAAAGTTTTAACTAAGTTCGCACGAATTCGCACAAATGAAACATACATTAAAATATTCTTACGTATGTCCTCTTTAAGGAAAAATAATTTCCAGCTGCGATGACCTGCGACTGCGCTTGATATAGTGTCTAATCTGTACCTATGTGTAGGATTTTGAAAAATGTGATTCTACCAAGATTGCTAATAAAGATTTTACCCGAAAAAACTGTGTTACCCAACAGGAATTGGCGTTACAGAATCATCTGCCGAAATTAATTTACAATGTTTGTTGGACCACACATGTTCTCGAATTCTCGAATCTCAAAAACTAGTATTGGTAAATATATCTGAATCAAGTTGCACTGAGTATAAATTAGTAGGTAAATGGGGTTTCGATGGCAGCACTGGACATAGCGAATACAAGCAAAGTTTTTCTGATCCGAGAACGGAAGATGGAAGTTTAATTATTACAACTTATGTACCCTTGAAATTAATTTGTAAATCGATTACCTTTGACCCAGATAAGATAATTTGGAAAAACCCTCGCCCATCCTCCACAAGGTTTTGTCGGCCTATACGTTTTCAATTTGCTAAAGAAACTAAATCTCTTTGTGTTCAAGAAGAAGAGCATTTTAAAAAAGCTATTAGTGACTTGAATCCGACAGTTGTTAAAATCGATAACCATAGTTATAAAGTAAGTCATTCTTTACAATTAACTATGGTTGATGGTAAAGTGTGCTGTGCTCTTAGTGACTCATCTACGAGTAAATGTTATATTTGTGGTGCGACACCTAAAGAAATGAATGACTTAGAAAAGTGTAGAAACAAACAAGTAAACTCTAGTAGATTTGAATCTGATTTATTACCCCTGCATTCTTGGATTCGATTTTTTGAATACTTTATTCATGTTTCTTATAGAATCGAATTTAAAAGGTGGCAAGCACGTTCATCTGAGGAAAAAGCACTTTAAGCTAAGAGAAAAGAATTTGTTCAGAGGGAGTTTAGAGAACAATTAGGCTTGATAGTTGACAAACCGCGAATTGGAGGAAGTGGCACCTCTAATGATGGAAATACAGCACGAACATGTTTCCTTCATTCAACCATATCATCCGAAATCACAGGAATAGACAAACACGTTATAGACAGATGTAGTTATCTCCTACAATGTCTTTCATCTGGTTTTAAAATTAATTCGAATAAATTCAAAATAGTATACGCTCTAGACACTGCTAAAATTCTAGTTAGTAAATATTCATGGCATAATTTACCTGCATCAGTTCATAAAATGCTCATCCATGGGTCGGAGGTGATCGATCATTGTTTATTATCAATTGGAGAATTATCAGAGGAGGCAGCTGATTCATGTAACAAATTACTGAAACAGTTCAGACGTGGCAATACCAGAAAGCACTCAAGAACTGTAACTAACACGGATCTTTTGCACAGGCTTCTTCTTAATTCCGATCCATTTATATCTAGTCTATGAAAATTACCATGTAGAAAGAAATCTATGATGTCAAGAGAAGTGTTAGATTTATTGAGTTAAAAGTTTTGTATTTCTAAATACATTAACTTTTTGGGAAGTGAATTTTTATTGTTTTCATACTTTGACTTTTTATATTAATTATATATTACTTTATTATATATTATTATTATATCTTATATATATTCTTATTATATATATATATTCCTTTTTATATGTCTTAATGTTTTTTTAACAAATAAAAACATTTCTCAACTTAAAAACGTACTAAAAAGTCATTTATGACGCCAAAAGTTCTTATGACCGCTCTTCCTACGCGGCGGGACCACTGTGCGGTGGTCCAAATTTTCGATGACGCTGAGGCTATATGGTTGAGGTTATATGCCGTTAATGGCTTATCGACGTACACCTTTTCTTTGAAATAACCCCAAAGAAAGAAGTCCAACGGTGTCGTTGACGTTGAAGTGTGGTTCACATTCAACATCGGCCCTTGAAATTTAACCACCCTTTACAATTTTACACGATAGAACAACGCATTAAAAATATTGAAACTTAGTATGAAAATGAGATCAACATATCGCAAAATTTTTAATTACTTTCGTAGAAATAGTCATTCGAATGTGTCGGCAATTCTAAGGTTGGTGAAAAAATTTCAAGAAACTTGTTCTACCGAGAATAGAAAAAAAACTGCCAGACCAAAAACTGGACGTTCTGTTGAGAATGGTGCCGCTGTAGCGAAAATGTTGCTGAAGAACCTTCATCCTCGAAATTTCGACATTCTCAACAATAAGGCATTCATAAATGAACTGTTTGGCGCATTTTACCTGTAGCATAGATGGCCCATTTAAATGATGTACTTTTTCGCATATAATTTCTCAGAGTCGTATTTTGAATAAAAGTAGTGAAACCAGAATGAATCCAAATTTTTAGATATTTTACAAAATTTTAAAACAGCACCTAGGCGTGTATTTTTAAAGAACTTTTCCTGATCTTCCATTCTTTAATACTTCGCATAGAAAGGTGTGAGACAGTTCGAGCTATTCTTGCCCTCTTTAATATGAAAAGCATTCGAAACTTTTCACCTAAATCTAAAAAAAATCCTGTAATTTAATTAACATTTTCTAATCATTTAATTACAATATATTATATTGTAATAATTTTTTGTTTATCTCTACACGGCCTAAATCTTTATGAAGAAAAAATAGTTGCTATTCAACGCAGTAATTTTTTTATATGAACTAAAAATCTGCAGTAAATTTGACTTTCAGCTTTAATGCTACCGAGATGATACAATGGTACAATAGCTAAATATTAAAAAATCCCAGTACAAAAGAAAGGCTGTACTTCTCTTGTATGAGCAACTTTCATATGCAGCGACAACAGCACAACGGAGGCCCGTCATAGTGGTGGTGTTCTCCATATTTGCTGACCAGCGCCGCGTTGCAAATCGATTAATGCGCAGCGGTGCAGCATCGTTGGGACTGTGCACCATTGCGTTCAGATTTTTGTAACGTTTCAATTTGGCCTACAAGTAGTTAGTTCACACATTTCAAATCTCATGGCCAAACCAACTATTGGAACTATGCAGCATCGTATTTGTTTTCCGCTCCGAATTCGCAGACCGACTACAAAGCGCGGATGAGTGCTGGATTTTGTTTTTCTTTTTGTTTTTGAGTAAAACAACAACAAATAGTATAACAAATAAAAATTAGTTTATAAAAAATAATACCAACTGTGTTCAAAATAATAGCAGCGCGACATTTACAAAGTTGTGATTATTTATTTATTTTTGTACTTAATTTACCTTACGTTTTTTTTTATAAAACATGAATTCAACAACAAAACTGCTATAACTTAATTTTTAAAACTTTGTAAAAAATTTAAAAAAGTTCTACAAATTTTCAAATAATTTCAAACCTTTTGATTCATGATTTTTAGAAAAATTCTCGGTATTCAGTTTTATTGTCCATTGAATTGCTAGTTTAGAGTGACTCAAAATTCGTGTTAAGTTTTGATAATTCTTTTTGTTGAATACGTTTTTTCACTAAATAAAAAACTAGTTTTAAGTTATGTAAAGATTTATTTTTTAACATTTAAGCGCTCCATTGTTTATCTATTTATATACGGCAATTGTCTATCTTGCCAAAAAGTGTTACTGTGGACTAAGTAGGCAATTGAGTAGTAAAGTCTGTCCTCTCTCGACGAACACAATTAGCACAAGGCTCTCATCATACCCATCCTAATGCAGCGCAGAAGCGTAGACGATGACAATAACCGATAAGACGTCCATTAGATTGTTTGAGACAAAGACTCTGCGGAAGATTTTTGGACCTTTGCACGGCGGCTTCGTTGAGTCATGTCGTCCGAATGGTTACAAGCGCTCCGGCTCTGAAAGCAGTCGGTGCAGTACCAGCTGGTGGTAGCAAAGTAAAAGGGAGGCCTTCTCTGAGTTGGAAAGATCAGGTGGAGAAGGACTTGGTGTTTCCAACTGGCGCCGGTTAGCACGAGAAAATCGCGTATCAGTTCACAAGTGTTAAATATGATTGACGTACGACGTCATATGCAAAAAAGTATAAATCTTCCGATAGTGTGATTAGTTTTGTGCCACCTTGTATTTTCTTCCTAAAACTAATAGTCGTAATTTCGTTATCTGGAGACAATGCACAAGAAAAAAAAAAACTCAAAAATCAACGCGATTTTCAAACCAAACTCAAACGCGCACCTTTTTATATAAAGAATTTAGTGTACTTTAAAACTGCGTACCTAAAATTTGTCTAAAATTTTTTATTAAAAACTTAGAAATTTTAAACAAAATTTGTTGAATTTTTTTAAGGTTTGAAACTTTAGGCTATTTATATTTTGTTGTAACACAATATTAACTGTATTTTTATACTACATTTTTTGTTGTAATATAAACTACATTTTTGTACTCATTTTTTTGTTGTTGTAATAAAAACCTAATTTTTATCATTTTATAAGGAAAATGAAATAGAAAATAGATAAATAATCAAAATTTTGTAATATTTCGCGCTGCTATTGCATCTTACACGGATGTACATACATATGTATATATGAAAAATTTCAGGCCTAACACTTTTTTTGGCTTCAATAATTCTGCGCAGTGGTTGTTATATGTAATTTTTGTGTTGATTTGCCGTGCAGATCCACTGCAACACATTGGTGGGAATGTTTCGTTTTTTTTTTTTTCAATTTATCTTTAGCAAAAATTTAATTTTTTAACAGTTTTGTGCTGCCTTTTTGCTCATACTGTTGCACATATCTTTTATTTGCAGTTTATTGTTCGTGTACTCATTCACACAGTTGCCAATTGAAGTTGAAAAAAACCATAGGCGGACTATTTCTGAGCGTTCGGTACACACATCCCTGCATTCATGAGCATGTAAAGGTATGTAGGTATGTGTGCATGTTTCCATACAAAAATAGCTTCTATGTTGTCCAGTGTATGCACAACGGCATTGACATTCAGTCTGCGACATAACGGAAAACTGCATCCTGTGTTTCCTACATACGAGTAGCAAAGTTTACGCTTTGCTGATAGTTTTGGCAGTTTTTGTTTTTGCGCTACTAGCTTCCCAGCGTTTAGTCGTTTTCTCAGTTACGTTTTTTTTTTTTTTTTTTTTTTTTTGTATTTTTAACTGCCCATTTTTTTTGCTGTATCTATTAGTTTTAGCAACTTTCCAGCGTTGTTGGCACTGTTGCAAACATTCTAGAATAGACTAGCAATGCGCTGTGTTCACGGTTGGGCTAAAAATGGAATGCTGTAACTATAAAGCCCATACAAGTGTGCTTTGTCTGATTGTGAGTTAGTAAGCTTTGGTGGTAATTTTTTTTTGTTTTCGTATAATACCTCACAGGAAATGAATACCGCTAATAGTATTTCAAAATAAATTATGCTGACCTCAATCTGGAAATACTCTGAGTTAACGAGTACAAAATAGTTATATACAGAATGATGAAAAATATAGGTGGCACTTTATTGGCGACTAAAATTCCCTAAGGTTATATTTTATGGTTGATTTCATGACGAAAGAGATCTTAAAGTTTGGGTATCTACTTATTAAAAAAACATAATAAAATTATCTACAAATAATCTTCAAAGGCAATGCCTAACTTTCTTTCTATATCCAGACGAATTCCTCTAGCGGCGTTTCTCGGCCCTTTACTGTTTGTTTTGCATATCAACGAGCTGCCATTCATTGAAGCACAATAAAATTTAAGTACATATACGCTAATGATGTTCAACGGTATTTGAGCTGCCCTTTACACTCATTGAACTTATGCAGAAATTATTTTTTTTATAATAATCCCACGTCACTCTCCCCCCGGCATAGTGTGCCAGCGAAAGGATAGGATCGGGATCCCCTTGACAACTTGCGCTCTACACCTGGAAGCATGGGCTTTGCACTAACTCAGCGAGCGCTGGGCAAGTACACGAACGTGCAAGGTCGCGAAGTCCTTCTGGCCACGTTTGGATAGGAGGCGTGCGAGGAATATTCTGAGGATGACAAAATCTCATCTCTCAAATTTCCTTACGGGGCACTGTCCGCGGGGTATACATGCCATGAGACTCGGAATTACTTCGAGTACTTTTTGCATCAGCTGTATGGAGGATGAGTTGGAATCATCTCAGCACCTGCTCCTCAGCTGCCCAGCTCTCGCGGGACTCAGATTCAAGCATCTTGGTTCTTACTACTTTTCTGCGCCTGCTGATATAGCAGGCCTTGAAAACAAAAATCTGATGAACTTCATCAGCAGCATAAAGAGATTAACACAACCGCAGACTAGTCACCGTTCGTAGTCCACTAACACTTAACCCTCCCCATCCCTTTTGTCCTTTTTTCCTTCACCTATTTTTCCCCTCTTGCAATGGTATCACAAAGGATGAACCAAACTTCATTCGTCCAAGTGGGCCCACTCTCTGGGCGACCATCACTACCTAACCTAACCTAACTTCTTTTCACCGAGCACAGCGGCTCTTTCGGACTGCAAGTCGTGTCGGCACTTTTATATAATATATTTTGGTTTAAAAATGCATGACTATAGCTCTTTGAATTGTATGCATTGTTCTAGTTCTATTGTTTTTATGTGGTTTGTAAATGCAGTTGCGGTTAAGCCAGTTGCATATATTATTATTGGTACTATCATATATTAACTTTTCGTTGCTTCCATAATTGTTTTATTTCAATTGTGATTGGAGTATATTTAGAAATTTTGTCTTGTTCTTTTCGGACTAAATTATTATCATTAGGGACTGCAATATCAATCAGATATGTTTCTTTTTGCCTTTTGCTTATAAGTATGATGTCTGGTCTACTGTTTGTAACTGTTAAATTCCGTTTTGAGGTATATATTTGTAATAAGGTTCACTGGTGTTGTTTGTTAACTTATACTTGATGGCCAGTTGTTGGTGGATTCTTTTGGCTGCTATATTGGGTCTCTCAGTGTGATCGGTTCCTGCAAGTAATGAGCATTCACTTATGATATGTTCTATTGTCTTTCGTTGCTGATACCATTTTCTGTAAAGATCGTAGTCTAAGTTCTCATTGAGGATATATTTTCTGTAGTTCTTCGATTCAATTATCCCGTCTTGAATTGGTAGTAGAAGCCCTTCAGTTTCCGGGAACAAACGGCCTTGTGTTAACCATTTGTTAGATAGTTCTGTGTTTATTCTATTGTTAAGCGTATGTTGATATGTGTTTCATGTATTGGTTTTTGTTTCCAAGTTTGTTTCTTTGACTAAATTTATATTATCATATTTGTGTGGTGATGTTTTCTGTTTTAAGTTTAGTGGGGTGAAATCATCATTTGCCTTGGCTATTGCATTGTGTAATTGTGTTTGTTGGTTGTGAAAGTATTCTCTTAGATTTTAAAATTTGTGTGTTGTGTATATCAATAAGTTCTCTTCTACCAATCTTCCGTTTGATCGTGATCCGCTCTTGTTAATCTATTGAGACCTTCGAGATCCGTATCTGTCCATTTAATTATTCCGAAAAAATATGATAATATAGGTATCGCGAATGTGTTAATAGCTTTAAATGTATTAAGTGTGTTTAGCTGGGGGTCAACCTGGGTCTGTATGCATTTTTTAATTGATTTTTAATCACTCCGCCGTTAATTTTTGTGTACTCTTTAGACTAAGCAGACTTTTTCTAGGGTCAAACATATTTAGAATAAATCAGCTACATTCATTATTGCTCAATATATTTTACAGATTTAGAAAGCCAGTAGCGAAGTTAGCCTTTTAGTATGCACCCCTTCTGTCCGGTTCCCCATTTATACATATAGCTCTGGTCGTCAAGTAAAATATAGAGACATCTATACTTGAATGCTTGGGGTTTTCAGTTATCATCATTCAGTCTAGTTTAATTCCTCCATCCATTCATCCATCGCTATCTACTATTCCCATTTCAATCATATCTTTAATTTTAAAGCAGCTGGCTAGCTAGTGATGTTTCTTCCCTGCAGGGTATTTTTCCCACATACATGGTGCCCATTTCGTTGTGTCTGGTGTCTGGGTTCTCGTCTGCTTTCTCTATCTTTTTGTTTTTGTGAATGTTTATTCAAGTAATTGATTGTATTGTTTTACACGCTCGGTATCACTTCAGTACGAGTATACCTCTGAACTCTCCTTGTCTTCACTCTAGCTCCTTCCGTCGTTGCAACGCTGTCTGTCCTGTCATGCCGCTCCTTTGCTTGTTCTTTCTCTTTTTACACCCATTATCATATGTTTTTTTTTTCTTCTTCTTTGCTTTTTTCCGCTCATGTGTGTTAATTTGAACAACGTTCGGTGGTGCTTCAGGTTGCTCCGTGCTGCTGTCTCTACAACTTTCAGCGCTCCGAACACCTTGCAATATCTTACTGCCGATGAGTGCATTCAACTTTTTTGCTCAGCTCTTCGCCTCCTTTGTTTGGCTTGCTTACTGTGGTCATTGTTAATGTTTGTTCACACAAATCGCACTTTAATTCGTTTATAATTGTTCTTGTTGAGTTTTGTTCGATGCTGTTCGAGCGTGCTGTATTCGTCGCCATTTATTCTCTTTCTCATTTGAGGCTAAAAATCAAATTGTATTCTTGCGTGGAATTTCTGTTCTAACATTTGTTTTTTTTTATTGGCCGATATCCAATAGCCAAAGTTTGGCCATTAGTTTTTGTGCTTCAGCTTCAACGCCCACTAAGAGCTTACACTGCTTCTTGCATATCTACATACATATCTTATTTTGTACTTCGTTTCTTAACCTTTTAATGGCACTGCAAACTCTGGAAAAGATTAAGCAAAATGTAATATTTCCTAACGGTTGGTTGATGTGCTAAATTTAAATCTGTTGTTTAAATGGAATAATTCAAAATAACATATCCGATATTATGAACATTTTTATTAAATTCTTTGCTTCCTAGCTTGACGACTAGAGATTTTAATTTAAAGTTTTCAAAACTAAAAATGGCGGAACATATCTTTCAAAATTACTTGCATTTGCTTTAAATTCATTACAAAGTTTAATTCCGGTGCGTTATTTCGGAATGTGAAGTGCTATTCGAAGATATAGGTAAAGACAAGGACAAATATAAAGATAAAGATAAGATTCTAATATTATTCTACTTTATTTCGAATTTAATCGAATTTAAGTGATATGTATAAAATTCAAAAGACAAAAATAAAATGGTTAAAAAAGAATGTTTACAATAAAACTTGATAATATAAATCTGTAAATTCTTTTAGAATATTTGAAAAAATATTTAGGTTTCTGTCTAATTCCAAAAGATGATAAATATTTTGAACTCCAATCCAACTGCAATTACTACTTCTTTCTTCCGATGCTTCGTCCTCTTTTCATATTTCATTGTGGTATAATTTATGATCGTTGTTGTTGTTTTCGTAGCATCATAAACATTCCCCATACATATAAGGGGAATGCTGCTGAAGTGACAGTCCTTGGCCGGATAAAAATCCGAGTCATTCCGGTAACGTAGAACCAACTGTGGTGGGAACGAATTTATGATCGTCGCTGGTTTTACTTCCATGGACTCTTAGCACGCTCTTTCTTCCGGATATAAGGGGCCTTATAATACTAGAAATGTTATAACATACACATATGATTTTCAAAGAATTGATATTTCAGTGGTTTTCCGTTGGCTTCTGAAGTATTGAAAGTTTTCTATATCGATCTATATATATAATTCAACCGCTCGACCTGGAGATCAGACATTGTTTACAGCCTACTGGTAAAAGCACAGTCGCTGTAGTTATTTGGTCAGCGAGAGTTATTTAATTTCCCTTCTGTCATCCATATCTTTGAAGCATTCCCCTATCCGCCACCTGGGGACGCGCCCTCTAGGTGTACAGAATCTGCCAAGGAAGTTTGAATTTTAATAACCTTAACATAATATGTATATTTATAATAAATTTGTAGAGCTTTATACGAAAGTATATAGTAAGCCAAAGCATAAAGTAATGCCCCCTAATTTGCACAATTTATGATCACTTTAGAAGCCTTCATATCTTAGAACCACTAAAGGGTTAATTCTTCTTTCAATTTCATCATCGCTTGCATGGCGTGCCCACAAGGCATCTTTTGTGTTTTAGCCACAAAAATTGACATTTGCCTTAATAGGTAGGATTCATTTCGTTCGCTTTTACTTTGCACCCACAAAATTAAACGTATCAGGCGAAAAGAGGTACGCTTGAAATTTGTACCAAGCACTTACAGTTGAAGTTTAAATTAGGGTTTAGTTAGAAAATTGGTTATATGCTGTGTAAAGGGCAGGTAAACAAGTAGCAGATGTGGTATCAGCAGTAATTTACCGTATTTGAGTGGTTGTTTCGGGGAAAATGCTACTTGATTGCTTACTTACCAACTTATTTACTAACTTCGTAATTTTAAGTCTTTGTTTGGCATTCCAGTAAATTTTCACTGTTGATAAACTAACTCTGCTCATGCAACAGTTGAAAATTCTTTCAACAATTACAAACTCATTTCAGAATTTCAATTTGCTGTTGAAGAAATGTTGCTTTATGATAAATGGAGGAAAGAAGTATTGTAGGTATTGCATTTTTTTGGCCTGCAGTCATTTAAACGGATGATAACATTTGATCCTATCATGTTTCCCTAATAAAAACTCCTTTGATATTTCGTTATGGAAATTAAAATTTTGAATTGAAAAAAAGAAAAATACGCAAAACACACTACCAAGTTCTTAGTTTTAAAAGCCCGCTCGCGCTTATTTTAATAGCCTAACTAAGCCAAGATTATTTGGTGAATGTTTTATGTGCCAGACGAGTGACTATTACAACGTTGAAATATCGGTTACATTTACGCCATCTCAATATTTATTATTTATAAATAAGATTTAATTTAAAGGGTTACATACGTCCAGCCACGCAAAAAATGCGATAAAAGAAAAACTGTTTTTAGAAGGGATAAATAGAAATAAATATAAAAAAAATTTATACATTGCTTATTAGTATTTAAACTTTATAAAAAAAAATTATTTTACTTTTTCTTTAAAAAAATTAGTATATAAAAAATCACGTGACCCAAAGTACAATAAAAAAAGTTCTGCATCATTTCTCCTTGAAAAGTTGATGGATTTCTAAAAAGTAAACAAATTCTTGTAAAATAAAGTTGTAGTTATAATCTGTCAGCCGGAGTTTTGTATTTCAAAAAATTTCGTAACTTACGACATTTTAAAAAAAGTGTGCATTTTACGTCATAAATGCTACACTTTAATTATGTTTATAAAATTTTTTAATAAAAATATCAAAAGGCAAATCTATAGAGAAAACACTTTTGAATTTAAAAAAGAAAACCGCATAAAAAATTCAAAAACTGTATGAACTATCATGCAGACCGTACCGGAAAATATAGTTTCGAGCAAAAAGAGTTTAAAGTTTGAGGTACAAGAGCGCGCGGACCGCTCTCTACCTAGTTAATGGGCTGTAGAAGCTATAATATTGGGAATGTCCGCATGAATATTTCACAGTACATTCCTAAGATAATATACTTTTGAAATATCGAAAAAAAAAAATCAATTTTTTTTTACCATTTTGGACGTTTGTAACCCCTTAAATCAAATAAGCACGAATAAGCCGACTCGAAAATAATCAATTCAAAGATATCGAAGTTGAGTATTTGCCTGAAGGATTCGCTTCAGATGAAGAAGAGGACGACTTTCAGGCTGCTTTGTACGATCTTGAAATCAAAAGTGAAGAGCCGATAGATTAAAAAAAATTGGGTATAAGCTATTGAGTGCATAGATGTCAAACTTTAGACCGGAAAAAGTTTATACTTCAAAAGATAATACGATCTAGCTTAACAATCCGAAGCGCGTCTTGTCGAAATTAGACGCAAAATCAAATGCGTCTCAGACTGAGTATGATTTGTCGTTTCAATCCATTGCCTCCATACCTTCAGGTGGATATGTCTCTTCATAAGCTACACGAACCCAAAAGGTGCAAAACTTGTCGTAGACTACAAGGCAGGCATTCGTAGTACTATTTCCAAACGAACTTCATATCTACAGTAGTAACATAATAAATAGCCTGCTCATATTCCTGCGAAATATTTGGAAGCCTGACTAAGTTCCGTGTGGGTCTTAAATCGAGTATTGGCTAAAATCAACTTTGATATCTAATCCGGTTCCCTCGTCATAGTCCCAAAACTGCACACCTTGCATCCTCATTTATAAAATCGTCACTAAGTTCTGGAATCCAGTACGGATCGGCGTTGTTATCCTCCTTATTACCCAGAGTAACACGACCAAAGTAGGAAATTGAGAACTCCTTGAGCTATCGTTTTTGAGTAGTGCCAGTTGAATAGTAGTCAACAAATTTGACACCCACATGAGTAAACATTTGTAAAGGAAACTATTCTTCAAAGTTGTCGCGGAAGTAGTTGCTTTCGAAGTACAGGGTGGGCCAAATAAGACCTACTAATGTTAAACACAAATAACTTTTGCAATAATCATTTATTTTGGGTAATTGTTTTTATATTTACATTGGATATATTTTATGGAAATTATGTATGAAATATTACATCAGACAAATGTCCACCATTTTTCTCGATACTAAGATTTGCTCTTTTTAACGCGTTTTCCATTACATTACATAATGTTTCTGGTTGAAGGCTCAGTATTTCGTTTCGAATATTTTGCTTCAGCTGTCTAATAGTCTCTGGTTTATTAAGATACACTTTGTCTTTTAAATATCCCCATAAAAAGAAGACGGGCGCAGTCAAATCTGGCGAACGAGGTGGCCAAGGGAAATCTGAATTTTTGGAAATCAGACGTTTGCCAAAAATTTCACGCAGCAGGTCCATAGATTGCCTAGCAGTATGCGCAGTTGCTCCATCTTATTGAAACCACAAATTAGAATACTGTTCCGCCATTGGCTGCAAAAAGTTTTCAATCAATGCTCTGTGAGAAGGTCTTGAAATCGATCCGGCATTTCATCCTCATTTTCGAAGAAATATGGTCCGATAACTCTAGTGACCATAACACCGCACCAAACAGTATATTTAGATGGATGCAACTGGTGTTGGTGTGTTGCCCTTGGATTTTCAGAGCCCCACAATCTACAGTTTTGTTTGTTCACATAACCATTTAAATGGAAATGCGCTTTATCCGACATCAAAACATTATTTAAAAAATCAATTTGTGTGGCTAATTGTGTTAAACGAATAGCGTATTGTAGTCGTTGTTGGTGGTCTTGTGGTAGCAGTGGTTGCACAATTTGAATTTTGTATGGGTACATCTTAAGATCCAACTTTAAAATTCTACGCAATGTCATTCTGGAAATGCCCGATTGGCTGGAACGATGCGCACCTCGTCCAGGACGGTCGGCCACTAAACCCAGTTCCTCAAAACGACCGACCAAACTCCTAATTATGAAGGCTGTGGGAGCTAATCTGGAATTAAAATGTTGCCGACATTTACGCTGCGTTAAAACGATTGATCGCTGATAAGAATAGAAAAACGCGATAATTTAACGCGTTGTGTTGTACTGTAGGGTTCCATAATAAATTTCCAGCAATTCAATTAAAACCTACAAAAAGAGAAAAACAAATATGTCAAAAAATAAAAAAGTTATTTGTGCTTAGCATTAGTAGGTTTTATTTGGCCCACCCTGTAGTTTAAACAGGTGTCAACCTTTTAGAAATAGCCTAAGCAATAGCTAAGAGTTTGAGCATTAACAATTAGAGCACCGTAAATAGCATAGGAAATATTTTGTTATCTGACGATCTAGACAGGGCGAACAAACACACTGATAAGTTTTCTGTAATTTTTACTGAAATTGCGCAAATATTTTGATGAAACATTTTAGTGCATATATGTCCATTTCCAATAAATTTTTGGTTTTTCTTAAAAGAGGTTAAATTGACCCTAGAATTTTACGACAGGAAATTTACAATAAATTTTAAAAATATTACAGATATCGACACCAACACTTTTCACACGTCTTATAAAAATTTCTATAGAAAACATTTTTAAAATTTATAAAATTTTACCAATTGCAAAAAAATAAACTTAAACGTGCTACGCTACAAACTTCGTTCACCCAAATGACCTATGCACGATATGCTTTCAAGTTTCAATTCAATAAACAAATCTAAATTCGTCGCCCTGTAACATTGAAGTCTTAGTACATTTGGAAAATGCGTACTGTTTAGTTGCCTTATCAGGCATTTTTCTAATTTTTCTTGGTCAATTTGGTGGCTCGTTAGATGGACTCTGCAAGTGTTAGTGGCCTTTGTTTCTAGCACATCTGGCACAACATTCACCATCCGCTTCAGCCTTCGCCAACAGCTCCCCAGGGCAGATGAGTTCTATTGTCTGTTTCAAATAGTAACCAACAATTCGGAGTTTTTTGTAAATACTAAATACTCACATACATATGGCCGAAAGCAGTATAATATAATATTTTGCTGCCATAAACCCTTGGCCTTTGTTCTGTTTCTCATACGAGTATATATGTTTTTTTAAATTTTTGTGTATCCTTTCCGTGATTTGTTGTAGAATACTCGTTTTTGCAATCCAATCAATCCACTTTATCCATTCAAGCTAAAATAAATTTCAGCCGCCACCGTACACGCACGAACAACTACAAGAAAAATAAACCAGCAAATGTTGCATACTCCCCCTATATCTGCCTCTCTTTCTCTCTCGTTCGTTGGCTTTTTAAGTCGCCTAGTAAGTGTGGTGCATCGCCTAGCAATCTCGAGCGATGCCAATAACGATAACAATAATTGCTATCCTGGGACATACTCGCGCCTAGCCTCTTAGTAAATACTCTCCATATGCCATTTGAAAATAAAAATCCTAAATTTAAAACACACACACACATACATGCATACGCAGTTATGTATTTACCCATCTCAGATTCATTTGGTGTCCCAACGCTATTCATTGCCCAAACAATCACAACTGTCAGCCAACGCTGCCACCTCCGCTTTTTCTGTGCCGCCAATTTTTAACCCAAACACTCACTGCAATACGCTTATACTCGTACTTATATATACATACATACATACAAATATCATAGTAGTGGTAGATGTACTTGTACGAATGGGTTTAAATTTATTTGTGTTTTATTGCAAGTGAGTTTGGGCAAGTGTAGCGGCGGGACCTCTACTATCTACAGATAAATAGTATTGGCTATCTGTCGTCCTTTTTTGATGGTCCTAACAAATGTGGCTCTAATAAAAGTGACTTTGGTTGAGTAGTGACAGTTCCTGCTGTCGCTCGACAGTGATGTGTGTATTTCGTAGTTGTTATTGACTTTTTTGCGGCCCTTTAGCCGGCTTGGGAATTTTAAGTTCGGCGCCAAAAAATGCCAACAACCAAATGAAATCGATTGGATGCTGAGCATTGCGATATACGCATGTATGTTTTTATTCACACATACATATACAGACACATAGATACATATAGGTATGTACGCATATATATGCCGTTTTGTATTCCAACGATCACAGCAATTGCATTGGGTCGATTGAGCGCTTGGTCGCCTCTATTGGCCGCACAGTTTTTGGCAGCTGCTGTTGAATTGTTGGCTTTCGTGGCTAGTTGACCGTTCTTAGTTTACTAGTTTAGTTTGTTTATTGGCCAAGTTGTTCACTTTGGCATGGTTCACAATATTCCCTTTGATTATTTGTATAAAAGGACAAATACTATGCCAATGCCTGGTGCATACATGTGCACATACAAAAGGCGATATGATGCAGCTTTGTTTTCGTTACAGTCATAAATTAAGCATGAGTATGTTCCAGTTTCGCATCTTTGGAAAAAGATCCCTATTGGGTGAACAGCGGATCAGGAGATCCGTCAAACAAATTCAAGGTCTTCCATACGGTGATTTTTGCTTTAGAGAGGGCATCAGACTTTTTACCAGTTGACTATCTGGCGCCAGGTGACCGATTCCAAGGCAAGCGATCCAAGTATTTTTATTTTTGTTTATTTGTAGGTTTGTGCTCAATGAGAAGTAAAAGGAACAAATTTTAACAAAACAGAACAAAAAATGCATAATTTCGAGAGTTATTAAGCTGTGCAGTTTTAAAAAGTCGGGTGGCAAATATATATATTTATATAACTGGCGCTTACACCCTTTTATGTGTATTTGGCCGATCTCCTCCTCTTATTTGTGGTACGCGTCTTGATGTTGTTCCACAAATGGAGGAACCTACAGTTTCAAGCCGACTCTGAACGGCAGATATTCATATGAGGAGCATTTTCGTGACAGAAATACACTCGAAGGTTTGCCATTGCCTGCCGAGGGGCGACCGCTATTAGAAAAAACTTTTTCTTCAGAACCTACGTTCTCTCCGGATTCCGAATGGTACGACGGCTGGCAAATACAACATGAAAATATTGTGGAGAAAAAAATGGCTCGCGACAGCCCCTCAGATGCAGAATTGCTGTATACAACAAGAACGTTGAGCAAGTAATGGAGTTTAAATATAATATTAGGCGCCAATTTTACATCATAAGGGGATCTTATGTGAGAAGTTAAGGCACAAGTTATAAAAGCATCTTGCGTAGCGGGTTACCTGCGTGACGTTTTGTGGAAAAACAAACATTAGCCAAAAAGTAAAGTCAGGATTTACAAAACGTGCTTCGGACCAATTAGGACGTATGGAGTAGAAATCTAGCAGATACTTCCGCACCGCAGCGAGCTATGAACAGAACAGAGAAGCAAACTCTACATGAGTTATACAGGGTGGGCCATGTAAAATTTGCTTTTTGAATCGGCTATAAAAAAAAAACTGATGAATATTTTTTTAAACTTTTTTTTTATTTTGAAGATTGAACATTGTTATTTATGAATAAAAAATAATATCGTTCAAATGACTGCCACGACTGGCTTTACAGTAATCCATTCGATCAACCCAATTTTTAAACACATTTTCGATTGTTTGGGCTCCAATTTCATGAATGGTAACTTCGATTTAGTGTTTGAAAGCATCAATCGTCTCTGGATGGTTCGCATAGCAATCGTCCTTAACGGCTCCCCACAAAAAATAGTCCAACGGGCTTAAATCACAGCTCCGAGGCGGCCAGTAAAAGTTTGATTCCGCTGGTATCGAGAAAATTATGGAAATCATATTTGTGGCGCCATTTAGTTCATATTCGAAAGATATATTAACTTTTTAAATTGAGTCACATCGAAATACTTTTCGAGAAAATATTTCCGTTGGGCGGTGGAAAGGCTCTTAGAAAAATTAAAAATTACTAGAAACGCTGCGGTCGAGATATTTTTGTATTAATACTTGACTTCATTATCCATTATGCATATTGACATCAAATACTACATATGAAAATTATTATCTTTCAGTGTTACATCCGGCTGGTATGGAACCTGAAGTTACCCCTATTAAAACAATTGATGTGATATCTGAAATTTAGCGGGTCTGAAACAAAAAAAAGTAAGAGTAATAAGTAGATTTATCGATTTGATATAAACTTAGATGATAGAAAAAAAATGTAAATGGCGTACTAGAAAATAATGAAATTTTTTTTAAACGTAAATTGTTTAACTTAAAATTTAAATAATTAAATATTAATTACACCGGCACACAAAAAAAAAAATTGTCTGTATACCGGGCGCCACCTATCTACGGCCATGTTTTTCGCCCCGCTGAATACGAATTTGAAGTCAGTTTGGGCCGTCCAGCCTTCAATTTCGAGTAAATTGCAAACAAATCCAAAAAAATAGCGAAAATTGAATGTTTTGGCAAAAAAATTTTGAGATATAAGGAAACCATAATTTTTTATGTATTTTCATCCGTTACTTACTAATTTCGATCGTACTTACTTTTATCGGAATAGAGAAGAGGAGTTCCAGAAGTTTTTCACAAAGGACGATGAGAACTCGGTGGTGTACTGTTCCAATGTTAAAAGCTTGGTTGATGAATTAAAACTATCTATAAAGACGATGAGTGGAGACTCTTTATAGATTCATCAACTAGAAGTCTCAAAACTGTCTTGCTTCACATTGGAAACAGATTAGCGCCAATTCCAATAGCCCATTCGACGAAGCTTAAGGAGGCCTATGAAAATTTGGAAATTGTATTGGACAAGATAAAGTATTCAGAACACCAATGGCAAATTTGCGGGGATCTCAAAATCGCAACACTTCTTTTAGGTAAACAATCAGAATTCACAAAATATCCTTGCAATCTATGTTTGTGGGATAGCAGAGACAGAATGTCGGTACTCAAAATGTAATACGAACACCATTAATTCAGCCTTCAAGCTATCTGCTAGCGCCACTTCACATCAAATTAGGTCTCATGAAACAATATGTCAAAGCTCTGGACAAGAATGGTGATTGTTTTCAGTACTTGAGAAAAAAGTCTCCGGCGATAAGTGATGCCAAATTAAAAGAGGAAATTTTTAATGGACCCCAAGTTAGAACTCTATTTCAGAATGCTAATTTTATAGGTAAAATGAATGATGCGGAGAAAGCAGCTTGGGTAAATTTTGAAAAATGTGTGTAATAACTTTTTAGGAAATAATAAAAGTGAAAATTACAGGACAATAGTCGAAGAATTAGTGACAAATTACAAAAACTTAGGATGCTTAATGAATCTAAAATTACACTTCCTAGATTCTCACATCGACTACTTTCCTGCAAATCTTGGGGAGTACAGTGAAGAACAAGAAGAACGCTTTCATCAAGGCATAAGTGAAATGGAGACTAGGTATCAAGAAAATTGGAATATCAACAAGATGGCAGACTATTGCTGGACACTGAAAAGAGATATACCAAAAGATAATAACAAACGAAAGAGAAATCCTCTCCGTAGATCATTTGAAAATAAAAGAGTTCGATACCATCGGAAAACAGTTTGAAAGTTAGGAAAATCATTCTTCTAATTCTTTTTATACGTCATTTTCATAGATTTTACAATTTGTTTGCATTTTCAGATTTTAATCTTGTATTTTTTTAATAAACAATACAATAAAATTTATTTAATTGTGCTTAAAAGATTTTTTTCAATTTTTTCAGCAGCAATTTTCTGCTTTTTATCCATTGTTTGCTATTTTATTCGAATTTTCGAATTGAAGGCTGGACGGCCCAAACTGACTTGAAATTCGTATTCAGCGGGTCGAAAAACATGGCCGTAGATAGGTGGCACCTGGTGTACAGACAACTTTTTTTTGTGTGCCAGTAATATTAATTATATTCGTTTTCAATATTATAAAGACGTATGTGCAGGTTAAGCTGTTAAAGGTATCCCCGATGGGACCAACAATTTTTTCTGAATCAAGTTACCCAGTCGATTCGAGAAAAGCGCTTTTTACACGATAAGTCCATGTTTTGAGTGTTTAAGGCATTTTCGCATTTTTTCGCGTGTTTGGACCTGCTCTTGATCTTTTTTCCTTACCAAAATATCGTCTTCCACAACAATACCCCAAGCGTTTATTATAAAATTTGCTATGCTTAAAAATTTAATTTTTTGAAAATGTTACTTCAGAATAGAAATCACTATTTCGGAGTTTTCAGGATATTCTAAATTTTACGCCGATTCCCAGATTCATCTATGCAAGACTTCTCCAAGGTCTGGCCCTTTGTTTTTTGACTGTCTTTGTTCCACTCTGACTCTACATTGTTGCATTACATATTTCGTTTTGATAAAATTCACATACTTACAAACACATTTAATGGAATGCAGAATAGTCTAAGTTAAAGTGTTACAAACAAACTCTAGCGTCCTTGGCTCTTGGCTCAAATTTCCTTTATTCCTAAGTCCATCTAATGAAAAATATTTTTAAAATTAATTTGCTAGTGCAAAGGTAGATATACTATGAAAATAAATACACATACATACAAAAACGTCCACAACAGTTACTAATTAAAGCTTCATACAGATGTGGGGAGATCTTGAAATCTACTTACAACCGGATTATTATACATAATTATGAAAACAAATACTTGAAAGGCGTAAGCACTGACATTCAATAAGAGTAGTTATATATTTTGTGTTGGTGTACGATATACACACATACATATGTGAGTTTCCAACCTACGTACGTACGTATGTAGGTAACTTTAATTATATACAATAATATGTAGAAAACATATTTTAGTGCAGTTGCTTTGTATTAAAATACTTACTCACTCACACTATTTATATACGCACATAAATATGCCTCAGATCCACAAGAACAACACAACAGAATTAGCAAACATAAAGAACTTATAGAACAGAGGATGGTGAGGCAAAAATAGCACCCTTAGCCACAAAACTTCGGCAACAGGACGAATATTTTGCTTTCTCAGCTTTCGTCTTCTACTTAATTTGCACTTGCGTAAATACTCAGTTCACCCAGTTGCTTGTTTTGCACCTCAATGTTGTTGGCATTGCTGAGGTATTATATTCGCAAATTTCATCCTACTTTTTAACAAGCCGAAGAAGCTGAGGAAGATGAAGAAGTCTTCTTCTTAACATAATTATAAAGTTTTACTTTGACATTTGGCTGTGTTAATTTGCACACACCTGTACTTGCAAATTTATACGCCACACGAGGTAGGCTTGAAGGCGAGTAGGAAAAACTGGCATAAGATCTTTCATTTAATGCAAGCGTACCCAGTCAAGAATGCTATTGCAGTTGAATGTGGAATCGAAGTAAGTGAAACAATTGCTAACTATTTCGCTTCTAGAAGTAATTACGGGTTTGGAATTAATCGAAGACCTTTGGGGCCAAACCCATAGGGAAATTTTGTTCTATTATGAAAGGGCCACGACCCATAGATGACTAGTTGCGAAACTCTTTTTCTCGTGAGAACGTCGAAAAATGTGCATTTTTAAAACATTTGTCAGTAGTGCCACACCGGAAGAAACATTGAAGGGGTATTTTTTAAACAAAAATAGGGAATTTTTACTTTCCACACCACCATTGAGGTTAGTATTTAGTGCGCGGTTGCCCAGTAGCTTTATTTCACCCGTATACACCTACATATAATAAAGATAAGTACAATCCATATGAAATTTGTACATTAATAAGAAAAAATTCAAAAAAATGATATGAATCCAAAATGAAATACAAATGTCATATAATAATAATAAAAATGAACACGAAAAAACATAAGCATAAATAAATACATAAATGTTGTTTTTTTTAATATAACATAAAAGTGAAAGACAAAGAAAAAAAATCACAAACACAAAATATAATAAGTTAAAGCAGGTAACCGTAGTTAGAGTGGTGATTCATCCAGAATTCCACTAGCGCTTCCGCACCATTTTGCTGAACCTTTAAGCTTTGTTAAAATATCTTAAACTCAAATTAAATTCCCTTACCTACGCTTTTCAACCATAAACTATTTACGTATATACAAATTTTCATTTAATTAAAAATAGAAGCCAAATAGGTTATAAAAGGCTTTGGAATGTTATAAAAAACACTTCAATTTTAATTATTACGTTTCAATTGAATTCATTTTAAGACAAATTATTAGAAATATTTCAATCGCGGCATTTTTCCATTAAGCAAAAACGAACTGTTTTCGTCAGTCATTTTTGGTGGCTTACTTCTGGCAGCTTGCCATTTCGACTATCAGCTGTTCATTATTCTTTGATGTGGTGAGTGCTGCCAAGTTTCGAAATAAGCTCATGGGCACGCTCTTACTCAAACTGAAAGAGTTTCGCTTCTTAATACCTATGCCACGAACCATAAACGACGTACGAGAAAGAAATAAAGAATGTTCAGAAAAGATATGGAATCCATTAAACTTAAACTTTTTGGATCGCCTCGATGGAGTCTAAACGCCTCCCCTTTAGCTTTCTTTTCAGGCGCGGGAACAAGAAGAAGTCCGGAGGGGACAGGTCTGGGCTGTAGGGATGGTGGGTAAGCACTGGAACCCCCATCTTGGCCAATGCAGAGGTACAGAGGAAGGTGGTTTACATCTTCGTCTGTTTGCGTCGTCGAAGGCCTTCGTCTTCGACGTCCTCCCGGCCTTCCTTGAACGACTTGTGCCACCGTTTTACCTGGGCACTGGACAGAGAAGCCTCCTTGAGTATCCCAATGGTTTCAGTACTCGTTTTGTTTAGCTTTACGTAAAATTTGATCGAGTAAAGTTGCTCCAACGATCGCTGCATTTTCGCCACAGCAAAATCCTAACACACTTTTAAAACAGCTTTCACGCGCGGAGCGATATTGACTGCACCGCTGTTGCCAGCGAACTGGGACCGGTTTCTAGTGGAAGGGGAAGGTCCAACGATAATTTTCCCCCACCAGCGATTCGATTGATCGCTTGGCAGACGCTCCGCGCATGAAGGCTCATTACTTTACATTCAAACCCTGTAAGGCGATCAAAATGAGGCGCGTTCTGGTAGGCGACCGACATAAAAGCATTTATTCCATAGCCCAAAAACTGGTGTCGCCTACATGAAGCTAATAGCAAGAGAGAGATCCATATATGTATATAATTGGCGCGTACACCCTTTTTGGGTGCTTGGTCGAGCTCCTCCTCGTATTTGTGGTGTGCGTCTTGATGTTGTTTCACAAATAGAGGGCGGATATTTTTTATGAGGAGCTTTTTCATGGCAGAAATATACTCGAAGGCTTGGTATTGTCTACCAAGGGGTGACCACCGAAAAAACTTTTTCTATCATTTGGTGTTTCATGCACGAACGCCACTTCAGAATCTTAGTCACACACCAACACATTCGGCTACGGCGGCTGCCTTCCTTCTGAAATTACTAAGTACTTATAGATTAATGGTGAATTAACAATGTATTTCGCCTAAGTTCATTCAAAAACGAATGAAGGCCATAACAGCCATAGCTTTCCTATGTAATTAATTATAATTTTAATTGTAAGCTTCGGTTTGCAATAATAATAATAATGAATGCACATTAATGGATTAAAACCGTATTATAATATTTTAAAGCAATACCACAAGTCTGCAAGTCCACTTGAAAAACGATTTCGGATTTTTCGCTGGGTATGGTGTATGCATGTATGTATGTATACCAAGGTATGTGTATATTTGCCTTGCACCTGCTGAGTGTAGACCGCACAAGAAAAGTCGCTAATTGTCGCCAACCGTAAAGGTTTAGTAGTCACACGCGTAGTTTGGGTTCACACGCAAAGGTATTACACTGACGTATGAAAGTGTTCATGTGTGCGTGTGTTATTGTAAATATACTTCGCAGTGAAACCTGGCTATTCTACACTGGTGCGAATTTTGGTGAGTTTGGAAGCGTGACTAGTTTGTGTTTCTTCTCTTTTTCATATAAGAAAGAGGTGTACGCTGATTTACCAAAAACTGCTGTTGCGTGGTTTTCTTGATAGAATAGAACTAGTACTAAAATCTCCAAATGAGAACTATTTAGTGTGCTCTGCAGCTCTTTTGAGTTAATTCCTATCCAGCGTTTTTGACATGTAGAAATATGAATTCTTTCAGGTTTCACTTCTTCTTTCACAGCATTACAATGCGGGATGCGTCAAAGCTTCTTTCACAAAGCACCTTCAAAGCGATTGAGCTTTTTCTTCCTAGTTATGTATTTCCAATTCATTGAGATTATTTTCCACTGCGTCTGCCCATCGTTTACTCGGACTACCTACGGCCTTTACGCCCATTAGCTTTCCTGTCATGGGTTTCTTCAGGGCACAGTCAGCAGGCATACATCTTATGCGCTGTGCTTTAACAAAACGCACATCTGTCTCGTTCTGAGTGAAATCGTTTAGTTCGCAGTTGTACCGGATTACATAGGTACCATCATCCATTCTTATTCGGCCAATAATCTTTCTTAAAATTTTTCTTTCCATGCTTGGAATCAGCGCGCAGTCAGCAACTTTAAGAGTCCAGGTTTCGCTATTTTTATTCAAAATACTGCTTTTAACAACTATATGTGAAAGCCAGGCTAGCTAGAGCTTGTCGTACATGGTATTTATTGGCATAACTTCATAAAAAGTTTTTAGGCTGTCGGTTAAAATTCTCATCTCAAAGCAGCTTTTTTTTTTGCGTTGATAGTGAATTGTTGGCTTCTATTCTTGTATTAATTTCATTTTCTAAGAATACAAATGCAAATACTTATGTAAAATCCGCCAAACAGCCTAATTATTGAGGACGTCGATATAGATATCGATGGTGCAGGTTGTTCAGCAACACTACTCAGCAACGCTACAACAGCAAATTTATCAACAGAATGAGCAATTTTCGGCAAGCTAGTCCAGTCCAGTCCTCCAGAACCAGTTGCCTGAAATTTGAAATTTTTTCACCAACCTTGGAATTCTCGACGTATTTGGACAATTATTTCCTGTTTTAATGGAATCGCGAATTTTTCGATATGTTGTTCTTAAGGATCGATCAATTTCATAATCAGTTTCAATACTTTTAACTTCTATTGTGTAAAATTGGGTAACTGTTCACTTGACAAACGTCAAAGATGGCATAAAAAATGGAACCGTCTAGGAATTATTCACTACTGGCATCTAGGTATCACTTTTGAACACCTTTATATAGCCTGATTCACCCTTCGACAGCAATAGGTAATATGTTCATCATCATAAGAAACCCATTTAGAGTTCGGAGCAATTAGCTTTATAGCGCATAGACATAGTACAGCAAATAAAGATCCAGCTTCGTTTGGTTGGGTCATGGCGGCTGCTGTTGGTAGCAGAGAAAAAGAAAAGCCTCCTCTTCATTGGAAAGATCAGCTGGAGGAGGATTTGACCTCACTTGGTGTGTCCAACTGACGCCGGTTGGCATGAGATAGAGACGACGGGTATGCTTTATTAAATTTGGCTAAACTTATGATGCAAAGAATAATGAGATGGCGCCTATCGTGGTCCCGTTACTTTGCTCTCAGCGAATTTTACAACGAGTTACGTGATTTTAGCTCCGGTATGGCCAGATTACCATTTTCGTAACTTGATTTAGCATTTTTTTTGTTATTTATTCTCGGAGTTTTAGTTCTTTCTTCATGACATTTTTCTAGCCTGTTCTAATTAAAATGTAATGTTTATAATTTTGTATGTATTACATTTTGTATTTTACATTGTACACATTTTTTAATAATTAGGTAAATAATTCACTCAGTTTTATTTAGCTTTACGTTTTTTTAACATCTGGTGGTATTGCCCACAATTTCAGGTGTAGTTGGTGTTCTTCTGCTTTCGGCACTCAAATCTCTCTCTCACTACTGCAGTGTTGCCTAGCTTTGGATATAAAAACGCTCTAAAATGCCCTTTTAAAGAAAATAAAACACCAATTTTTTATTGAATCACTTAAAGATCTCTGTATGCGTGACAAATTGTCTTTAGAATGTGCGTTTTTTTTAAATAAATGTGTAATGCTTATGTAAAATTTAATTTATGAGTTTTTTTCTTGTTAAGCGAGACTCTTTTGTTAAAGAAACGACTTACCTATTTGCTATATTTGAGGTTATGTAACTAGATAAGGTACTCTTTTTGTAAAAATGTCAGTATGGTTTCTTTAGTATTTTCTGGTATTTTGAGGCTTATTTTTGCAATGAATACACCTCTTGATCCCCTATGTCCCACTAAGGATTGATGGCCGGAAGAAACGAGGGTTTTAATCCGCATTCAGTAAATTCAAACGCCTTTTAAAATGTGTAAAAAGGTTTTAAATCTTAAGAAGAGTTGAGAGAGGGAAATTTAATATTCTTGCATAACCTTAAAAGTAGCAAAAAATTAAATTCACACTATCAAAATATAAAATTGTATAAGAAGCAACTAATTTAAACTAATAATACAGTTTGTTTTAACTTAAAGCTTCAGTACCTTTAAATTAAAAAACAAGAAACAAACACGAAACTTCAAAATTTTCGCATTTTCGGTAGAAAAAAACACTAAATTTATTGCGAAGAGTAAATGGTTGGTAATACTGCACAACTCGGAAAAACGTGACGTCACGCACTCTCTGATGGGTGCAATCTTCTTTCTATTATTCTTGGGCTAAAATCACGCGATAACCACGCGCCAATCAAGAAGAAGAAGAAGGTTTGAGCAAGATGAGAACCGAGAAAGCGCAAATACTTAATTGAGAAACCGCGGAGCATGGAATATTTCCATAAATTTTGACGACAATAAAGTGAGGACAGTGATACATTATACAATATAACCAGATTAACGAATTGTGCTTGTTGTGAGGTCTTCAGATATTGTCGAAAAGTTTTGATATTTTTGCACACCAAAACAGGGTTGATCACTATGAACTTGAATCGAAGTGGAAGTCAATGTCGTGGCACAAAAAGTAGCATTGCCACACAAAAAGCTTGAGATGTCACAAGTGGTTGGAAATATGAAGCTACTACTTTGCAAATTCTGAAGGAATCTTGTCAAAGCAAATGAGGTGTAATTACCGTTCCTAAAGTATGTTGCTAAAAGGAAATTTAGAAAACTAAACTAAGGAGTCGGAAGTGATTGTAGAGTATCTAATGTGGATCCAACAGGCTGAAACTAGAATACAATATTTTCACCTTTGATTACATATCCGGGAAGAACAAAGGAATAGTACCTACTGCATGAGTAGAATACTTTTTCTGAGTAAAGTTTGATAGTTTGCTCTAGTCTAGTCTTTTGATTATCTATCAGAGATTGGTTATATAAATACATTTACGTAGTTCCCGGGTTTAATGTCTATGACTTTAGTTAAATGGGAATTGGTCGTTTTTTATTTAGACCATCATTTCCACTGTGCAACAGGTACAGGTAGCTGCTGTGATTAATACCTTGGCAAATTTTGGTATAGAAATTACGCATTTTAGTGCTAACTGGAGCTGTAAATCCTCGGCTCGTTAAACATGAAAGTTAAAGGCGTGAACTAGATTGAAGAGTTGCTCTATCAGTAGCTCATTGTTTTATCGTGTGCGCTGTTTGATGTAACGAAGAGTCCTTCTCGTGTAAACTGCGAGGATGATGAATTTTGAGTCTTAGTTTCGACTAATATGAACTCTCTTTGCCGCTACACTTGCATAGTTTACCAATTTTTACTAGATTGTATTCATACCTTCAACTATCGCATAAGAAAAGTCAGACTTGATGTATATCCACTAATCATATGAGGTTATCCTTAAACTTGATACAAAGAGGACATATATGAAAGACTTATAAATCGCGCTGTAGAATTCATAAACATGTTTTGCCTATATTATAACGCGAAAATGTGTGTTTGGTTTACGGCTTATCACTTCGAGAGGCATTAGATCGACGTTTCTTCAGGAGGGATTTGGATAATCCTTCCTATTTGGCTGCGGGGAAGTTCCAAGAACTATTCGCGATAACTCACGACTCTGTTGGGGATCTAACTTCTCAGCTTGACAGTCAACTTAGAGGTTCGAGAATAACAGTAATTTCAATTGAAAAACAGATATAACTTGGAATCTTCGCGAGTACTCTGTTCTAAAGTCTGCTTTTATATTGCTAGATTCTAGCTGCATTGTGATTTTTCGCAACTTGATGTTATTAATGACCCTTAGATGAGCAATAGATAATATTCATGATTCAATCGGCCGTTAGCTGCAGCATATTTTGTGGCATACCTTCCCATGTTTTACGCAAAGGTGCGATTTCCTATGACCCAAGTAGAGCAGCAAGCTGCAAACGAAGTTATTGATTGAGTTCCTTTTTAATTTCGAATAAACAGTTATTTTAAATATACTTACTTTATGTAAATAAAGGGTCCGCCATATAACTTTACGGAATTAAAAATGCAATAAAAAAGAAACTACTCAATATTTTTCCAAACTGTTTTTTTTTATTTTTAATTACAATCCTCCTGGTTAATGATGGAATACAACTTCACTCATATGGCTGTCTCGACTAGCCATGGACCATCCCATACGTTCGGTCCAATTTTTCAACACATTTTCGATTGTATGCGGCTGTATTTCAGCTATGACATCGCGTATATTGGTCTTCAGTGCATCAATTGTTGCTGGTTTGTTGACATAACACTGGTCTTTGACGGCACCCCAAAGATAATAATCCAACGGCTCAAATCGCAGCTCCGAGGCGGCCAAACGATATCAGAATTTCGGCTGATAATGCGATCTTCGAAGACAGTGCGCAAAAGATTGATCGTTGCATTCGCTGCGTGGCAAGTAGCGCCATCTTGTTGGAACCAAATGCCACCTCTTCAATTTCTCGGAACAAAAATTCGTTCAACATGGCCCGGTAACGCTCTCCATTGACGGTTACGGCCACTCCTCGCTCATTTTCGAAGAAAAATGGACCAATGATGCCTCTCGACCAAAATCCGCACCAAACAGTGACTCGTTGTGAATGCATCGGCTTTTCTTCGAGTGCGTGCGGGTTTTGTGAGCCCCAAATGCGGCAATTTTGCTTTGTTAACATACCCGCCGAGATGGAAATGAGCTTCATCCGAAAAGATGATTTTTCGGTAAAAGTCTTCATCTTCTACAAGTCGATCCCAAGCCCATGAAGCGAAGCGAAAACGCATTGGGTGGTCGGTCCTTTGAGGGTATACACAACCATTTTCGTTCAACGGAAGAATAAAACTAATTTTGTGTCAAATCAGATGACAGCTATGTGTTACCATTCTTCAAATAATACCTAGTTCAAATCCGTAACGATAGATGGCGGGCCCTGTATAACTGAAAAACACTCAACATTGAATGTAAACGCTTGGCTAGTATGTCTTCTTCATTATTCTTCTTTAGGTTTATTCTTTCATTTTGATATTCAACCCTTTGCCGTGCTTTTACGAGTCTGACTCGTGATAAAAATTTTGGCTCAAACATGAATATGACAAGCCAGGCTTGTGAATAGATCCTCGGGCCAAACACTACATGTTTGTCTTCGTCGAGAGATAACTTTACTCCTCAATTGTCTGCTCAATTCAGTGTATCGCTTGCTGGGAGGAGTGATTTTGCCAATCTCCTAGCTGATTATTATCGATGTAACTTTCTTATCTCACTAATTTCCACGCACTCACCTTTGTTTATCTAACTTAGAAATAGTAAAAATAACCGGGTCATTCTTGAGATAGATGATCATATTGGCATATGCCATCAATTTCATATGTTCTTCATGAGTTAATCTTTGAGCGTTCGAACAATCTTTTCACTCATCAACTCGCATTCTTGTTGTAAAACGGTTTCTTGTGTAAAGAGGTTTCCGAACTGTGACTGGGGTGATGTTATTGCCTAAAGTAATTTGAAGTAAACATATAATTTTTCTGCAGGGTAATTATGCATTGTATATGTATGTATGTGTGTGTGTGCCCCATCTTGGGCTTGTGATTGAGTGTACGGTTGGCATATTGCGTTATTTGGTGCGTTACAATTCAAGTATTTGACAGTTTTTATACTTTCTCATCACCTACTTAATATGCCGAATAAGCAGTGTGTCCTCGGCCCTACAGCTGTCTTCAAGCTTATTGCCACTAGTTTTTGTTGAACACCAGCTTATGTGCTTATCAAAAGTGTGTACAAACAATGTATAAATGTAATGTATAAATGTATGAAGTAAATTTTCTTAGCTCTTATATTTTCAGCTTTTCAAGATTTGTTTTTAATTTGATTTTTCTTTACATAAATGTATACAAAAATGTATATTCATATTGCATAGAAGCTGCACCTAAGCACTAGGCATATTCTGCACTTGAGTTTAATGGAATTGATATGGTGACACATGTTGGTGTGCATATGTATGTAGGTATGTATTTAGGTCAATTGCTGGTACACAAAAGCCATTTCATTCAATGTGAGTTTCATTGAGAATTTTTTTTCTTATATTTTGATCTTTTTAAAATGGCAACGCAATTTTTAATCAAAGGAAAACATTTCATGTATCCAAATTATTATTAAAAGTACTTGTTTTCTGTTTTAAACGAACAAAATATTACAATAAAATGAAAACTTAAAAATGAATGCAAAATCTGGACAGCTGCATGTATTCTTGGAAGCTGGTGAGAAATCTGTCTATTAAATAAAATAAATAAAGTCGAGCGGCGTCCGCTACTAGAAAACACTTTTTTATCATTTCATGTTCTTGCACGGAGATTCGAACCTACACACTTCCGAATGGTAGTTTCGCACCAATCCATTAAGCTACGGCGGCTGCTGTTTGTTATTCTAACTAAAAGTTTTAACTTCCAATACACAAATATTTCAAAAGCAATGTACCAATAAAAAAACTGCAAATACTGCACTTCTATGTTTATTCAGTTACTGAATTGTTCTCTAGTCAAAATTTCGTTCTCTAGTCAAAATCGTACATTAAAAATTGCAGTTGTAGTCGGTCGTGTAGCCGCATTTTATTTTGTATTACTTTGAAATAAGAAAAAATAACTTTAATAATTATTTATGTAGGTTATAATATCCTACTATACAGGGTTGCCCATATTCGACGGACCCATCTGGCAACCCTGTATCTTTTGACAGAGACGTCAGATCGCTTAATGACATACCGCGTTGAAAGCGTCAGTCCAAGCAAATTTCTACCATGGAACAGTACACGCCACGCGAGCGCTCCCAAATTGTTGAAATTTACATTCAACAAAGGAAGTCAATGAAAACTGAACGTGCGTATAAAAAATTAAATAATGTGAAAAGTGCGCCTTCTAAGAATACCATTAAACGTTTGTACGAAAGGTACGACCAAGGTGATCGGATGAGAATATTGCTCTTGTACGGGCCAGTGTATAGACATCGCCAAGGAGTTGGGCATTGCTCGGACCACTTTACAACGAATTATCGTCATTGATTTGCATTTATTCTCGTATAAGATTCAATTGACGCAAAGATTGTTTCCTGCGGACAAGCCTCGTCGATTGGAATGTGCCCAAAAAACACATGGGTCCGTCGAATATGGGCAACCCGTATAATAAAAAGTAAAGAGTTTTTATATATGTGGATTTGTAGCTTTGTGACTCTATCGCGCAAAACCGACTGAACGCTGGATTCAATAAGAGAAGGTTAGGTTAGATTATACTGGCCACGCAGAGATCTGAATAAGATAATAAATTTATGTTAAATTAAATTAATAAGTTCAAATAAATATTACAAAATAGGCGTTAGGTGAAAAAATAATTTAAAAAGAGCTTACTATTGAACATATTTTTGAGGAGAGTTGCCACTACTTGAAAAATGAAATTCAAGTGAAAATAACGAACCAAATGGGATAGTGTATGTTGAAGAAAAGAGGTTTCGAAACTTAATTAAATTTAATAATTAAATTAATTGAAACACTACTTTGTGGGTACCAAACAAATTTTATACACATATATTTTGAAAATATTTTAAAATAAGATTCTTCTTCTTGATTGACGCGATAACTGCTTACACGATTTCGGTCTTCTCGTGCTATCAATATCAGCGGGAGACGTCAACAATTATACATTCTTATAAAATGTTGTGCGTAAGCGATAAGTTCTGCGACCCGCATGATTTTTTCCAGCGTCAGGTTAAACAAGTCCCACTCTCTGAAACCTGGGTGTGTATCGATTCTCCTTTCATGGGCCTTTTCCAAGACTTGGCGTAATGTAAATATCAGGTCGATGGTGGATTTTTCAGGTCTAAAGCCATACTGATAAGGTCCCATCAGTTGGTTGATGATGGACGTCAGCCTTTCACACAATACGCGTGCTAGAACCTTATAAGCAATATTTAGAAGACTAATCCCGCGATAATTTGCACAGATTGCAGGATCACCCTTCTTACGGATTGGCAGAGCACACGGCAGGCATGCTTTCAGCCGACCATATTTTGCATGCGAGACACCAGTTTCTCTATTCATACTCTCTACAATAAATGACTGTTCTCAGAAATATTTTCAATTGGCAGTTGCAGTATTTTAAAGAATAACGTTGGCTCTCAACAATAACAGAGTGTCGAACATCACCGAGAATGCACCGAAATACTACAAAGCAACTGGAAACAAATAACGAAACTTGGCCAATTGCATACTTACAGGCGAGTTAAGTTGTAAAAACAATGCGTTTAACCCAGATGATTACATGAACCATTCTTAGTTATTTCAGACTACTGCATTAACAGAGTTATGAATTTGCTAATCACTTCGTTGTTGTGCTACAGGACATACTGATCAACAAAGTGCATTAATAAAAAATCTTTCTTTAACTCCTGTCAGCTTTGTAACTAATTTTATCAGTGTAAAGGAATTTATGAAAATCCAGAAAATTCTTGCGGTAGTAAACTGCTCGGCACATCTGCATAGGTGGCGTATTGATATAAAAAATTGCATATTTATAGGCGGAAGGAAAATTCGAATAAGTGCTAATATTTGTAAGTATTTTATAGTTTTAGCTAACAATTAGTTCTATAAACTTCGACAGGTGGGAATAACGAACCTGATGGAATCTACGAGAACACTAGATCTGTGGTTTGGACGAGAAAAGAAGTATCCGACTATTTTGAAATCTGCACTGGTGTGAAACATGGATACCTAAACGATTTGCACGACTATTTGAAAGATGCACTATTGGTTGAGGACATGAATATACTTCTTCTCCTTTATGCCGCTGATATTGTTCTCCTGGCGGATAAACCTAAGGTCACGCAACCCATGATTCATAACCTGGAGAAATACTGCGCTGAATGGAATATGGAAGTTAACCCAAATATATCGAGATGATGGTCTTTAGAAACGGTAGACGACTTTCCCAGGCAGAAAAATGGTGACAGCAAGGTGAAGAAATTAAATTGGTGGCAGAATATAAATATCTAGGTGTCATTCTCACATCCAAAATGCCATTCACCAAGTACTTAGAAGCCAGAAATACTTCAGCAAAAGCTAGTATTAATTGCGCATGGAACGATTTTTTAGCGAAGCCATTCATTTCATTAAAATCAAAATGGAAGCTGTTCCAAGCGATATGCAGAGCGATGCAATTTTACGCAGCGCAAGTTTGGGGGTATGCCTTATTCGATGAGGTAAATAACCTTCAACGTTATTTTATTAAAAGAATCCTCAAACTACGCGAGTTCACTCCAAATTATGCAATAACATTAAAAACTAATATAGAAGATAGCCACATTTATTCTTTAAAATTACACATGAAGTATATCTGGAAAACTATTTACAAATATAATTGCAACAGACTCCCACAAAAACTAACACAGGGCATCTTAAATAAAAATTTGTTTTGGCTTAAGCATCTGAACGACATGGGAATGGAGTTCAGTCTGAAGTTTGAAGAAAGCACCAACGCTACAGACTGGCAAGATCGCTCTGTGCAACTTTTTACCAAAATGAAAATAAAAGATCTCAACAGGGGATGGTAAAAAGCTCAGTCAAGAGCGACGCGAATTTATTAATATTTAGACCACTCAAAAGGGGAATCATATATTAAAGCAAATATGCAACTAGCTGACACTACAACAACTAAAGCTTAATGCAACCACGTATGGAAATACCTAGAAAATTTACACCCTCTGTAATTTAAACGAGGAAGAAAATATGCAGCACTTCTTGGGAAGATGTCCAGTACGGAAGGAGATCAGAACAATATACCTAAACGCAGCAAAGCTAAATGAAGCAGAAGGAGTATATGTACTTAATGGCCACAATTGGAAAAGACTAACTTGTTTTATATACTCAATCTTACGCTATAGAGAATTTCTTATTGCATAGATTAATTTTTGATTACTTTTTGAGCTGCCACAGACAACATTGTTATTGCCACACATTTATTATTTCTTTCTTTATGTATTTATATATATTGGTTAGTCGAAAAAGTCTTTTCGTATTTTGTCAATAGATGTCGTTGGAGTCATCTATCTCCAGTGCTACCAAGCACATTGTGTCATATCATATGATTTTAGAAAGGTGACATTTTAAGCTTCATTTAACAAAAAAAAATAAATTCGGAGAAGGTGAAAAAAAAGGTATAGCTGTTCAAAAATGAGTGAAAATAATGAAGAAATTCGCTATTTTTTGAAATTTTTGTATAAAAAAAGGGAAGAATGCCACGCAAGCCACCAATGAAATTTGTGAAGTTTACGGAGACGATGCTGTATCAGTTCGAGTAGCACAACAATGGTTCGATGTGAAAGATGCACCTCGCTCCGGTCGACCTATCGTTGAAAAAGTCGATGAAGTTATGGAAAATATTGACCAGGACCGTCACATAAGCTGCCATGACATCGCCAAGGCACCAAACATTCCTCATCAAACGGTTTTGAACCATATAAAAAAGGCTGGTTACAAAAATAAGCTCGATGTTTGAGTATCACGTGAATTGTCTGTGAACAAATTAATGGACCGAATTAACATCTGCGATTCTTTGCTGAAACGAAATGAAATCGAACCATTTCTGAAGCGAATGGTCGCAAAGCCAGAATTGACGCCTCGAAAGGTTATACTGTGTGTTTGGTGGGATTGGAAAGGAATCATCCACTATGAGCTGCTCCAGTCTGCTCAAACGATTGATTCTACACTTTACTGTCAACAACTGATGAGATTGAAGCAAGCAATCGAAAAATACGGCCAGAACTGATCAGCAGAAAGGGCGTCGTCTTCCATCAGGGCAACGCTAGGCCACACACATCTTTGATGACTCGGCAAAAACTGGGAGAGTTTGGCTGGGAAGTTTTGATGCATCCACCATATAGCCCTGACCTTGCACCATCGGACTACCATTTGTTTCGGTCAATGCAGAACTCCCTTAATGGAGTAAAGTTGGCTTCAAGAGAAGCCTGTGAAAATTACTTGTCGCAGTTTTTAGCCGAGAAACCACAAAAGTTTTACACTGATGGAATAATATCTCTAGAATACAAATGGCAAAGGGTGGTCTACCAAAATGGTACATATTTGGTTTAATAAAGTTCATTATAAATATAAAAAAAATGAGTTGAAGTTTGATAACGAAAATACTTTTTTGACTACCCAATGTAAATTAATTAATGTATAAATTATTTAACTGTAAGCTGTAATATTTATAAATAAATATAAATTTTTACTACTTACATTTAGTTCCAACCTATAATTGGGTCACAGTCTTTAAAACACACTACCCATTTAATACTTGTACAAAATTTGAAAAGTAAAAAAAAAAAAAGAAATAAAATATGAAAGCTGATTTTTTAATAATTTCCCAAACAACACTTCTCTAGAAGTCAAACAAATCCCGAAATCACAATCAAGCTCCACCTAAGTTTTTGTGTATTAGTTGTGCATCTACGCTTGACTGCCTATCGACAATCAATAAATTTTGCCATTCAAGCGTTACGCAATATTTAATGTTCCTATTCATTTGAAATGTGTCAAATCAATCGATATTTGCGATAAAGCCATAGCGTTTCACTAATTTCCCACAGCGCGCACAAATTATATACGCACCCAAGTTGTGCACACACATACACACACTTATATAAATTAAAGCCGCACTGCAGGCGCTGAGATTTTTGCCAATAACTTTATCACACGCAATTTTACACGCACAAGTTAATTGCCACCCTCGTCACGGCACTCATACGCCCTCGTGCGCCCAACCAAGGGCGGCAATCGTCAGCGAGCATTGCAGTCGGCCGTCGACAGTTGGAAGCTAGTGCTTGGAAAGCAAACTGACTGTAAAGCTTCTGCAGACATCTTCTGCTTTCTGTTCACTCTGAGCTCGCACACACACAGACATACTTAAATATATATGTATAAATACACACACACACATCATCATAGTTAGCATAAATTAATTAAAATGATTTTATATACACGTTCGAATACTCCATCAGCAACTTGCAGCAACTGCCGGCACACAGCCTTCCTCAGTATTACATGCCACACTGCCACAATCCAATCGTTCTACAGCCGCCGCAGCAGTAGTGACGACAGCAGCAGCAGCAGCAGTAGCAGCATCAATTAAAGCCATCACCGGCACGACAATCACAACAACTGAAGCACTGTCGTTTCCCATCCACTAATTTACTTACCTTCTCTTTACCACTCCCCTGCACTTCAGCTCCAATTTGCATGCACTACTTGTATTTATGTGTGTATGTGTGCTGAGCAGAAACGAAAAACTTTTCGAAATTAATTACTACGACAAGCTGCCGAAAAAAATCTCGACTACGCATTGGAGCTTGTGGTTGGTTGTCAGGTTGAAAAAGAAGAAATAAATATTGAAATATTTAATGTTGGAAAAAAATTCCAAAAAAAAAGCCTACGGCAACTCGCTTGTGATTGACAAACATCTGCCGTCTCCTGTCAGCCACATAATTGAGACCTAGTGGGCTCCGCATGTGCACCATATGGCTGGAATTATGAAAATTCTATAACAAAAAACAAAAAAGATTTCAAAAAATATGTAAATAAATGAGGTTAATCAATTTAAATGCTAATTAAGTTCAGTCAACAGGAGTAGGAAAAGTATCAGCAGCAAAAACAACAACAATTACAGCTAATGTGGTCTGGTCTGGTAATTAAGGTGTAAGCTAGTCATTAGTGGCGGTGGCGGATACTAGCGGCCGTACCACACTTTTTAATCACCGTTCCAGATAAGGCCTTCGGTATGCCAAGGATACTTATGCCTATGTTCATATGAGCGCATATTAATAGCTTATTCATTAAATTTAATGTAGACACGTTTTGAAGCATTAAAAGTTTAATGAACTTTTGCTGCTACGGAAAATTAGAAAAAAATTATCACCATTACTTTTATTATCTCAAAGGATAACGATGTATTTGTGTGAGGGAAATAATGGAGATAAGTCTTGTTGTTGTTGTTATAACAGCTTATGATGACCCTGCATAGGTCATTTTGCCAATACAATGGTAGGCTTAAGGCGCTTGCTATTTGGATGGCATCGGATCAAAGGCCAAGTAGTCTTTGATGGGTTGGCTTAGGAGGAAAAGTTAAGAGATATTTTGTGCCAAGCGTTGTTATTTCCCAACATATTTTGAGTGTGCTTAGTAATAGGAGTTTATACATGTATAATATATAATTGGAGCTTATACCTTTATTCGGTATTTGGCGGATGGGCTCTTTCTATTAGTCGATTTGGGTCTTTGATGGTTTCTATAAATGGATTGACCTACAGCTCCGAATGCAGATGGCCGTTGCCCATAGTGGAGTGACCGCAAGTAGAAAAAGCCTTTCCATCATTTGGTGTTTAGTGCTTCGGGTCCAAAGTTTTGAGCCTGTGCACTTCCGAATGGTAGACACGCACCAACCCTGTTGGCTACGGCGAATGCCGCATTGATAGGAGTATAGTCTGTTGTAATGTTCAAAATGAAATTTTATGTCGTGAACTTTGAGACGTTTTTTTCCGGGATGACGCCCGTAAAGAGGAAACTCTCTTAAGTACTGTTTTACCAGCACAGCAGTATGCACGACTTGTAGCCTCACAGCTACACCCACATACTAAACACTTCTCCACGCGGCTGAAACTCCAACAGTTGCCTGCTGACGTGACCTTTACGGCAACATTCTAGGTAAAACTGCTTAAAAAATATGAAGTTATGTTGCATAATTGCATGAAAATATGCTCTACTATGTGTGCTATGGACATTATAAGGTAGCCCTTTAAAGTACTAAGTGTTTTGTTGTGAAAATTCTGTGATAATCTGGCTTTATCCACTGAATCCACAGTATCCTTGGTTTTTTACATGGATTCCTTCCGCCATTGATCACGCTCCACGCTATTCAAGAGCACAGCAGATTAAACTAATTTGCTAATCAGCACCTTGATCAAATGAAATCATTTTTGATATAATTTGGCAATGTGGAATTATCGCGCTAACCATCTAAGGGGTTCGAGTCTTATATAAGCTTTGCTTTTTAGTCCAGTATTCGATGGCAGAGCAATTCCACATTTAGCTGATGCACACCATATTCAACGCACGTTTGGATATTAAAGCAAAACCATCGTTAAACTCCTCAGGGTGTCATTACCTTGAAAAGATTGAAGCGAGCTCGAACGACTATTGTTTCCCATGGTATCGTATTTTCCCCCAGATATCAAGTATCCGACCAGACCTTTCTTCCCATAAAATAAAGTATACGCAGTGGATACTTCTGTTTCTGTTTGCCACTTATGAATAATAAAATACAGTAGAATAATGTACAATAATATTTGCCCTATTAATAAGAAAACAATTTTTTTTATAACGATTTCTTCTTTCTGTTTGCTACCCACAAAAAATAAAATGGAATCTTCGAACGCGTATAAGAGGCATATTTTGTATATTTTATAAAAGTGGTAAAAATGCAACAACTGCTGCTGCAGAAATAAACACTGTTCACGGAGAGGATACCGTGAGTATAAGAACTGCGCAAAAGTGGTTTTCAAAATTCAGAAGTGGTAACTGCGACGTGGAGGATGCCCCGCGCGCTGGTCGTCCTGAAGTCTTTAACTCCTACGCCTTGCTCGAACTCGTGGAAGCTGAGCCAAATTTGACAGACGATATGATGGCTCAGAGGTTAAATTCATCGCATGGAACAGTTCACAGGCACCTGGTTCAGTTGGGAAAGGTTTCAAAGCAGGGAAAATGGGTTCCGCATAGGCTTTCCGTCGCCAACCTACAGCAGAGAGTGAATGTGTGTTCTCAGCTGCTGCAACGGCTTCAAAATGAAAGTTTTTTGAACCGTATCGTTACTAGTGATGAAAAATGGGGCCCTACAATAATCCTGTTCGCAAACGCCAATGGCTAGATAAAGATGAAACACCAGAACCGACCCCTAGAGATGGCCTTCACCCCAAGAAGATTCTCCTTTCTACATATTTGGTGGGATATGGCCGGTATTGTTTATTATGAACTTCTGGAACGAAACCAGACGATAACTGCTGATTATTATTCCCATCAACTATCAAACTTGAATGAGGCACTTAACAAAAATCGACCGTCTTTAGTGAATAGACGCAAAGTTTTGTTTCACCACGACAACACAAGATCTCATACCGCAAGGCAAACATTAGGCAAGCTGAACGAGCTCGGATGGGAGCAAATGCTGCATCCACCATACTCTACGGCTTTTGCACCTTGTGATTATCATCTTTTCCGTGGACTTCAAACCCATAAGAGTAACAAGAACTACTCCTCAAAGAAGCTATAAAAAGGGATATCGAAGCGTGTTTTGGCTCTAAGGACAAACAATTTTTTGAGCAGGGAATTAAAAATTTTCCTAAACATTGGGAATACATTGTAAATAATGAAGAAAAATATATTATTGATTAATAAATACTTGAAACATCTTTTTTATTAATTTTGAAACCACCTTTAAAAAACGCGCAAACTTATGGACTGACCTGATACTTAGGTATATTTGTCTATTCGCCTTTGCATGCATTCTTAACCTTTGACACTTTTTTTTTGTAGAAAAATATTTGATTCGCAACACTTCTGATTGGTGATTTTGTAACCTGCACTATACCAGTCTCTCTCGCAGTAGTAAGACTTTTACTTCCATCAAACACCAGTTTATGAACCACATTTAAGGTTTGCTGAATAGTTTTGCTTTTCGCTGTAAGGATACCCCATTGCACCTACCATATACCTTTGCTGTATCACAGATGCCATGAATACGCGTTCACTTGCAATGACTAAATGATATGAGCTCATCAAGTGCACGCTCATTATCCGCTCATTGCTCGCTGCTGAAGTATTTGAAGTACGACACGCGCATATTTACCCATATACAATGCTACAAATAAATTTTTCATATATTATGTGTGTATAAATGTGTGAAAATGTGACTACGTGCCTCCAGGAACAAGTAACTGTTTATATGGTAAGTGGCACTAATTCGTTTTGATCGCTTCAATTCTGCCGAGCCACGACTGCGTTGGTGATGATGATTTCCGCAGCAGCAGCTGTCATATAATAAAGCAACTAAAATGAAAGCAGATATACCAAATAGCTGGATATTAGCGTATATTCATGCATATATATGTGTGTATATGCACCTATTTGACTAGTATTTATATGAAAGCAAATGTAATCGCATTTAAGCGTCACGCTGAGTGAATCCTTCACTATTTTGTGCGTCGTTCAGTGGATTGTAAAATTATTCGCGCAACAGCTAGAGAGTGACAGCAATGCACACAGACCGAGGCGTGAAGCGCAAAATAAATATATTAACCGCCAAGTATTGTACCTATATTTTACAAATACAAATACACATACGTGAGCATACATATATACACAGTTATTTAAAATTGCACACACGCATCATGAGCTATGGGAGTGTATGTATGTATGTATGGATTTATGTTGTTTTAGTGGATATGAAAATAAATTTAAATGAAAACACTTTCCATTAATTGTCTACCCACCGCGAGCCCGGTTATGTTTATTTTAAAAGTAATGATAAAGTGGATAGAGAGGTTTGCCACGGCGCGAAATTGTGTCATTCCATATGCAGTGATGAGAAAATGGATGTTTCGCTTTCAGTTATTTCATTTTACTGTTTTGACAGCGTAATGCATTTTTTATTAATTAAAAATATTAACCTGATAATAAATTTAATTTTAAACATTTTAAAGCTTTTGCTCAATTGCAAGAAAATTTATTGAGTCGTTAAAAACTCAATAAAATGGAAGACGCGGCCGCAAAATGCAGCCTGGCTTAAATATAATTCTAGCAGTTGAATTTCATAAGCCCCTAAATCATGCTTTTTTTATCTCTTTTTGAGAAATTTAGTACTAAGAGATAATCAATAAATCTCGGGTAAAAAAGACAATAGTTGACGCATTAACAAGAAGGATTATCGTTGAATGTGTGAAGCAACGAACGCCAAACTACTCAGCCATATAGCGTTTGCTTTTTGAACCATCTCTTTTTTTGAGAATGGTAACACAAATGACATGTCAAATGTGTTCATAATTTTCTCAAAGGTTTGACATTTAAGAAAAGGGACGCTATACGCTTGAACAAAATTGGGAAATATTGAAAACCTATTTCCAAAGTGGTGAGTCTCCTTCTTCTTTTCTGATGAAGCTCATTATCGTATCGGTGACTACGTTAATAAGCAAAATTGTAGGATTTGGGGCTCAGAAAATTCACACGTTACTGTAGAGAAGCAAATGCATCCACAACGAGTCACTGGTTGGTGCGGTTTTTGGTCTGGTGGCATCATCAGGCCATTTTTTTTCGAAAATGAGCGAGGAGCCGCGGTTACAGTAAATGGCGAGCGTTACCGTTTTTGTTTCCAAAAATTGAAGAGGATGACATGGACGACAGTTGGTTTCAACAGGACGGTGCAACTTGTCACACTGCCAAAGTTATACTCGAACTTTTGGCTACCGTTTTTGAAAACCTAATAATTTGCCGAAATTCCGATATCAATTGGCCGCCTCGGAGCTGTGATATAAGCCCGTTGGACTATTTTTTGTGGGGAGCCGTTAAGGACAAATGCTATGCGAACCATCCAGAGACGATTGATGCTTTAAAACACGAAATCGAAGTTGCCATTCATGAAATTGTAGCCCAAACAATCGAAAATGTGCTTAAAAATTGGATTGATCGAATGGCCTACTGTAAAGCCAGTCGTGGCAGTTATTTCAGCGATATTATTTTTCATTCATAAAAGACAATGTTCAATCTTCAAAATAAAAAAAAAGTTTGAAAAAATATAGGTTTTTTTTTTTATAGCCAATTCAAAAAGCAAATTTTACAAGGCCCACCCTAACTTGTTTATGAACTCGTATTTGATCCAAGAATACTACTAGTTTCAGAGTAACTACAATTATACTAGTTACAAATGGACCACTTAGAGGTGTATGCAAAGTAACTACAATTATACTAGTTGGAAATGGTCCACTTAGAGGTGTATGCAAAGCAAATATTCATCTATTAAATACGAATATTTTGCTATTGTTAAGACGATTACGTGAAAACAAGAGCTGAATGCATAGCGAATCTTAAAAATCCAACTTTGCCTCCCCGAGCGAACGCTTGCCAAGTGATACGGCGAAACAGTGAATCAGTGAAATGGGCTCTTGGGTAGTGATTTGATGTACATATCTACTATAAAGATGAGCCGAAAAGTTACAATATAAGAATCCAACTATGAAACTTGCAGGGATTACTGGCAATACTCTAAGCTATTATTAAAAAAATAAGAAAAAAATTGAGTGGAGATGTTTTTCAAAAGTTGCAAAAAAAAATAATTATTTTCGCAAGTAATCCCTTCATATTACATAACGCTTTTTTAGAACGTGGAGTTTTGTAAAAATATGGAATCAAGATACATACATATTTCGATATTTTTGTCAGACTAAAAGAGATTTCGAACATAATCTAATGAGAAAAAAATCTGAAGCGAAGGTTTTTCCAAACAACAAAAAAGGTATAAGATAAAAACAGAAAAAAAATTAATAAAATATTTCATTCCAAGAATTAAAACGATCACGAGAACGGCATTGGACTGGAACCCGAAAGGGAGCAGAGGTCGCGGTCGACCAAAAAACACTTGAAGAAAGTCGATGTAGCGCGAATTGGCAGATGCCGACATCTGATGCGACGGTGAAAAAACAATACATCTGTGCTGTTCTGCGTACGATAAAAGAGTCTTGTCGACACCCTATGCTCCTGAGAGAGGTGAACAAGGAAAAAAAACAAAGATGCTAAGATATTTCACTTTAAATCTGTATCATAATTTGAACATTGAATAAATCCCAAACTTGTAAAATTTTACTCAAAATACTTTACATATCATTTATTACACACTGACTATTTCGCAGGAGTGAGATTGGATAGGATCATTTTCTTCGGTTTTGGGAATGAGTTATTAGATGTCGCTGCAGTTGGAACATTTACTAACATACGGAAAAGTAGGAACATTTCGAAAAGTATGGGAACATTGCTTCACGTTCGAGCACACAACCTCTGTGATGGCGGCCAGTGCGCTTACGCTAGTCTACCGAAGTCGCTCTCAAACGAGACGCAATGTGGGTGGCACTGAGTAGAAAGGGAGTTCCTGCTAAGATATACAGCCTCATCACGGCCCTTGGCAATACCATTTACCATCAATGCAGGCGTAAAGCAAGGTTGTCCCATGACGCATCCTCTCTTCGCTGTCAACCTAGACTTCGCCAATAGACCCCACACAAAAGAGGCATCGTGCCACTTCTCTCACAAACTCACTGACATGTTAGTGACGGTGAACAGACTAGTCGGGCTGGAGGTCAACATCGCCAAAACCAAAGCTATAAGAGTCAATCACAATAAAACAATCAATATAATAGTCCACTGTTGCCGGCGGAATTTGTCGAAAGCATCTGCTAGTTCGGCTGCACTATCACGGCAGACGGCGGAGCAGATGAAGATGTGAACTGTAGGCTAAACAAACAAGACCGCATACAGTCTGGGCGAGTTCGCAAATCTCCAGGTGATCTAAACTGCAAATATTCAGCTAATATACGAAGCCTATATTTTTGTACGGAAATGAAACATGGCTCGCCTCACATGCCTCCACATCATCTGTAGAACATTCTCGCCGAACATCATCAGCAACGACGCGCTGTGGTGATTAACGAATGAGGAACCTATGCTTATCGCATGCTTAGAAAACCACCAGATAGCATCACCAAAAGGGTACTGAACTGGAACTCACAAGAGAGCAGAGGTCGCGGTCGGCTAAACAATACTTGAAAAAGGTCTATGTTTCGCCAGCTCGCAGATGCCGGGACTGCGCAAAAACAACAGCCCAGAACCGTCTACGATGAAAGAGTCTTGTCTAGTCCCTTTGCTTTCGAGCGTTGAAACGGTCTTGAAAGACCAATAGATTCTTTGAAAGTTAGTGTTAAATCAGCCATTTTTTGGTACTGTACAATTCCAGCTTTTATCAGCGATTTAGGCATTCCGTAAACATCAGGCTTAGTCAGAAATAAAATAGTATTTTAAATTTTGCATTTGGATTTTCTGAAATCTTAATTCAGTTTTGCCATTGCTAGTTTCAAAAATTTGAGTGTGTAAAATTGCATCGCTATGGAGTGGACATCTGTTTTGCTTATTCTCTTTTTCATGCGCCAAGGTTTCCCAATTATATTTATATATAATATATATAATTGGCGCGTACACCCTTTTTGGGTGTTTGGCCGAGCCCCTCCTCATATTTGTGGTGTGCGTCTTGATGTTGTTCCACAAATGGAGGGACCTACAGTTTTAAGTCGACTCCGAACGGCAGATATTTTTATGAGGAGCTTTTTCATGGCAGAAATACACTCGGAGGTTTGACATTGCCTGCCGAGGGGCGACCGCTATTAGAAAAATGTTTTTCTTTAATTTTGGTGTTTCACCGAGATTTGAACCGACTTCCACTCTTTGAATTCCGAATGGCAGTCACGCGCCAACCCATTCGGCTACAGCGGCCCAACTAGTTTGACAAAATAGTTATTTAGTATGAAAACTAAACCAAATAGTGGTATTTACTTTAATTTTTGTGAGTATCTGCCTATCTTGCAGTCAATGCAACAATCACATGCACCTCCTTTAGAACAACATGCACCTCCTTTAGAAGAACTTTCTGTTCCGGTGCAATCTACATATATTTTTATTGCATCATTTTTATCTATACCACTTCAGTAACCGGAAATTCTCAGCCAGTGCTTACCAAAGTCCCATTCACTTTATAGCTACCTCATAGAGCCCGGCTATCTTATCAACAACAACAAGCCATTTAAGGTACTTATTTTATAATACATTTATTACCCAACTCTGCAGCTATCAAAAAATCCAATTAAGAAAATTATTCTTTACCACCGACACTAAATCATACTCAAGTATATGCACTCATTTTTATTTACCCCGTAATATTTGCTGTTGTGCTAAAAATTAGAAATCTGTTGTCATTATTTGCTTTGCTTTTGTGACAATTGGCATGTAAGTTAATATTTGAATTACAGGTTTTATCAGCACTTCTAGTACCTGAAACTGAGGTCATCAACTGCCTAAACAAAGGATATATGCGTAAGTGTAAGTACAATATATAAATTTATTTATATTTTAAAAAGTAGTTATTTTACAATCCACATATACCGCATAAATCACAAATATTTCTCAAAAGTGCCAGAGCACAAAGGCTTTCTAAATCGATTTTTATACATTTTCATTATTCATACGAGATATCTCTGAGTATTAGCAAAATATTTTTATTCTAAATTTTTTCCAAAATAAAGGGGTTTCCTTTCGAATTATAGTACGTAATACTGTGGTGACTTTTTCATTTATGCTTTCGAAAGCAAAAATTTGGAATTATGGTCTTTTAGGTATACACCTATGGATATGAAAAAAGTTAAATGCAAAATTTTCAATGAGTAATAATTTAAAGTTGAGCTTCGGAGATGAAAAACCAACCTTCACTTCAATTACAAGGCTGTTAATTAAAACTTTCAGAAAGATTTTATAACTTATATACAGGGTCCGCTATATAATTTTACGGTATTAAAAATGCTATAAAAAAGAAAATACTCAATATTTTTCCAAACTGCTTTTTTTATTTTGAAGTACAATCCTTCCGGTTAATGATGGAACACAACTTCATTCATATCGTTGCCTCGGCTAGTCATGCACCATCCCATACGATCGGTCCAATTTTTCAACACATTTTCGATTGTATGCGGCTGTGTTTCAGCTATGACATCGCGTATGTTGGTCTTCAGTGCATCAATTGTTGCTGGTTTGTTGGCATAACACTGGTCTTTGACGGCACCCCAAAGATAATAATCCAACGGCGTCAAATTACAGCTCCGAGGCGGCCAAACGATATCAGAATTTCGGCTGATAATGCGATCTTCGAAGACAGTGCGCAAAAGATTGATCGTAGCATTCGCTATGTGGCAATTCAATTTCTCGGAACAAAAATTCGTTCAACATGGCCCGGTAGCGCTCTCCATTGACGGTTACGGCCATTTCTCGCTCATTTTCGAAGAAAAATGGACTAATGATGCCTCTCGACCAAAATCCGCACCAAATAGTGACTCGGCTTTTCTTCGAGTGTGTGTGGATTTTGTGAGCCCCAAATGCGGCAATTTTGCTTATTAACATACCCGCCGAGATGGAAATGAGCTTCATCCGAAAAGATGATTTTTCGGTAAAAGTCTTCATCTTCTTCAAGTCGATCCCAAGCCCATGAAGCGAAGCGAAAACGCATTGGGTGGTCGGTTTGCTTCAGCTGCCGAAACAATTGGATTTTGTACGGCGTCATACTAAGGTATTTACGCAAAATTCGTCTCAATGATGTCTCCGAAATGTCCAATTGTTGAGTACGACGGTGAAATGATGCTCCTGGTGATTCACGAACACTCTTGGCCACAGCAGCAATATTTTCGAGTGTACGCACGGTTTTTGGTCGGTCACGCGTTGGTTTGTCAATAAGCAACCCAGTTTCTCTTACTTTTTTCTCAAAGTAACGCACATACGCTTCATTCGGTGCTTCTCTTCTTCCCATTGCCGTACGTCATTTTCGTACACATTCTGCAACATTACCATGATTTTCAAAGTAATGTCGCAATATTTCCCAGCGTTCTTTGAGCGTATACACAACCATTTTCGTTCAGCGGAAGAATAAAACTAATTTTCTGTCAAATCAGATGACAGCTAAGTGTTACCATTCTTAAAAGAATACCTAGCTCAAATCGTAACGATAGATGGCGGGCCCTGCGTACACCAGTTTTTTGGGTATTTGGCCGAGTTCCTCCTCTTTTTCATGACAGAAATACACTCGGAGATTTTCCATTGCCTGCCGAGGGGCGACCGCTATTAGAAAGATGTTTTGTTAATTTTGGTGTTTCACCGAGATTCGAACCTACGTTCTCTCTGTGACTTTTGAATGGTAGTCACGCACCAACCAATTCCGCTACGGCTACTAAATATACAGGTATCATAATAAGCGGCTATCGTAACCGAATGGATTGGTATGTGACTACCATGAATATCAAATAATAGATTTCTAATAAGGGTCGCCTCTCGGCGAGTGAATTCCTGCAATTTCTCACCAAATTCAACCGAAATGGAATTAAAGTAGTGGCGTACGCCGACGATATAGTGCTCTTGGTGTCAGGAATGTTTCCAACCATAATCAGTGAGATTATTGAAGGAGCTCTGGTATTACTCAGTAACTGGGCCACAGACTGTGGTTTAATTGTGAACCCGAGCTAAACGGAACTGATGTTATTCACTAAGAAAACCAAGATACCAGACTTTAATCTCCCAAAACTAAACGGCGTTAGTCTTACGTTAACCCAACAGGCAAAATACCTAGGTGTTATTTTAGATCCCAAACTCAGCTGGAGGTCCAACGTAGAGTACAGGGAAAGCGAATATAGCACTTTACACGTGTAAGAGAATGTTGTGTAAAAAATAGGGTCTCCAACGAAAACTATCCAATTGTTCCTACGCAGCCATTGTAAGGCCAATACTAACATATGCGACACTAGTCTGGTGTCCCGTAACAGAAAAGAAATACAACCAAATCAAGCGGAACAAGATACAAAAAACAGCGTGTATCTTAACTAAAGAAGAGCTTAGCACCAGTCCTACTGAAGCGCTCAACGTACTAACTAATCTGCTACCTTTAGATTTACATATAAAAGCAATCGCCGCCTGCAGCGCGGTGACACTCAGAGACATAGGAAGCTGGACAACAAGGTCGTACGGTCACAGCAAGATCCTCCTACAGGGACCCCTGCTGCTCAAAAACAGATCGGACTACACAGTCTCCGACCTTAACTTCATGAAGGCCTTTACGGTACGTTATCCAGCGAGAGCCGAATGAAACAAAGGAAAGGTGATTGGAAGATACGACATTGAAATATACACTGACGGTTCTAAGATGAGCTGTGGTGTGGGAGCTGGCTTCCATTTGGAGCCGCTCAACCTATCCAAGTCAATTCGTCTTCCTGACTATGCCAATGTGTTCCAGGCGAACTTCTAGCGATCAGAGATGTATGCAAATCACTAAAACTCTACAAGGAAGTTGGTGCAAGGGTAGCCATATTTTCAGACAGTCAAGCAGCTATCAAGACCTTAGACTCCAACTCCATTTCAGCCAAGCTAGTCTTACAGTGTAGAGAGGAACTAGAATTACTCAGTCATCGACTTCGCGGTCATAGGAGCATTCGGGGTAATGAGATAGCGGATGAGCTAGCAAGAAAAGGTTCGACACTAGAAATAGCAGAGGCAGTGACAGTCTCCACCCCACTCAACACATTTAAAGCATCCATTGATTCACACTTCCATGCTTTAGCCGAAAGAAGATGGAAGCAATTAACTACATATATTACCACAAAAAACACATGACCGTCGTATAAAATCCAAAGGACGAATGATCTGTTAGGATGCTCTCGGCCAAACATCTCACGCATCACTGCAACCCTTACAGGGGCCATTGGAAAGTAGGCGATCATGCAGCTAGACTCAACATACCCTTCAATCCTATCTGCAGAAGCTGTCAAGCGGAAGGGGCGAAGGAAAGTCTTTTCCTCTACTTATGTGAATGTCCAGGGCTAGCTAGGGCACGACTCCGCTCCTTCGGTAAGCCTTTCCTACAGCAAATTAAGGATATCTCAGACATCGAGATAAAAGATTTGCTGTTATACTTGGACCTCACTAAATGGATCTGACTTAGAACAAAAAAACACAAAACATTATCACACGAGTTTTTTCTAAAACAAGCCAAATAATGTTTATGCCGTAATGAAACCACAAACAATTTGTTATGTTTTTGGTTATGTAGCTTTATGACAAATAATTATTGAATTATGGAAATTAAAATCCACCTATATAATGCATTAGCTTAAATATATATACAAATATTAAGAGAATAAGCGCCAGAGCTTTTGCCACCAATGCGTACTCTCGCTAACGGAACTGCTTTCGGCAGTGTTCGGAACTTCTGCATCCTCTGTTGTATTTAATGATGCTCGTATCTGAGTAGCGTTTAAATTGCCAGATGAGTTGGACTGTAATGGATTCCACGTTGAGTTTATTGAAGTGTTAAATTGTGGAGAAGCCCACTCAGCGGTGTCCAACTGAGGAGTGGCCCTAGTTGAGTCTCCTTCTAGAAGAGCCAATATGCTACTCCATTGAGGTGCATCCAATGTGCCATTCGATTGAGGTGGATTCCATGTTCTATTCCATTGAGGAGGAACCCATGTGCTATTCCATTGAGGGGGATTCCATGTGCTATTCCATTGAGATGGATTCCAAGTCCAAGTGGTGTTCCATTGAGGAGGAGCCCATGTGCTATTCGCTTCAGGTGGATGCCATGTGCTATTCCATTGAGGTGGATTCCAAGTAGTGTTCCATTGAGGAGGAACCCATGTGCTATTCCATTGAGGGGGATTCCATGTGCTATTCCATTGAGATGGATTCCAAGTCCAAGTGGTGTTCCATTGAGGAGGAGCCCATGTACTATTCCATTGAGGGGGATTCCATGTGCTATTCCATTGAGGTGGATTCCAAGTAGTGTTCCATTGAGGAGGAGCCCATGTACTATTCCATTGAGGGGGATTCCATGTGCTATTCCATTGAGGTGGATTCCAAGTAGTGTTCCATTGAGGAGGAGCCCATGTACTATTCCATTGAGGGGGATTCCATGTGCTATTCCATTGAGGTGGATTCCAAGTAGTGTTCCATTGAGGAGGAGCCCATGTACTATTCCATTGAGGGGGATTCCATGTGCTATTCCATTGAGGTGGATTCCAAGTAGTGTTCCATTGAGGAGGAGCCCATGTACTATTCCATTGAGGGGGATTCCATGTGCTATTCCATTGAGGTGGATTCCAAGTAGTGTTCCATTGAGGAGGAGCCCATGTGCTATTCCATTGAGGTGGATGCCATGTGCTATTCCATTGAGGTGGATTCCAAGTAGTGTTCCATTGAGGAGGAGCCCATGTACTATTCCATTGAGGGGGATTCCATGTGCTATTCCATTGAGATGGATTCCAAGTCCAAGTGGTGTTCCATTGAGGAGGAGCCCATGTACTATTCCATTGAGGGGGATTCCATGTGCTATTCCATTGAGATGGATTCCAAGTAGTGTTCCATTGAGGAGGAGCCCATGTACTATTCCATTGAGGGGGATTCCATGTGCTATTCCATTGAGGTGGATTCCAAGTAGTGTTCCATTGAGGAGGAGCCCATGTGCTATTCCATTGAGGTGAATGCCAAGTAGTGTTTCATTGAGGTGGATTCCAAGTAGTGTTCCATTGAGGAGGAGCCCATGTGCTATTCCATTGAGGTGGATGCCAAGTAGTGTTCCATTGAGGTGGATTCCAAGTGGTGTTCCATTGAGGAGGAGCCCATGTACTATTCCATTGAGGGGGATTCCATGTGCTATTCCATTGAGGTGGATTCCAAGTAGTGTTCCATTGAGGAGGAGCCCATGTACTATTCCATTGAGGGGGATTCCATGTGCTATTCCATTGAGGTGGATTCCAAGTAGTGTTCCATTGAGGAGGAGCCCATGTGCTATTCCATTGAGGTGGATGCCATGTGCTATTCCATTGAGGTGGATTCCAAGTAGTGTTCCATTGAGGTGGATTCCAAGTAGCGTTCCATTGAGGAGGAGCCCATGTGCTATTCAAATGAGGCGGATACCTAGTAGTGTTCCATTGTGGAGGAGCCCACGTAGTATTATAGTTAGGTGGGGTTTTCGAGTATAAAATACATCTTTCATATTTATTTGTAGCCTTCCCCAGATGTCGTACAAATCGATCTAATTCAAAACGTACACAGCGTTCGTCGATTTCTTGTGCCTCAGTTGGGATGTAGTTCAGTTCTCTAAATATCCTGGTAATCTAGAAATATATGCAACCATAAAAATTTTGTTCAAACTCATCTCTATGCATGCGTGTGCATTCACTTACTACACTAGAATAGCACCGGAATTTTAAGTCTATTATAAATTCTGAGGAACACTGCTGAATGCCTTGTAAAAATTGCGGCTGCAAAGTTAATACGCCAAACATCTTCATATAGATTTCGAGCAGAAAATTGTTAACGCGTAAACATTGTCGCACTTTATTGCCACCAACCGTGGTGGCGATATCCAGTCGCGCGGTGTATATATCCAGGCACACTTCTGTACTAATGTCATCTGGTATGATGTTGCTAACAGAAATTGGTTTTTCATTGTTAGGATTGAAAATGGCTTCAAAAAATGCTGCGGCGTTTCTATTCAACACTTGGTCGCCCTTGCGGATCGTCAGTTCATTATTCAGCGGTAGTTGGGCGAAAACCTTGAGGAAAAATAAATTAACAATTATTGTTGAGAACCCTACATCCACGGAATTTTTTTCCTTTGGAGCACTTACACCTTGCAGCAGGAAGAAAGCTGCAAACACTTTCCACACAAAGCTCATCGTTCGTACTGTGATTGCTTTGTTTTAGAACTATATTTTTATTTGATATAGCTATCAAATTTCTATTTATCATAATATTTCTGCATATTTTTTATTTTATTTTTATTTTTATCATTGTACTGTATAATGTGATTAATGAAGTAATTCCAAATTATACAGATTATTACCTGTGAAGAGCACCTTTATGATAATTGGAATTAGATAAATAAAGAGTATGAGTAATACATTTTCGCTGGAAGTGCCTAAACAAACAACATGGTGAAGGGTGGTTCACAGAAAATATCAATTGAATACAAAAACTTCCATTATTTATTTTATACGATTTCTCATGAGCGGCTGATTTCATTGGCTTAACATTGGAATATGCGGTAAGTTAAATTTTCCTATTTTTAGCCACCTTTTCGAGAGCCAGTATTGGATTTAATCATCTGCATGATTTCTGAAATCACAATGCTGATCTTTCTCGATAGATGAAAAAACTATGTTACTTCGTCATGCCGATAAAAGCATTTTTGTCCTTTCAAAGTGACCCTTAAAATTTATAGTCTGATTCAAAGTGAAGTGAGGTAAAGCCAAGTAAATTAAGTCGATGTAGATTGAGAGAAATAGTCGGATATCTTACGAAAAAGTTTCTATAGCAATACTTTTTTACCCCAGCTTTGATGTTGTAGTAGCAGCACTAGCAAAAAAAAATAAAAAAATAGTTAGGCGTTACCTCAGTGATAAGAATAGTTTATCGGCTCGGTTAACAAAGCATACTTTTTTGGTTAGACGTGAAAGCGGCACAAAATAAATTTGAATTTAGCTAGACAAAAGTTGCTCATCATTCAATGATATACCACTTGCAGCAGCATTTTCGAAATAATCGGCTTGCGAGTGAGTCCACACCAAACGTTTGCTTCCAATGAATGCAGTAGCCTGTCAACAATCAATTGCGAGAATTCATATTATTAGAATAAAATTCAAAATGTTTTATAAATACAAGCAAAATGTCAGGTCATGCCATGATTCAGTTTGCTATGATAGCCTTGTTAGAGATGGTAACATTTTCAGCAGAATTCGGTGCCACATTTAAGCTGTTCTCTTGCTTCTCTTTGTCGATTTAATTGGAACTTTCGAAATTTATGTTGCAATTCTGATTAATCTTGTACGTGTTGTAGGTTGTTGAGATCGAAAAGAAGTAAATTTTAAAGTAACAAACCGTTAGAGAAAACCGTAAGTATTGCCACTAGTAAGACAGGCTTATCAACTGTTTTGAAACACCTGCATACAAATGACCCATTGGGTGATCCTTTTCGCGAAAAATTTGGGTGTGTAATAAATACTTGTGCAAAGCGATTCAGTCAGTATATGGAACTCTTACTTTCGCTATCGCACAGCTCATAATTGAAATAAATTTGTGTTTGTAGCACCCTGCATTTTTGACTATGATTTTCATCATTGCGTTAGTAAACAAATAAAGTCACAATCTCTTAATTTCTGGACATTTTGATGCGATCGGCTGGGTGAAAAGAAGAGGAGAGACATCAGCAATGCAGCGACGCAGCGAAATACGTGTTGTGTCGATTTATATTCGCCCAAGCACTGAGTAAGCGTACGTACATACATATATACATGAGATATATAATATTATATTTAATCGCACTCTAAAGAAATGCAATGATAGCTTCCATCTGCCAAACGCTATGGCGCTCTTAGTAAATTGTACTGGTTCATCTTATTTGTTGGCATAATAACATAATATTTGTATTCACTTTATTGTTGTACTGTTCATTTTAATTGTACTATTCACAGTGAATTTCCCCTACAACGCCGCTCTCTTTCTTGTTTGTGTACTATTAATTCACAGCCAGAATTACTCTCGCGGTTGCTGCAATCTTGATATATATGATGCGTGCATTTGTAAAGGATTTTTCAATAAGGGCGGGTAGATGTTGAAATGGAATAAAACAAGCTGTGTGTGAGTTATTGACAAAATAATTTTTTTATTTGAAAGGCGCATATATGCCATTAAGTGTGGAATATGACATCATTCAAATGCCCGCCTCGGCTTCTTACGGTTGAACGGATCCGAGTGGTCCAATTTTCAATGACTCTTCCGCATAGATCCGGCTGAATTTGAGCGATGGCCTGTGTTATGTTCACCTTTAGAGCATCGGTCGATTATGGCTTATTTGCATAGACCTGAGACTTCAAGAAACCCCACAGGAAAAAGTCTAGCGGGGTCAAATCGCATGACCTTGGTGGTCAATTGGGGGACATCAGAATTCGTTTTAGAGGTATGGTTCCTTCGGCAAAGTTTCTTATTTTGATTCCTTGAATATGATTTTCACAGAGCAATGGGCGATTTTTTTGCCTCCCCACAAATCTACCCGGCCTAATGTATGTATAGCATAAATTTGCTCTTCAGCTTCTTTGATAAATTGATAATGTGTACAAGTATTTCGATTTGCAAATGAATGAATAACCTAATTATTTTTGCTGGATTTTTATTCATTTTAGTAATATTTTGTGTATATAAAATATTCTATAGTTCTTGGCAATTTTATAGTTTCTTTCTAATTGAATTTTGTTTTAATATTAATTGTCACCTATAATAGGATAGAGTAATAGTAGAAAATTCCATACTTACCATGCATTCACATTCGGGCGGGTTAAATTTTTGATTCTACTTTGTTTCGGCGACTGAATTATTGTACTGGGAATTCTGAACAAAAAAGCCCATGGAAGCATTTCGATCCGTCTCATTTCTGATTCCGCAATCAATTTTGTTTTTTTTTATGCATTTTTTTTAAGTTTTGGTTTCGGGTACAAGAAATTAAATTTTGATTCATATTTAGATCCACATACCCCTAGAGGGTATATCATCAGTTACAACCTGTAGTTCTTATCATTAATCCAATTGTGGTACTAAATCTGAATCACGCTCCTCAAAATGGCCTAAAGAATTGTATGCCATTGTGTGGACGTTATGAAGTTGTAGCCATTCTTGGTTCACTCGAACTTTGTGCGACGGTGCCGAGTCTTGTTGAAGCGTCCATGGTCTGCCACCGAAATGTTTGTCTGCCCACGGCTTCAACGGAATTTCCAAAATACAGATTATTTCCCTATAATATTTCGCATTTACTTTGATGCCAGGCCCGATGAAAACGATTGGAGAGCACCCATCTGCGGTTACAGCGCCCAAACCATTATCTGTGGCGGGTGCTGCCTCCTTTTGGCCACTCTATGACTCAAATTCTCGTATGAGCGGTCGGTCAAATAAACCCTATCGCTTTGGGAGTTTACGATTTACTCAATTTGAAAAATTGGTCGCACTTCGAGTGGCGCACTCTGTACTAGAAACCCAATAAATACCCAATACTACTCTTCTTTTATGTTAATTAATAAACCCAGTTTTTATCTCTTCTTTTCTTTCAAAAGTAGTTCAAATGCCATACTCACTAGTTGCATCAATTTTATTTGATATGGCATGTGGTTAAGGAAAGTTTTATCCTAGTCTCGCTGACGATCATTTCACATGTATTCACTCACTCATCCGATCAGTTGTTGTTCAAACGGCAATGCAATGACATTCTATTGATTTTTTCGTATATCACTAAGTTTTTTCATAAGCAAACCGCTTCTTGACCTGAGTTACGTCAGCCTATCAGCTGATTCCCTCAAATTCGCTGAGAGCCGGATAACGGTTATTGGCCATATCTTTTCAATTACTTTTACCATGTGTTAGTACAAAGGCAAATTGAGTACCATTGGTGGCACCTTCCCAAAACAGTAACTTTATTTTTCGCAATTTTGACAAGTCTGACGTCAGTTCCCTTTCCAATACAAAACAAACATACTTTTGTTATTACGTGTTTGTGAAAATTCTATGAATGGTTTGGTAATATTGTGATTTGTGAGATTGAAACTAAACAAAGTAATGGGAACGAATAGGAATGAGTTAAATTTTGTTTTTTGCTTTTTTATACGGTAGACGCCATGGCAATGAAGTGTGTGAGTGTGCGTTTAATTTCTTGTGCTTCGTTGTTTTCATTGCTTTCGCCTCTTTGTCTTTACAAACAAATAATTCCCTTTCCTTTTGTTTTGTAATTCATGGCCTTTACGACACAGCGAATTCAAAAGGCGTAACCATTTACTCTATCATCCTTGTGTTAGCACTTTATTTCCAAAGTTCTGTGGTCTTTCCCGTGTGAGTAATAAATTTAATAATTTAAAATCCTCATTCTCCCTAAATGAAAATTTATAGAACTTTGCAAAACCCTTATCCAACATATCTGCAACCAATTTACTTATTTACCTTTGATATTTATTCGCCTTCTTAGAATTACATCTTAAGGGGGTTGTATGATAGAATCAAAATCATCTTGTTTTATTTCATGCAAAATATATTATCGACATTGTTTATGATGGTATAATAGTCTTTAAGGCCATGCACTAAATCTTTTTTTCTTATAGCACTCTCGATAGTTCCAGAATTGGTATCATTTGGTAGATAAGAGTGCCCAGAATATAAAAATGTATGCTCAATAATTTCTTCTGTTCTTCTTGGGGCACTGAACAACTTTACGTCGCATTAAAGCAAATTTCAAATTTCTATTTTGCCTAAAGAACATATCGCTGTAAGCTATTGCGTACTGTTGCATGGTTACATTTTCAAAATACTTCAATTACTTTCGGGGAACCCCCGAAATTCCGGGAAACTATTAAAATGTTTATGTCATTTACACATTATTTCATTTGCCACACATATAAAAATGTACCAAGAATATTATTTAGCACAATTTTAGTATGGCTTTGAGAAAAGTGGACTTACACCATTTTCAAAGTAATTATATTTGTAACTTAATTAACTACGAAAATTTGTTATGATAAAACAAATAAATGAAAACTTCAACAATTTTTTTAGAAAAAGTTTATAGGTAAATAAAATGTTCATACGAGTAGTAAATTCTATTGATTTTTACAATATCATTAACCAATTTTTTTTTGAAAATGGACTTACACCACTTTCAAAGAGAACATACATATGCATCGGGTTATCTAATAAGAGGTGTTATTTTGATATTCAAAGAAAAATGCTATTTTTTAATATAAATTATCGGATGTTTATTTATTTTCAAAGTTTAGACATTTAGGAATATGTCATTAAGATGACTGTTTAAAATTCCTATTATTTCATGAGTTATAGTCTTTTGGGAGACATGGCAACGCTTCCGATCCGACCGCTTCAAGTCAACTTTGAACGCGTTTTTCTCAAAACTCCTTTTTTCGAGTTAGCGGAAACGATATCTTGAGTTATTATGGACAGACGTATTTCAAATTTGGGAAGGAAGTTCTTTACATATATCTTTATTGGATGATCCTGGCTCGAAACTATAACTTTTCATTTAGAATTAAAAAAAACCGGAATTATTGAAAAAATATGCAAAAAAAATTGTTTTTCAAAATTTTCGAAAAACATTTGTTACACGCTCATTCGACAGCGGCATCTATAATAATTAAGAATTCGATTGGTCTTTATATTTCAGATCACCAGGAGGCTGGACACTCTCTTGTTTTTCGAGTCCCTAGTTTTACTGCGCATAAATTTGTCAATTTAAATTCTTTTTTGGTTAGTTTTTAATGTAATAATTAATAATCAATAAACAAATGACAGAAAATAGATAGTACAATTTTTTTTTGATTTCTTTGTGCAGCGCTTCATAAACCGAGCGATATTCATGCCTCTATACTAAAATATCCTCTTAAAGCCGCATATCGGCAATTTGTTATCAAACTATTAATTGAATACACATATACACATATACTTGTTCGACACATTAAATAAAAGCTTATAAGTATCATTTCCATACGAATTTGGAAAGCAATAAAGGCACGACGAGTTTCATTTTCTGCAAAGCTGAATTGATAAAATAGCAAACACATCGAAGCGGTGTAGTGCCTCCGCGTGGTGCACCCTGGATAGCGCCAAATGATCTGCGACCTTAACGGCCTTTCTGACAACTTGAAAGGTGACGGCCATTAATCTTTGGACTAATCCTACTTTTTTTTGGAATTTGGAATTTTTTCTGACCCCTGCGCTGGTGATTGCAGCATTCTGCCACCTGAGTATATTAGGGTATAACTTAACAGAAATGGCTGGTGGGCTAATGCCGTGACCACCCTCGTCCCTGGTAGGCCTCGAAGTACGTTCCAAACCTGTCGCCATTGGGTTGGCGGTGTAGGTGCGGTTGAGATGACTCCCATCTTTGCGTCCGGTCTAGCTCTGATCGCATGCCTCATTAGGGCATGCGTCAACCCTCGCATGGCCTCCCTGCCGCGGCACAGACAACCATGGACCCTCTAAGGGACGACTACACTTTACGGGCTCTGCATAGCGGCTTCGAGTGGGGACCCACTTTAAATAAAACATGAATACAAATACAACAAGCACAAAAAACAAACACCAAAAACTTCAGGTGGTAGCGGGAGCTCGGAGTCGAGTCTTAAAACACAGGAGGGGCAAAATCGCCTCCTCGCATTTTCTCCCGGGGAACATCCCCGAGGACTGAAGTTCCTAGCGGCAGAAATATGTCGGAATCGACTAGTAGGGTATAACACAAGGAGTACCCTGAGGGAAAGTCGGAACCACTTCCAGCAAGAACTTGGGGGTCGCAAGCAGGAACCCGATGGTAGGTCTGCGTTTCCTAATTTAGCGGCACTGGATGGTGGTGGCCAGTACCAGGAAGGGGTCCTCGCTCAGTTTTCTGGGGGCTTCGGGGATGTCTCTTCGGGGACCCCCCGTTAAGCTTAAGCGGCAGGCAGGGCAAAGCAAAATCCTGGAGCGCTATGGCGACCAAAATGAGGGTAAGGGTAAGGTAAACCAAGATCTTGTTTGCTCATCAGGAAGGAACTCAATGCATTTATTTTGCCTAAGTTTAGCAATGAAGACATTGTTACTGTGAGCCTAGAAGGCCCTGCCGGAAATCTATGGCTAATGTCGGCCTATATGGAGCATGAGGACGAGCTGAAGCCACCTCCGAGGATGCTGTGGGAAACCCTGGCTGAAGCGAGGCGCAGGAAAACTGGCGTTATTGTAGGGACGGACGCAAACTCCCACCATACCTGTTGAGGAAGTTCCAACATAAGTAAATGCAAGAGGTGAGTCACTTTTTTATTTTGTTTTAAATGAAGATTTGTTTATTTGCAACAGGGGTAAGGACCCCACTTTCATTACTGCAACCAGGGAAGAGGTGCTGGATCTTACTCTGGCCTCCTCCCCATTCTTACACCGAATATCCGATTGGAGGGTGCTTAACACCCACTGCTTCTCGCATCACAGGTGTATTGAATTTTCTCTCACTGAAACCCGTCCAAAAAGACCCTCCTACAGGAATCTGAGGAGAACGGACTGGAATACATATAGCAGGAATCTGCTGAACCTTCTCCTCGAAGCACCAAGGAAAAATTTAAATCTCTAGGAGGGAGCGATCGATGATCTGGTGGAGACCTTCACTTCAGCTTGAAATAAGGCTCTCGAAAGCTCTTGTCCACTTAGAACGCTCCCTAAGAAGGAGAAATCGCCTTGGTGGACAACAAAACTTTCTGAGATTAGGGCTTCGTGCAGGCGCCTCTTTAATAGGGCTCAAAGAATTAAGTCTCCCTCAAGATGGGAACTGCATAAAGTAGGGCTAGGAATCTATAAGTCCGCAATTGGGAAGGCCAAGAGGGAGTCTTAGAGAAACTTCTGTGGAAGCGTGGAGGGCTTCAAGAATTAGAAGAATACTCACGAGGAGCTCGGCTCCCTTGAGATACGTGAGGGATGAATCGGAACGTTGGGCGATGAGCGACGAGGAATCACTGAAACTGTTTCTCGACGGTCATTTTCCGACGAATCCGGTATCTAGCAGCACCAGTCTGGGAAGTACACCAATCTGTCTTCCGAACCGGAGCTGGCTGGCAAGGTGAAGTACCTAGGTCTAATCCTTGACAGTAAGCTAACGTGGAAGCCCAACGTTGAGGAGATGGTAAGAAAGGCAACAATCGCCTTACATGGGTGCAAGGGCGCAATTAGAAAATAATAATAAAGTCAATCTTGTTATATGGAGTCGTTGTCTGGTGGAACTCACTGGAGAGGATGACATAAGTTAAAAAGCTAGAAAAAGTTCAAAGTTCTGCACTCATTGGAACCAGCGGGGCGCTTCGAACTACTCCTACTCTAGTGCTTTCTGCAGACTGAGGGGCTTGGGCTATAAGCTCAATCTCACATATGGACACTCAAGCATCCTCAGAAACTTTGAGTTCATCCCCTCGTCGACGGACCAGTGTATGCCTTCGCTAAGTCCAAGTGGAACTTTCTCCACCCATATTCAATCAAGGAAGGAGTGGACCGGGGGCAACACTTGGGACAGGGCGTGGTTAACTTGTTCACGGATGGCTCGAAGTTGGACGGTAGGGTTGGAGCAGGAGTATTCTCCATCAAGCTCAAATTCAGGTTACCAGGATCACTGCAGTGTGTTCTAAGCAGAGGTGGCCGCATTTAAAGAATCAGCTAACTGGCTACTTACTTGCGTAATAACTGTTAAGAAGATAAATATTTACTCCAATAGCCAGCGGCGATGAACGCCCTAGGCTCCATTATGGTGCCTTCGAAACTGGCCAGGGAATGCCTGGTCTCTCTTTCAATTGCATCAGAACTCTTTGATATAAAGATAATATGGGTACCTGGTCACAGTGACATTCCTGGAAACTGCGAAGCCGACGAGCTGGCCAGAAAAGGGACCTGTGAGGTAGTGTGCCCGCGAAAGGAGAGGATCGGGATCCCCTCGACAACTTGCGCTCTACTCCTAGAAGGCCTCATTTGGATAAGAGGCGTTCGAGGGGTATTCTGTGGATGTCCAAATATCATGTCTCAAATTTCGTGGGCATCCTCATGGGGCATACATGCTGTGAGACTCGAAATCACTTCGAGTCCTTTTTGCATCAGCTGTATGGAGGATGAGGGGGAATCATCTCAGCACCTGATCCTTAGCTGCCCAGCTCTCGCGGGACTAAGATTCAAGCATCTTGGTTCTCACTTATTTTCTGCGCCTGCTGATATAGCAGGCTTTGAAAGCAAAAATCTGATGAACTCCCCACCCCTTTCCCTTTCGTTCTATCCTTTTTTTTCTTCACCTCTTTTGCCCCCTCTTCGTATCCCCCAATGGTATCACAAAGTATGAACCAAACTTCTTTCGCTCAAGTGGGCCCACTCTCTGGGCAACCATTACTACCTTACCTAACTTAAACACACCTAAATTGGCTAACGTACAGTTATCTATTGTTTACAGAATTTTGAATAAACAAATATTATCAGATTTTATGCATTCTATTGCGTACTTTACCGGATGTCCTAATTAAAAAGGCCGATTTGAGTCATAGGTTTTTTGACCATTGACAGGTTTTTTGCCGCTGGAAACATTGACTATTAATCAATAATACTCAAGCACACTTAACACATTACATGCGGGAAGGGCATTGTTACCTTTTACGGTGAGTGATCGTTATCTGCGGGAGAAGTATTTTTACTCTAAGCGTTTTATTGGACTAAGCGTGGCGATATGTACTATTTTTAATGCATATCTAGTCCACAATATGGCTAACAAATCAAGAAATACATATCGAACTTTTTATTAGAAATATTTCGTAGTTTGATAACAGACCAGTTTCCCGCGGTACCTCACAAACAACCAGCGGCGATGCTCCGCATGCAATGTGTTAAGAATTATTGAAAAAATATTTAATTAAATTTAATTTCTATATACTTTATCGATCCTTCTGAGCAAATGTTTGCGCAAGAGCCCATTTTAGAGAAGAGATCGAGGGGTAGAGATAGATTTTTTCTCTCGAAAAGTTGTATTTTTTGTGTTTCTTGACGTATGATAACTATTCGACTGGGTACTAAGTTCATAGTGTTCTATATTTTCTTTTATTTCACAACAATTTGTTTGCTGTTTGGCAAAGAGTAGGTATTCATTCAAACTATGTTCATTGTATTTTTGAGTTATTTAATTTTTTCTTAGTTTTGAGGCTTAGAAATGGAATAGTCAAGAGGCAGAAATCAACATTTCCGACACCTGCTGCTCTTTGCTTTTCATCGAGGTCAAAAAGCTTTCGAGGCAGACCAGGACATTTGCGATGTTTATGAAGAAGGTGTCGTAGATGAGTCTACAGTATGGAAAGGGTAAAACAAAGTTCAAAAATGGTGACTTTGACGTCGATGACACGTCCCGCAGCGGAAGGCCTTTTGAACTCGATGAAGAACGTCTCAATTCACTTTTGAAGGAAAACGGTCGCCAAATCAGCCGTGAATTGGAAAAAATAATGAGCTGCGATCATTAAAGGATTCTCAATCACCTTCATTCAATGGAATTTACTGACAAATTGAGAGCCTGAGTGCCTCACGTGCTCAACCGAAAAAACAAGGAAGTTGCCTTCAAATTGCTTCTCAGCAATCTGCCCGCCACCGCTCATCACGCGGTCATAAATAAAGCTTTTTATACCAAATCGTCACTGGAGATGGAAAATTGTGCCCTTATATCAATATGAAGTAAAGAAAGGAGAGGATGGCTCCAGGAGATACACCAAAGCTGAGAATCAAGCCAGATCTACAACAAAAGAAGATCATGATATGTGTTTGGTGAGACTGGAGCTCTACGTTGCCCTGCTACACCACGTGAATGAGGCTATTCGATTGAAAAGACCTAATCAACGTGATCCTTACCTTCGATAATAAAGAGGTCCTCAAAAGCTCGCTGAACAACTTCTTCGACAACAGGCCAGGCGAATTTTGGCGGAACGTATCAACAAATTCATCGAGAGGTGGGAGAGGTCGTAAACAGCAACGGCGAATAAATAATTCAATAACTCATTGATATAATTATTGACTTTTGTTCAAATAAAAATCTTCGGTAAAAACGATGCGAACTTATTCCCCCATTAAATACAATAAATGAGTGAACCAGATTATGGATTCTTCCGGGCTTATGTAGACGCACTTTTAAGCTAACCAACTATTTCAAAAATATTTCCACAACTGTTACTAAAAAATATTCATAATTTTTTAAAATATAAATTTTCATGTGTATTTTTCCACTCATTGGTCCTTAAAAGATTCTCCTAAGAGAAACTTCAACAAATGCTTCGAATGCTAAAATTTACTAATATGTAATCCATAATTTAGTACGGCATGTCACAATTAGATATGTTTTTTAGTGCATATAACTGCTTTCCCCTCTCTCTCTCTTTCTCATATAGCAAACCTTTAGTTGAGGCATCCGGATGAATTTGTCATGTAAATTTTCTGATTCTGGTTAGGATAGGTTGGATTATGTTAACCTGCCTGGAGGAAAGCTATCACATAAACCTATTGGTCCGTAGTGGTTCGGATGGTGACCTCTACGTTTCTCTGTAGTAGATATCTTATAATAAGTCTGCGTCTTTTACGAATCTAAGTGGCCTCTCAAGCTCTAGCCCCGAGATGCATTCCAGCTTTTCATTTTGTAAAGCTCCTGGGCATTTCATTCGTGTTCTAGGGCAAGAGCATAGGAGGTGTTCTAATGTTTCCCTCACTTTTAGTTCATTACGAAATCTGCAGTTATCATTGCTTACAATTGCAATCTTGTAAGCGTCTGCCGCTAGCAAATTGTGGCCTGTGGGCTGTTTCGCTTCCTACAATGCCCTTATGTCCGGGTTCCCAATATACATATGTCTGCGGCTAGTCTCTCAAAGATACCCTGCTTTTTAGAATATTTTTATATGAAATTTCATATGAGTTTGTTGCTTTTGTCGCTACTTGAGTGTCAACGTATATATTTATTTTGGAGTTGGAATGCTAATTTTTCAACCTTTCCTACAGCACAAATTTCTGCTTCAAGGATACTGCAGTGATCAGGCATGTCTGACGTCTAGCTCTGCGCAATAGATTCCTCGGCATACTCCGCCGAATATTTTTGAGTCGCCAGTAAATATATTAAGAAGATTGGGGCTAGGCTTCATTCGTCATTTCCACCCCCTTCTTCTATTATTGTTCGGAATTCCCACACTCAATTGCCTTTCGCAGTCATATAATCCGTATTGTTCCAATAACCCACGCCCAATGAGCTGTGCCTGAATGTTTTACAACTAAGTTCATTCGTGCGCTATGGCTTACGACAGATTTACCTGCTAGACATTCTGCCGCTAATTCAGGTTAAAAAGTTTATACATTTTATGGGAATTGGATGAAAGCTTTCAAATTTTGCACCTAGTTCGAATCTTAAGTTCATGTGGTTGTTCTAATTTATTAAATTATTGTTCAAATTATTAAAACTATTTTGAAAGAGAAATATGGTCCAAACTTATAAATCTCTGATGAACTTTCATTATCCCACTCACTTTATAATGCATAGAAGACACTCAAATAAATTTATATTTACAACCTTTTTATTGATTATAAATCCGGAACATTTGAACATACATATCTACACATTTCACTTTCCCTACTTAATCAAATTTTAGAAGCTAATCCTTTTTATAAGCGATTGCAATAATAGTACCTAGGTATTTATTTAACTGCAAAATTTTCAAAAAACATGTGAAAAACAAATACTTTTATTCACAACATTAACCCTTGCAATTTTTGTAGCATTGCCAGAATTTTACTCCCTGGCAGAATCTTCATCTGTGGAATCTTCTAAGGACTTTCGGCGAATACCGTGGTTGCAGGTTCTTCAGTGGAAGACTCTTCTGGAGTGGTTTCATCTGACTCAGTTGCAGAAGTGTTGTCGGTTGTTGATTCTTCTTCATTTGTAGATGATTCCGTTGTTGTAGTGTCAGGTTCAGTATTAGTGGATTCCGGTGGGGATGTGGATTCTGGTGCGGATGTGGATTCCCGTTCGGATGTGGATTCCGGTGGAGATGTGGATTCTGGTGCGGATGTGGATTCCGGTGCGGATGTGGATTCCGGTGGAGATGTGGATTCTGGTGCGGATGTGGATTCCGGTACGGATGTGGATTCCGGTGGAGATGTGGATTCTGGTGCGGATGTGGATTCCGGTGTGGGTGGCTCGACAGTTGTTGACTCTGGTTGGGGAGAAGTTTCCTCTGTGGGCCTTTCTGGTTTAGTTGGTCTGTGTTCAGGTGCTTCAGAAGTTTTCTCTGGGGGCCCTTCTGGTTTAGTTGGTCTGTGTTCAGGTGCTTCAGAAGTTTTCTCTGGGGGCCCTTCTGGTTTAGTTGGTCTGTGTTCAGGTGCTTCAGAAGTTTTCTTTGGGGGCCCTTCTGGTTTAGTTGGTCTGTGTTCAGGTGCTTCAGAAGTTTTCTTTGGGGGCCCTTCTGGTTTAGTTGGTCCGTGTCCAGGTGCTTCAGAAGTCTTCTTTGGGGGCCCTTCTGGTTTAGTTGGTCTGTGTCCAGGTGCTTCAGAAGTTTTCTTTGGAGGCCCTTCTGGTTTAGTTGGTCCGTGTCCAGGTGCTTCAGAAGTCTTCTTTGGGGGCCCTTCTGGTTTAGTTGGTCCGTGTCCAGGTGCTTCAGAAGTCTTCTTTGGGGGCCCTTCTGGTTTAGTTGGTCCGTGTCCAGGTGCTTCAGTAGTTTTCTTTGGGGGCCCTTCTGGTTTAGTTGGTCCGTGTCCAGGTGCTTCAGTAGTTTTCTTTGGGGGCCCTTCTGGTGGTGTAGACTGACCCTTTGGAGGTGCCGCAGTAGTTTGATTTGGAAAAGCGGACACACACTTGTTCAGCTTAATCGATGCAGCAAATAAGCTCCAGGAAAGGCGTTGTATGCGGGAGCGTATAGCTATTTTGTTAATCCAGGAAGATTCAACAGATTCGCTAGGTTCGCTAGATTCACTAGATTTGCTAGAAGTATTGTCAATATCACCGAATATTTCAGTAATCTGAAATTATTACCAAAAAAATATATTACAATTAATACATTTCATAAGCAAGTTGAAAATACTCGGTTCGTTACTTACCACTTCGACATAGCAATTAAGTCGTTCGTCGGCTGACTGCAGTGCGCCACACTCCTCTATGTCCTCAACGAATTGTTCTAGCAATTCCTCTGCATCATTTTCGCGTACATACAGCTTTAAGCTGGATTCTTTAATTCTTCCTATATCGCGGACTTTGCGTCCAACAACAGAAAGAGATCGTGCATAATTAATATTGTATACATCCACGCATCGCTGAGCGCTATTAGAAAAGTGTTGTTGTATTTTCTTCACTGCTGCCCAGGGATTGAATATAGCTGTGAATAAGTCAGCTGCAGCAGGTACGAGCGAACGATCAACTTCGCCAATGGTTTCGCTGATGACAAAATCTGGGCGTTCATGCGATCGATGAGCGGATACCTGAATAGGAATTATACTTTTTAGACACTGTAGCTAATTTTTTTTTTTTTGTTTTGAAAAACTCAATTATTCAAAAATTGATTATTAAGTAGTTTTAGTTCGACTTACGCTCACACAGAGCAGCATTAAAAATGCTGAGCCCAACGTTATTGTCACTTTCATGTTCGTTTAATTTCTACTTTCTAAACCATTTTGCTCATCTTTTATAAGTAAGGCAGCTGCAAATTTGTGAAGTGTTTGATTTATTTCAAAGACAATTCCTTAGATAAAAGATAAGTCTATTATTTCAACAATGTCTTTAACCCTTTGATAGTGGTGTTATGTTTTCTTGGTCTGTACGACCATATCAAATTTTCTTTTATCAACAACTCGTATTAATATTAGATAGTAATACAGGGTGGCTCATGAATTTTGCTGCATTACATTTGAATAGTTGTTTTGGATTTTTATAAAGTAATAAAATTTAAATGCTGAGTAATGAATGTTCGATATTTTGTGGACGCATGCCCGGACTTGTGCAAGAGTACCACGCGGTACGACCCGAGTTCGATACTCACCGTTGAAAAAAAATTTATTTTACCTTCAAAATTTTTGAGAAAAATTATTTTTTGCCAGTTTTTAAGAAAAAGCGCCATCCGGTTTTTTTCTTATGTTTTTAGTTAATCGCAGTTTACTTCTTATTTTACTCGAGCCTACAAATAAACCAATTTTCGTCAACTTCGAAACACTGCCCACACCATTTTCCTTAGTTTTACTAGACCTACAACGGCTAAGTCTCCGGCTAAGTCTGAGAAGAATTTCCTCGCGGCATAGTTCAGGTAAGAAAAATCCTTCCATAAAATATGAAAAACGGTATTCAGTAATCAATGCACAGCCATTGTTTCAAAAATTCTAACCGCGTAATGCAGCTTAATGAAATTTCCCAAAACGTTACTCCAGCCGGGTGCCTTTTAAGTCAAAATGGATTTCAACAAAAATGCATTTCGACATAAAAATGCAATTTAACAAATCTTTTTGTACGCTTCTGCCATTTGAAGAGTCCTATGGCATAATTCTAAGTGATTTGAGAAGTCGGTGGGGTCCAGTTTCAGAAGGCTGAACCTTAAAATTAACAAAATTCAAATTTTTCTGCAGATTTGTCCACAGTGATGAGTTACTGATTTGAGCAGACAAATTCCCTTTGAAGAGCCTAAAGTGAGTTGTGAAATTTCGGTGATAGGATCTTCTATTTTAATGCTCTAACGACATTCCAAATTTTTTTCTTGAGTAGTTTCTTGAAGTATGGATAAAAAGGACCCTCAGATATTCTACGAAAATGCTTTTCATGAAGTTGTACTATATCACAATCTTTCATTGTGCTGATAAATTTTATAATTTTTGCCGATTTTTTGAAAGCAAATTAAAAAAAAAACAGCATTCAACGACTGTTTTACTACTTTTGAGAATATTAACAAAGCTCGAGCTGGTTTCGGCAGTTGCACTGTATTTTTAAAATCCACTGACGATGGCGAATTGCCATTTGTTTTTTTTTTATTTCATCATACAAAATTCGACAAACATAATCTGAGAAAAAAAAGACACCCGATTGAGTAAAAATTTCTCATTTACTGTGCATTTTGTGACTAGACCGACATTTTCGCTGTCACACGTTGTTAATTTTTTTGGTAGCGCGTTACGTCAGTCACCCTGTACTATAGTTGGAATACGAGTACTCATATGTGACGCATGGATTACGTAAATCCTCTTGTTTTGCAGCAAAAATTAGTTTTTAATATTTTATGCCCCTAGTGAGAAAACCGCAATGTTTTCCTTTGGCTTAAGAGAAACGGGATAAGATAAAATTTTCTGAATAATCCTATTATTTCCACTGACCAACTCCACATCACTTCATAGCGGAATATTATTTAACCGTTTTTTGATCTACTTAGTAATATTCATGATAAAAAGCAATTGGTAGATCTCACTTCTACTTTTAACACACTTTTGCAATGCAATCACTGCAATGCGAGTTTCCTCAGCTCCCCACTCCAAGCGCAATTTGCCACGAAACTGACTATAATTTATGAGTAGATAATGCATGCGAACAAAAACAAAAATGCGGGAACTTTTTTCTGCGAATTTCTTCTCGCCGTAGTCACAGAATTTATGGCAAGACTAAGTACAAATGTACGGGTATATTTTTTAATTTTGCTATGCCCCTTTCATTTCATATCGAATTAGTGTCATACTTCACGTAAACGACGAGGGTGGGGGGCCCCACATAGAAAAGAATTTTTGCTCGAGATTGCAACTCTATGTTATTACTTGCCGAATACTTTCATCAGTAGTCGAGTTAGTTTATCTCTATACTCATCCATATGCCAGAATTTAGTTACTTAGATTTCTTGAGTGACTAATTTTCTATCGGAAGTTCGCATTTACAGTCACTTGTTGTTGAGTGGTTTCTCAAGAAGTGTATTAAAGTAATAACAATTTGATAGCGTATGGTGATATTGGGTAGCTGGAAAGGTTCGGTAATGAACTTTAATAAAGCTTAAGGGGGTAGTATGGTATTTTTTTTTTCATTTTTTTTTTTTTTTTTTTAAATTATTCTATAACATCTTAAGATTATTGTGTGAAAGTTTGAAGTGCATTAGAGTAAAATTGACAAAGACACAAAGGATTAAGTATCTACCTCTCCAACCGGATTTCACGCTGCCGAAAATCTTTAAACGCGTTTTTCTCACACTTGCCTTTTTTACGGTCGGTGTCCACTGTAGATTCATATCTACTGCACCGATTCTTTTCAAATTTGGTTTTTTTGCTTATTTACTTTATTCACGAGGTAATGACGTCGAGTTTTTTTTTTTTTTTTAATTTTGTCATATTTTAAAACAACAAAGTTTTCAAGTTTTTTTTATGAAAAATCGGTGTTTTGACTTCAAAGCGCTTTAAATAATTAAAAAAAAAAAAAAAAAAAAAAAAAATAATTCGACGTTGTTACCTGCGAAACTTTATTAGCTGATGAAATCAATTTGGTTTTTTGATTTTAGTTAATCCAGTAATGAGACACCGCAATAAAACTTTTTTATGAGACGTCCGCGAAGATTCGCTGCCACCAACTCATTTCTTCATAAAAATCAATGAAAATTTCACACAATATTCTTTAAATATGACTTTATAATGAAGTAATTTTAAAATTTTGAATAAATCAACTGTGTCGACAAAAAAAATTTCGAAAAATATGCTTGTTTTACACCGAATTAACCATACTACCCCCTTAAATAAGTTTTGGACGTTTTTTTGAATAAACTTTACTAAAACAAATATTACTACTAGAAGTACTCTGATCGATGCATATATGTTTTGGAAAGTTTTCGTTGTTCGAATGTTGTCATCGTCCACGCTTCTGCGCCATACGTTAGGACGGGCATGATGAGAGTCTTGTAGAGTGTTAGTTATGTTCGTCGAGAGAGGATTTTACAGCTCAGTTGCCTACTTAGCCCACAGTAGCACTTGTTGGCAAAAGAGATTCTACGTTGGATTTCAAGGCTGACATTGTTATCGGTGTTAATGCTGGTTCCTAAATAAACGAAGCCTTTTACAACCTCGAAATTATAACTGTCAACAGTGACGTGGGTGCCGATACGCGAGTGCGCCGACTGCTTGTTTGATGACAGGAGGTACTTCGTTTTGTCCTCGTTCACCACCAAACCCATTCGCTTTGCCTCTTTATCCAGTTTGGAGAAGGCAGAACTAACAGCGCGGTTGTTAAGGCCTATGATGTCAATATCATCGGGATACGCCAGCAATTGTACGCTCTTATAAAAAATTGTGCCTGAGCGATTAAGTTCTGCGGCTCGTACGATGCTCTCCAATATCAGGTTAGAGAAGTCACACGACAGCGAGTCACCCTGTCTGAAATCTCGTTTGGTATCAAAGGGGTCGGAGAGGTCCTTCCTAATTCTGACGGCGCTACTGGTGTTGAGCAACGTCATCTTGCATAGCCGTATTAGTTTTGCGGGGATACCAAATTCAGACATCGCGGCATACAGGACTGAGCTCCTTTTCGTACTGTTGAGTGCAGCTTTGAAGTTGACGAAAAGATGGTGTGTGTCGATTATCCTTTCGTGGGGCTTTTCCAAGATTTGGCGTATTGTGAATATTTGGTCGATGGTAGACTTTCCAGGTCTGAAGCCACACTGATAAGGTCCAATCAGTTGGTTGACGGTGGGCTTCAGCCTTTCATACAATACGTTCGCTAGAACCTTATAGGCGATATTTAGAAGATTAATCCGGCGGTAAGTGGCACCTATTGCAGGATCGCCCTTCTTATGGATTGGGCAGAGCACACTTAAATTGCTACCGGTAGGCATGCTTTCATCCGACCATATTTTGCATAGGAGCTGATGCATGCACCTTACCAGCTCCTCGCTGCCATGTTTGAATAGCTCAGCCGGCAGTCCGTCGGCGGCTGCGGATTTGTTTGTTCTTTAGCCGCGTTATCGCTATTCTCACCTCGTCGGGTAGCGACACGACCATTCCGTCGTCAACGATTGGGGTGTCGGGATCTTCACATTCTTTGTGACATGCGCAGCTGTCACTTTTCAATAGGTTCAATAAGTGTTTCCTTCATAATTTAAGAATGCCCTGGATGTCAGACACGAGATCGCCGTCTTTGTTCTTATAGGAAAACGCCCCGGTCTTGAAATCTTCTGTAAGCCGCCGAACTTTCTGGTGGAATTCTAGGCATTGTGCCTATTGGCCAGCATCTGAAGCTCCTCGCACTCACGTATTTCGGCCTCTCGGTTCTTCTGTCGGATAAAAGGTCTCTCTTCCAAATGTATACCAAATCTACAGTGACCTGATAATTTCATGATTACTTACATGTGAGCCTTAGTGATGCTTTCCATTTCAATTCAACCGGGCTATTCGGATCATGTTCTCCGATTTCGATGTAACTCAAATATGTTGCTCTCTGGTCAAAATAATGAGATACGTATTTTTTTGTTCGCCCGAAAAAAATTTTTTTCAAGAGTTATCGGCAATTTTGTTTTTCGGCTCAAAATCGATTTTTTTTTCATTATATAAGAAACATTTTTTTTAAATGCTCATAACTTAGTCAAAAATGAACCGATTTTAATGATTCTGGAAGCGAAATAATCGTCATTACTTACACGAGCGACTTCATGTAGAAACATTTGCAAAAAAGTAATTGACAATTTTTTATTTTCCAAAAAACAAAAAGTGCGAAACAGGTTTTTTACTCAAAAATTCATTACTCAAAACCAACTCATTTTAACTACTGGGCATTCAGCTCAATTGAAGTTTGAGGTGTGCTCTTGATTTGGAAAAAGTTATAAAAAAAAAACTACACTTTTTGAAATATTGAATTTCGAATAAATTTCAATTTTTTTTCTTTTTTGCTAAATGAAAAATTTTCAACTACTTTTTTGCAATTGTTTCTACATTAAGTCGCTCGTGTAAGTAATGGCGATCATTTTGAGCCCAGAATTATTAAAATCGGTTCATTTTTGACTAAGTTATGAGCATTTAAAAAAAATGTTTCTTATATAATGAAAAAAATATCGATTTTGAGCCGAAAAACAAAATTGCCGATAACTCTTGAAAAAAATTTTTTTCGGGCGAACAAAAAAATACGTGTCTCATTATTTTGACCAGAGAGCAACATATTTGAGTTACATCGAAATCGGAGAACATGACCCGAATAGCCCGGTTGAATTGAAATGGAAAGCATCTAGTGTACTTCCGCCGTGATTTCTCTGGCTTATTCAATTTGGTTTATCTTTCACATCAATTTTTTGGAGCGAATACCAACAAAACAGTCCACTTTCCCACTTTCATTAAAAAAAGAAACCAAAATATAGTCATAGTGAACATTTTAATTATTTTTGAAATGTGATTTTGTTTCACTAAAATATATAACTTTTTTTCATTTTACAAAATATTATGTATCGAACCCCTTAAACTCGAGTAATAGTTTAAGGGGGTATTATAGTGTAGAATTTTTTGCATATTTTCCAAGTTCAGACATTTAAGAAAATGTAATTAAGAGGAATTTTTAAAATTCCTATCATTTCGTGAGTTATAGTCGTTTGGGTGACATGGCAACGGTTCCGATCCGACTGCTTCAAGTCAACTTTGAACGTGTTTTTCTCAAAACTACTTTTTTCGAGGTGGGGGTAAGGATATCTCTAGTTCTTAAGGACCAGTTTACTTCAAATATGGAGAGGACCTTTATCGGATGACACTGGCTCGAAATTATAACTTTTCAATTAGAACAAAACCGGAATTGTAAACAATAAACAAATGATAAAAAGGGGATAATACAATTTTTTTTGTTCCCTTTGTACAGCGGTTCAAAAACCGAACGAAATTCATGCCTCTACACTAGAATACCCGCTTAAAGCCGCATACCGGCAAATTGCTATCTAACCATTTAAACGAGCCAATAACAATTTTTTAATTTGTATGTACATATGTACCTATATACTTATTTTTAGCGGAAGAATTATTAATTGAATACAAATATTTTTATACTTGTTCGATATATTAAACAAAAGCCTATAGCCATCACTAATTTTCTTGCGTACGAGTATTGAAAGCACGATGAATTTCATTTTCTGCAAAGCTGAATTGATAAAATTGCAAACACACTTAAGTTCTTAACGTATAAGTATGTAATGTTTACAAAATTTTGAATAAACAAATATTATCAGATTTTATGCATTCTATTGCGTATCTTACCGGATTTCCTAATTAAAAATGCCGATTTGAGTCATAGGTTTTTTACCATCGACAGGGTTTTTGTCTCTTGAAACATTGACTATTAATCAATAATACTCAAGCACACTTGGCACATTACATGCGGGAAGGGCATTAATACCTTTCACGGCGACTGATCGTAATCTGCGGGAGAAGTATTTTTATTCTAAGTGTTTTATTGGACTAAGCGTGTCGACGTTATGTACTTAATAAAGCGTGCTATTTTTAATGCATATCTAGTCCACAATATGGCTATCAAATCAAGAAATACATATAGAATTTTTTATTAGAAATAGTTCGTCGTTTGATAACAGACCAGTTTCCCGCGGTACCTCACAAACAACTAGCGCCGATGCTCTGCATGCAATGTGTTAAGAATTATTGAAAAAATATTTAATTAAATAATAATAATAATTTAAATATTTAGTCAAACTTAATTTATATATTATTTATCGATCCTTCTGAGCACATGTTTGTGCAAGAGCACATTCTAGAGAAGAGATTGAGAGGTAGAGATAGAGATTTTGTCCCTCGAAAAATTGTATCTTTTGTGTTTCTTGACGTATGATAACTATTCGACTGGGTACTAAGTTCATAGCGTTCTATATTTTCTTTTATTTCACAACGATTTGTTTGTTGTTTAGCAAAGGGTAAGTATTCGTTCAATAGAACTTTATCTGCTCTATTAAACTATGTTCATTGTGTTTTCGAGTTATTTAATTATTTCTTAGTGGCTTGAGGCTTAGAAATGGAATAGTCAGGAGGCAAAAATCAACATTTTCGACACCTGCTTCTCTTTGCTCTTCATCGAGGTCAAAAAGCTATGGAAGCAGCTCAGGACATTTGCGATGTATGTATGATAAAGGTGTCAAAGGCAAGTCTACAGCATCTCGCCCGCCACCGAGCAACACGCGGTCATAAATAATACTTTTTGTACCGAATCGTCACTGAAGATGAGAAATGGTGCCCTTATACCAATATGATGCAAAGAAAGGAGTGGATGGCTCCAGGAGATACATGAAAGCCAAAAATCAAGCCAGATCTTCAGCATCCGCCGTACTCTCCGGATATTCCACCGACCGATTACCATCTTTTCCGCTCCCTGTCAAAACATATGAAGGACATTACCTTCGATAATAAAGAGGTCCTCAAAAGCTTGCTCAACAACTTCTTCCACAACAGGCCAGGCGAATTTTGGCGGAGCGTATCAACAAATTCATCGAGAGATGGGGAGAGGTCGTAAACAGCAACGGCGAATAAATAATTCAATAACTTATTGATATAATTATTGTTTTTTGTTCAAATAAAAATCTTCGATAAAAACGATACGGACTTATTCCACAGTTTAATACCAGTAAATGAGGGAACCAGATTATGGATTCTCCCGGGCTTATATAGCCACATTTTTAAGCTAACCAACTATTTCAAAAATATTTCCACAACTGTTACTAAAAAATGTTCTTAATTTTTTAATATATAAATTTTCATGGGTATTTTTTTACTCATTTCCTCATTTTCATGGGTATTTTTTTGACACAGTTTTCACAAGCTTTAAATTTAGAATTTAGTTAGTTTCCAGAGCATAATTTTTTAAGAAAAAAATGTTCAGGGCAGATTTTTGTAAAAGAATGAAATTATCACTATTTTTACGTGTTTTTTTGTGCAGATGAAAAAATAATGAAAAACAAAAAAATAAATAATTGTTACTAGTTTATTGTGAAGAGAAAAGATGAAATTAAGAGAATCAAAAAAGTAACATATCGATATTGCAATAATTTTTACTGGCCAGGAGCTGTCATGTAGGATAGAACAAAATCTAGCAATATTGTTTTCTTATTGAAAGAGATGGAAGTGAGCATCTTTGTGGTATAGGAAAGGTACTACCCCTGCAGGGAAAATCACTACCAGTGCACCAAAATTCTAGTTCAGGACTAGTACCTTACCTCCAAAATCGAACCTGTAATATATTGGATGGTACGGGACTATTAGAAACTACCTACAAATCGAACTAGTTCTTATTCGTCTAATATCGAACTAGGGCGGAACTATCCTAAAAGGGATGCAGTGGTGGAATGTTGGCATTCCGCTAAGATTTTTAGTTTTAGAGTTTTTCGCTTGAGTAAATCGGTTTTTGCCCGTCCCATATGGCGAAAACCCAAAGATTTTCAATACACAAGGACCCCAATAAATGTGGAAGCAATCAAATTGGAAGAAATGTTTTCTGAAATTGGTAAGAAATCAATCCTTTTTGTATACGTATATATATTGCACCATTTTGTTGGCTCAAAATCCCCCTTGATCTCTTTACATTGTTTTTTGATAATAATATTATCACAAATATTACCACTTTCACAAATGAGTATGCAAACCAACACAATGCTCCAATTAACATCACGCCAATCGAAATACGTAGGTTTATTGGAATATTGTACCTATCGGGGTAACATACTTTGCCACACATTGACCACTACTGGTCTGTGCGACCGGACATGGGAGCTCCAATTGTGAAGCAAGCTATGAGTCGTAATTGGTTTAAAAAAATTAAGCAGTTTTTCCATCTCGCTGACAACACGAATTTAAACGCAGCAGACCGTTTTGCGAAGGTTCGTCCTATTAGTGACGCTTTCAACAAATAGTTTATGCAGTTTGGAGTCTTTAGCCATAATCTCTCTATAGACGAACAGATGATTTCGTACTTTGGACGCCACTCCTGCAAAATGTTTATCAAGGGAAAGCCAATCCGGTTTGGGTTTAAAACATGGTGCTTGTGCTCTGAAAGTGGGTACTTATTTTCTAGTTCATTGTACGGGGGAGCAGCAACCCCTCACGATAAAACTATTGGTCTAGGCGCACAAACAGTCTTAGACTTGCTTGCCAACGTATCTGACCCTGAGTGCCACATCATTTTCTTTGATAATTTTTTTCTCTTCATACCATCTAATGTGCCCTATGAACGAACGTCGATTTTTTGCAACTGGTACTATATCCGAAAATAGAATGGGTGATTATCCTTTGAGAAATTTAAAAAAAGAAATACGAGGAACATTTGACCAACTACTTGATCATCAGCAAGAAATATTTGCTGTTCGGTGGAATGATAATGCTGTAGTCAATGTTATAACTAATAACTCCACAGTCGCTCCAATTATTAGCACTAAAAGATATTGTCGGAAGAAAAAAAAAATTTCACTATCCCGCAGCCAAAAGTTATTCAAGAGTATAATCATGACATGGGTGGTGTGGATCTCCATAATAATGCGATGGCAAATTATAGAACATGTATGAGAGGAAAAAAATGGTGGTGGCCAATATGGATAAATGCTCTTGGCAACGCAATGGTCAATGCATGGAAACTTCATTGTATGATGGCAAAAATTGAAAAGATAAAACCACTGTCACAAATTGATTTTCGTTCCAAAGTCCCAACAGAATTATTGAATTACGACAAGGACGAGGACGAGTATGAAAACGAACATGGAGATGTAGGTCCATCGAACCTTCCTCGAATCAAGCATTGAAAACAAATTTCGGCGGTGTAAATTTTGCAAGAAACATACCATTTTTACTTGCAAAAAATGCAATATTCATTTACATACTAAATGTTTTGATGATTATCATAAAAATTTGTAAGCTGACTTTTCTATCAATAAAACAACAAAAAAAATATTTGTATTTGAAATAAAATGAAATAAATTGACTTCGTGTGCTAAATTTTTATCATAAATGTTGTATTTTTTTTTAATATATTTGACGGTTTTTGGCCAGCGGTCGATTTTTCGACCAGTCCATATCTAAAACACCGATGGTCAGAATTTTATTTTTTTTTTTAATTTTTCTTGATTATGGTCCTATAAGCACTGACTAAAAAGGAAATGGAAAAATTATGTCGAATTCTTGTAGCGGCCGAAGAAGGGTTAATAGATTTCCTAAGAGAAACTTTAATAAATGCTTAGAATGCTAAAGCATACTAATATGTAATCCATAATTTAGTACGGCATGCCACAATTAGATATGTTCATCAGTGCACATAACTGCTTTCCCCTCCCTCTCTCTTTCTCATACCCATAGCAAACTTTTAGCTGAGGCATCCGGATGAATTTTTCATGTAAAATTTCTGATTCTGGTTAGGATAGCGTATATTATGTTGACCTGGCTAGCGGAAAGCTATCACATAGATCTATTGGTCCTTAGTGGTTCAGATGGCGACCTTTACGTTTCTCTGTAGTAGATATCTTATAATAAGTCTGCGTCTTTTACGAATCTAAGTGACCTCTCAAGCTCTAGCCCCGAGATGCATTCCAGCTTTTCATTTTGTAAAGCTCCTGGGCATTTCATTCGTGTTTTAGCTAATGCAGGACAAGAGCATAGAAGGTGTTCTAAAGTTTCCCTCTCTTTTAGTTCATTACGAAATCTGCAGTTATCATTGTTTGCAATTCCTATCTTTTATGCGTCTGCCGCTAGCAAAATGTGGCCTGTCAGTATATCTACGATATTTCTGCTTTCTTTTCTAAATAGAGTTAATACAAATCTGGCGTATTTATCTGCATTCTGTATATACATAATTATCTCGGTTTTGCAAGTGGGTGAATTGGTGGCTGCTGTCTCTCCGTCCTTTCACGTCCACAGCGATCGGTTCCCAATAGATGTGCAGTCGTCTATCTGCGGCCAGTCCCTCTAAGGCCGCTACCCTGCTTTTTAGGGCGTTTTTACATATATATGAAATTTTATATGAGTTTCTTCCTTTCATCGCTATTTCATTGTCAACGTACATATGTATTTATTTTAGAGTTGCTCGAAGTCTTTTTTCTTCAGCCTTTCCTACAGCAAAGACTTCTGCTTAAAAGATACTGCAGTGATCCGGCAGCTTAATGGATGTCTGACGCCTAGCTCTGCGCAATAGATGCCTGATCCTAATCCGTCGAATATTTTCGAGTCGTCAGTAAATATACATATTAAGCATATTGGGGCTAGGCTCCATTCATCATTTCCACTTCTCGTCTCCTATTATTGTTCGGAATTTCCACACTCAATTGCCTTTCGCAGTCATATAATCCATATTGTTCCAATAACTCACGCCCATTGAGCTGTGCCTGAAGCTGATTTAGGTTAAAAAGTTTATAAATTTGATGGAAATTGGCGAAGTTAGGAGTGATTGTTCACATCAACCTACTGAAAAACGGTTTTATGGCCATAAAATGCGATTTTGGGGGGGTGTATTGGAAATTTCTCCTACATCATTTTTCTTAGTTTTTCTATACCCACAAGCTGTGCTAGGTCTCCATAAAAGTATATTTAATTTTTTTTTTGTCACACAGTGTTATAAATCCGGAAGATTTCAACATACATATTTCACTATCCCTACTTAATCAAATTTTAGAAGCTATTACTTTTTATAAGTGATTGCATTAATAGTAGGCATTTATTTAATTGCAAAATTTTCAAAAAACATATGAAAAACAAATACTTTTATTTACAACATTAACCTCTGCAAATTTTGTAGTATTGCCAGAATTTTACTCCCTGGCAGAATCTTCATCTGTGGAATCTTCTAAGGACTTTCGGCGAATACCGTGGTTGCAGGTTCTTCAGTGGAAGACTCTTCTGGAGTGGTTTCATCTGGCTCAGTGTTAGTGGATTCCGGTTCAACAGTTGTTGATTCTGGTTGGGGCCTTTCTGGTTTAGGAGGCCTTGGGCTGTGTTCAGGTGCTTCAGAAGGTTTCTTTGGGGGCCCTTCTGGTTGAGGTGGTCTGTCTTCAGGTGCTTCAGAAGGTTTCTCCGGGGGCCCTTCTGGTTTAGTTGGTCTGTCTTCATGTGCTTCAGAAGCTTCCTCTGAGGACCCTTCTGGTTTAGCTGGTCTGTCTTCATGTGCTTCAGAAGCTTCCTCTGAGGACCCTTCTGGTTTAGTTGGTCTGTCTTCATGTGCTTCAGAAGCTTCCTCTGAGGACCCTTCTGGTCTGAAGCCATGTATAGAGAGACCCGATTCGTTGATGACTAAACCTGGGCGTTCATGCGATCTATCAGCGGATACCTGAATAGGAATTATACTTTTTAGACACTGTAGCTAATTTTTTTTATTTTCAAAAACTCAATTATTCAAAAATTGATTATCAAGTAGTTTTAATTCGACTTACGCTCACACAGAGCAGCATTAAAAATGCTGAGCACAACGTTATTGTCACTTTCATGTTTGATTAACTTCTACTTTCTAAACGATTTTGCTGATCTTTTATAAGTGAGACAGCCGCGAATTTGCAAAGTGTTTGATTTATTTTAAAGGTAATTCCTTAGATAAAAGATAAGTCTAGTATTTCGACAATGTCTTTAACCCTTTGATAGTAGTGTTATGTTTTCTTTCTTTCTTTCTGTACGACCATATCAAATTTTCTTTTATCAACTACTCGTATTAATATTGGATAGTAATACAGGGTGGCTCATGAATTTTGCTTTATTACATTTGAATAGGTATGGGTTTTATAAAATAATAAAATTTAAATGCTGAGTAATGAATGTTCGATATTTTGTGACGCATGCCCGGATTTGTGCGTGAGTACCGCGCGGGAAGTCCCGAGTTCGATACTCCCTGTATGTGTGTGTTTCATAAGTGGTAGAAAAACTTTTTTTTTGCATGAGTATTTCTACAATGAATAAGTTGCTCATAAGAAACCATGAGCGCTCCAAATATTTTAGATATTTTCGTGAATTTTTCTGAAAATATGCTTATTTTTGGGCGTGAGTACAATAAAAAGTAAACTTAAAATAAAACAAAATTTTTTTAAAGTGAATGATATTGCAATTTACTCATTGTTGAAAAATTTAGTATAAAGTTTATAAAGTAAAATATCTTCGGCCTTTTTTTCTATTTTTATATATTTTTTTTAATATATTTTTTTAGGATAAAATACGTGCCAAAAAAAAAAATTCAACAAAATTTTTATTTGAAATTTTAATTTTATTTTATCTTCAAAATTTTTGAGAAAAATTAGTTTTTGTCAGTTTTGAAGGGAAACTTTCCCACAGCATTTTTCTTCTATACCTACAACTTTTGCCAAGTCTCCCCAAAAGTACTGTAATTTCATTGAAAAATTTCCCACTCATAACCAGTATGAGTGAACTCTCCCCATCTCACACAGTTGAGAAGAATTTACTCTCGGCATAGTTCTAGTAAGAAAAATCACTCCCATTTAATACTTTAAGCCGTTAGTGAGAAAGCCGCAAAGTTTTCTTTTGGCTTAAGAGAAACGGGATAAGATAAAATTTTCTAAACAATCCTATTATTCCCACTGACTTATCCGTTTTTTGATCTTCTTAGTAATATTCATGATAAAAATTAGAAAATATAAGCATAAAAAGAGATGGTATGAAAGGTGATACATCTATATTCAAATAGGACTACTGCATCCGAAATGTCAATAATATGATAACAAATATTGCATAGATGGTTGCTTGGGGAAACCTGACGATTTCGTCACATTTCTAGCTTAAGGGGTTAGGCCACTCTAGGATTTTCAAAACATCGACATTTTTTTTTTTGCTTAAAAGATGCTTTAAACTCTTTAGAATATAAAACAAAAAGTCCTATGCGTGAAAAAAATGTTTATCTCTAATATTTCGCACTTTTGCGCGAGCGCCTCTGACGTCTCTGAACCGACTATTCAAATTTAAACCGTGTTTATCTCAAAACGTGATTTTTCAAAACGGCAAGCAGCATAACACAAACAATTTTTAATATTTTCACTTGTAATTGTACAAGGATCTTTAGAACATTATTCCGCACTGAAATACGTACGGATTTTTTTATTAATTAATTAGAAAAATTTTTATAAACAATTAACGGTTCCATTTTAGACGAAAAATTCTACTTTTGACTTCAAACATCTGCAAAATACACACTCCAAAGGCACCATTTTGTAATATTTTTCAATAAAAATATTTGTAATTACACTTAAATACATGCTTAATAATATACTTAAAAAGTTTTTTCCTGGCACCTTTCTTTCAATGTAAAAAAAATCCTTAAAAAACTGCTTTTTTACAGTAGCTAGAGTGGCGTAACCCCTTAAGTAGACTGTAAGATGGCATTTGTATAAATCGCTGCATTTCCTTCGCAGAATTGGATAAATTTCTATTAAGACTTCAACCTGTTTAATCAAGATTAAAAAAAAAGTCTTATAGCTCATTAAATTTTAGTATAGTAAAGCGCAAGTTGCTAGTAACTCAAAAGTATCGTTGACTTTTGATAATTTTCTGCCTGAAGGTGTTGCGCATTTTCGCCATTTAACGAAAGCACGATATTTCTTTTATGTGGAGAAAAAAATTATTAAGGGGGGAAAATATCAAAAATCATCGATAATTTTGTACCAGTGAAACAGCAAGCAGTAGAAAAGCATTTTGAGTGCAGTTCAACAACGATAAGGCTGAAAGTTATAGTGATGTAGTGACACTCAAGAACAAAAAAGAAAAACTCACTAATTACTGTGAGTATTGAATGTAGGATTATGTCGCGCATATAGTGAGAAAGTCTAAAGCGTGCCGTTAATAAATCAATTGCCACTTGTTAATATGTTCTTTGCTAGGACAATTCATCATCGGCCAGATGTTCACAATGCACCAATTCTTGGAAAATTCCCGAAAATGGTCTGACTGTCTCTACGATGGTTCGTCAGAAGCACTTACCGATTCAGCTGGGCACAAAAAGGTAAATTTTCGATCTATAGATAAGCCTAATTATTATATAAGCCCAATTAAAAATAACTATAAAGAAAGTATATTGAGTAAAATCGAAAGTTCTGAGTATTTCCGCTAGGTGCCTTTTGTAATTCATATCTCCCGATCTGTACGAGTATATACAATAGAATCAAATCATACCATACCGAAAGTTAAAGAAAACATTATATATATTATATATATATAATTGGCGCGAACACCCTTTTTGGGTGTTTGTCCGATCTTCTCCTCCTATTTGTGGTGTGCGTCTCAATGTTGTTCCCTAAATGGAGGGACCTACAGTTTCAAGTCGACTCCGAACGGCAGATATTTTTATGACGAATTTTTTCATGGCAGAAATACACTCGGAGGTGTGCCATTGCCTGCCGAGGGGCCACCGCTATTAGCAAAATGTTTTTCTTTAATTTAGGTTTTTTTACTATTGACTATTAATCATAATACTCAAGCACACTTAACACATTACATGTGGAAAGGGCATTGTTACCTTTTAAGGTGAGTGATCGTTATCTGCAGGAGAAGTATTTTTACTCTAAGCGTTTTATTGGACTAAGCGTTGCGATATGTACTATTTTTAATGCATATCTAGTCCACAATATGGCTAACAAATCAAGAAATACATATCGAATTTTTTATTAGAAATATTTCGTAGTTTGATAACAGACCAGTTTCCCGCGGTACCTCACAAACAACATGCTCCGCATGCAATGTGTGAAGAATTATTGAAAAAATATTTAATTAAATAATAATAATAATTTAAATATTTAATTAAATTTAATTTCTATATACTTTAACGATCCTTCTGAGCACATGTTTGTGCTAGAGCATATTTTAGAGAAGAGATCGAGGGGTAGAGATGGAGATTCCTCGAAAATTGTATTTTTTGTGTTTCTTGACTCTTTGCTTTTCATCGAAGTCAAAAAGTTATCGAAGAAGACCAGGACTTTGCTTCATATACGTAGGTGTGATAGGTGATATGTACATATATACTTATTTCCAACGGAAGCATTATTAATTGAATACAAATATTTTTATACTTGTTCGATATATTAAACAAAAGCCAATAGCCACCACTAATTTTCTTGCGTACGAGTATTGAAAGCACGATGAATTTCATTTTCTGCAAAGCTGAATTGATAAAATTGCAAACACACTTAAGTTCTTAACGTATATTTATGTAATGTTTACAAAATTTTGAATAAACAAATATTATCATTATCTTACCGGATTTCCTAATTAAAAATGCCGATTTGAGTCATAGGTTTTTTCACCATCGACATTTTTTTTGTCGCTGGAAACATTGACTATTAATCAATAATACTCAAGCACACTTAACACATTACATGCGGTAGGGGCATTAATACCTTTTACGGTGACTGATCGTAATCTGCGGGAGAAGTATTTTTACTCTAAGCGTTTTATTGGACTAAGCGTAACGTTATGTACTATTTTTAATGCATATCTAGTCCACAATATGGCTAACAAATCAAGAAATACATATAGAATTTTTTATTAGAAAAATTTTCGTAGTAGACAAACAACTAGCGGCGATACTCCGTAAGCAATGTGCTAAGAATTATTGAAAAAATATTTAATTAAATAATAATAATAATTTAAATATTTAATTAAATTTAATTTATATATACTTTATCGATCCTACTGAGCACATGTTTGTACAAGAGCATAGTTTAGAGAAGAGACTGAGAGGTAGAGATAAAGATTTTTTCCCTCTAAAAATTGTATTTTTTGTGTTTCTTGACGTATGATAACTAAGGACTAACTTCATAGCGTTCTATATTTTCTTTTATTTCACAACAATTTGTTTGTTGTTTGGCAAAGGGTAGGTATTCATTCAAACTATGTTCATTGTATTTTTGAGTTATTTAATTTTTTCTTAGTTTTGAAGCTCAGAAATGGAATATTCAGGAGACAAAAATCAACATTTTCGACACCTGCTTCGCTTTGCTCTTCTTCGAGGTCAAAAAGCTATGGAATCAGTTTAGGACATTTGCGATGTGTATGAAGAAGGTGTCGTAGGCGAGTCTACAGTATGGAAATGGTTAACAAAGTTCAAAAATGGTGACTTTGACGTCGATGACTTGTCTCGTAGCGTAAGGTCTTCCGAATTTGATAAAGAACGTCTCAAATCACTTTTGAGAGAGAGCGGTCGCCAAATCAGTTGTGAATTGGCAAAAATAATGAGCTGCGATCATTAAACTATTCTCAATCGCCTTCATTCAATGGGGTTTACTGCGAAGTTGAGAGCCTGAGTGCCTCACGAGCTCAACAAAAAAAAACAAAGAAAGCTGCCTTCAAATTGCTTCTCAGCATCTCGCCCGCCACCGAGCAACACGCGGTCATAAATAATGCTTTTTGTACCGAATCGTCACTGGAGATGGGAAATTGTGCCCGTATATCAACATAAAACACACAAAGGAGTGGATGACTCCAGGAGATAAGCCAAAGCAAAAAATCAAGCCAGATCTTCAGCATCCGCCGTATTCTCTGGATATTCCACCGGCCGATTACCATCTTTTCCGCTCCCTGTCAAAACATATGAAGGACATTACCTTCGATAATAAAGAGGTCCTCAAAAGCTCGCCCAACAACTTCTTCGACAACAGGCCAGGCGAATTTTGGCGGAACGGTATCAACAAATTCATCGAGAGGTGGGGAGAGGTCGTAAACAGCAACGGCGAATAAATAATTCAATAACTCATTGATATAATTATTGTTTTTTGTTTAAATAAAATCTTTGGTAAAAACGATACGAACTTATTCCACAGTTTAATACCAGTAAATGAGGGAACCAGATTATGGATTCTCCCGGGCTTATATAGCCACATTTTTAAGCTAGCCAACTATTTCAAAAATATTTCCACAACTGTTACTAAAAAATTTTCTTAATTTTTTAAAATATAAATTTTCATGGGTATTTTTTTACTCATTTCCTCATTTTCATGGGTATTTTTTTACACAGTTTTCCCAAGTTTTAAATTTAGAATTTAGTTAGTTTCCAGAGCATAATTTTTTAAGAAAAAAATGTTCCGGTCAGATTTTTGTAAAAGAATGAAATTATCACTATTTTTACGTGTTTTTTGTGCAGATGAAAAAATAATGAAAAACAAAAAAATAAATAATTGTTACTAATTTATTGTGAAGAGAAAAGATGAAATTAAGAGAATCAAAAAAGTAACATATCGATATTGCAATAATTTTTACTGTTTCATGGACGTAAACTTTTGTGGTCGAGAAATCGACCCTGGCCAGGAACTGTCATGTAGGATAGAACAAAATCTAGCAATATTTTTTTCTTATTGAAAGAGATGGAAGTAAGTATCTTTGTGGTATAGGAAAGGTACTACCCCTGCAGGGAAAATCACTACTAGTGCACCAAAATTCTAGTTCAGCACTAGTACCTTACCTCCAAAATCGAACCTGTAATATATTGGATGGTACGGGACTATTAGAAACTACCTACAAATCGAACTAGTTCTTATTCGTCTAATATCGAACTAGGGCGGAACTATCCTAAAAGGGATGCAGCGGTGGAATGTTGGCATTCCGCTAAGATTTTTAGTTCTAGAGTTTTTCGCTTGAGTAAATCGGTTTTTGCCCGTCCCATATGGCGAAAACCCAAAGATTTTAAATACGCAAGGACCGCAATAAATGTGGGAGCAATCAAATTGGAAGAAATGTTTTCTGAAATTGGTAAGCAATCAATCCTTTTTGTATATGTATATATAATTGCACCATTTTGTAGGCTCAAAATCCCCCTATGATCGCTTTACATTGTTTTTTGATCACAAATATTACCACTTTCACAAATGAGTATGCAAACCAACACAATGCTCCAATTAACATCACGCCAATCGAAATACGTAGGTTTATTGGAATATTGTACCTATCGGGGTACCATACTTTGCCACACATTGACCACTACTGGTCTGTTCGACCGGACATGGGGGTTCCAATTGTGAAGCAGGCTATGAGTCTTAATTGGTTTAAAAAAATTAAGCAGTTTTTCCATCTCGCTGACAACATGAATTTAAACGCAGCAGACCGTTTTGCGAAGGTTCGTCCTATTAGTGACGCTTTCAACGAAAAGTTTATGCAGTTTGGAGTCTTTAGCCATAATCTATCTATAGACGAACAGATGATTCTATACTTTGGACGCCACCCCTGCAAAATGTTTATCAAGGGAAAGCCAATCCGGTTTGGGTTTAAAACATTGTGTTTATGCTCTGAAAGTGGGTACTTATTTTCTAGTTCATTGTACGGGGGTACAGCAACCCCTCACGATAAAACTATTGGTCTAGGCGCACAAACAGTCTTAGACTTGCTTGCCAACGTATCTGACCCTGAGTGCCACATCATTTTCTTTGATAATTTTTTTCTCTTCATACCATCTAATGTGCCCTATGAACGAACGTCGATTTTTTGCAACTGGTACTATAGCCGAAAATAGAATGGGCGATTCTCCTTTGAGAAATTTAAAAAAAGAAATACGAGGAACATTTGACCAACTACTTGGTCATCAGCAAGAAATATTTACTGTTCGGTGGAATGATAATGCTGTGGTCAATGTTATAACTAATAACTCCACAGTCGCTCCAATTATTAGCACTAAAAGATATTGTCGGAAGAAAAAAAAAACTATCACTATCCCGCAGCCAAAAGTTATTCAAGAGTATAATCATGACATGGGTGGTGTGGATCTCCATGATAATGCGATGGCAAATTATAGAATATGTATGAGAGGAAAAAAATGGTGGTGGCCAATATGGACAAATGCTCTTGGTAACGCAACGGTCAATGCATGGAAACTTCATTGTATGATGGCAAAAATTGAAAAGATAAAACCACTGTCACAAATTGATTTTCGTTCCAAAGTCCCAACAGAATTATTGAATTACGACAAGGACGAGGACGAGTATGAAAACGAACATGGAGATGTAGGTCCATCGAACCTTCCTCGGATCAAGCATTGAAAACAAATTTCGGCGGTGTAAATTTTGCAAGAAACATACTATTTTTACTTGCAAAAAATGCAATATTCATTTACATACTAAATGTTTTGATGATTATCATAAAAATTTGTAAGCTGACTTTTCTATCAATAAAACAACAAAAAAAATATTTGTATTTGAAATAAAATGAAGTAAATTGACTTCGTGTGCTAAATTTTTTTCATAAATGTTGTATTTTTTTTAATATATTTGACGGTTTTTGGCCAGCGGTCGATTTTTCGACCAGTCCATATCTAAAACACCGATGGTCAGAATTTTATTTTTTTTTTAATTTTTCTTGATTATAGTCCTATAAGCACTGACTAAAAAGGAAATGGAAAAATTATGTCGAATTCTTGCAGCGGCCGAAGATGGGTTAGTAGATTCCCTAAGAGAAACTTTAATAAATGCTTAGAATGCTAAAGCATACTAATGTGTAATCCATAATTTAGTACGGCATGCCACAATTAGATATGTTCATCAGTGCACATAACTGCTTTCTCCCCCCCCCCCCCCTCTCTCTTTCTCATACCTATAGCAAACTTTTAGCTGAGGCATCCGGATGAATTTTTCATGTAAAATTTCTGATTCTGGTTAGGATAGCGTATATTATGTTGACCTGGCTAGCGGAAAGCTATCACATAGATCTATTGGTCCTTAGTGGTTCAGATGGCGACCTTTACGTTTCTCTGTAGTAGATATCTTATAATAAGTCTGCGTCTTTTACGAATCTAAGTGACCTCTCAAGCTCTAGCCCCGAGATGCATTCCAGCTTTTCATTTTGTAAAGTTCCTTGGCATTTCATTCGTGTTCTAGGGCAAGAGCATGGAAGGTGTTCTAAAGTTTCCCTCTCTTTTAGTTCATTACGAAATCTGCAGTTATCATTGTTTGCAATTCCTATCTTTTATGCGTCTGCCGCTAGCAAAATGTGGCCTGTCAGTATATCTACGATATTTCTGCTTTCTTTTCTAAATAGAGCTAATACAAATCTGGCGTATTTATCTGCATTCTGTATATACATAATTATCTCGGTTTTGCAAGTGGGTGAATTGGTGGCTGCTGTCTCTCCGTCCTTTCACGTCCACAGCGATCGGTTCCCAATAGATGTGCAGTCGTCTATCTGCGGCCAGTCCCTCTAAGGCCGCTACCCTGCTTTTTAGGGCGTTTTTACATATATGTGAAATTTTATATGAGTTTCTTCCTTTCATCGCTATTTCATTGTCAACGTACATATGTATTAATTTTAGAGTTGCTCGAAGTCTTTTTTCTTCAGCCTTTCCTACAGCAAAGACTTCTGCTTAAAAGAAACTGCAGTGATCCGGCAGCTTAATGGATGTCTGACGCCTAGCTCTGCGCAATAGATGCCTGATCTTAATCCGTCGAATATTTTCGAGTCGTCAGTAAATATACATATTAAGCATATTGGGGCTAGACTTCATTCATCATTTCCACTTCTCTTCTCCTATTATTGTTCGGAATTTCCACACTCAATTGCCTTTCGCAGTCATATAATCCGTATTGTTCCAATAACTCACGCCCATTGAGCTGTGCCTGAAAGTGTTACAACTAAGTTCATCCGTGCACTATGTCTTACGGCAGATATACCTGCAAGACATTCTGCCGCTGATTCAGGTTAAAAAGTTTATACATTTGATGGAAATTGGCGAAGTTAGGAGTGATTGTTCACATCAACCTACTGAAAAACGGTTTTATGGCCATAAAATGAGATTTTGGGGGGTGTATTGCAAATTTCTCCTACTTCATTTTTCTTAGTTTTTCTATACCCACAAGCTGTGCTAGGTCTCCATAAAAGTATATTTAATTTTTTTTTTGTCACACAGTGTTATAAATCCGGAAGATTTCAACATACATATCTACACATTTCACTATCCCTACTTAATCAAATTTTAGAAGCTATTACTTTTTATAAGTGATTGCATTAATAGTAGGCATTTATTTAACTGCAAAATTTTCAAAAAACATATGAAAAACAAATACTTTTATTCACAACATTAACCCTTGCAATTTTTGTAGCGTTGCCAGAATTTTACTCCCTGGCAGAATCTTCATCTGTGGAATCTTCTAAGGACTTGCGGCGGTTACCGTGGTTTCAGGTTCTTCAGTGGAAGACTCTTCTGGAGTGGTTTCATCTGGCTCAGTATTAGTGGATTCCGGTTCAACAGTTGTTGATTCTGGTTGGGGCCTTTCTGGTTTAGGAGGCCTTGGGCTGTGTTCAGGTGCTTCAGAAGGTTTCTTTGGGGGCCCTTCTGGTCCAGTTGGTCTGTGCTCAGGTGCTTCAGAAGGTTTCTTTGGGGGCCCTTCTGGTTTAGTTGGTTTGTCTTCATGTGCTTCAGAAGCTTCCTCTGAGGACCCTTCTGGCTTAGTTGGTCTGTCTTCATGTGCTTCAGAAGCTTCCTCTGAGGACCCTTCTGGTTTAGTTGGTCTGTCTTCATGTGCTTCAGAAGCTTCCTCTGAGGACCCTTCTGGTCTGAAGCCATGTATAGAGAGACCCGATTCGTTGATGACTAAACCTGGGCGTTCATGCGATCTATCAGCGGATACCTGAATAGGAATTATACTTTTTAGACACTGTAGCTAATTTTTTTTATTTTCAAAAACTCAATTATTCAAAAATTGATTATCAAGTAGTTTTAATTCGACTTACGCTCACACAGAGCAGCATTAAAAATGCTGAGCACAACGTTATTGTCACTTTCATGTTTGATTAACTTCTACTTTCTAAACGATTTTGCTGATCTTTTATAAGTGAGACAGCCGCGAATTTGCAAAGTGTTTGATTTATTTTAAAGGTAATTCCGTAGATAAAAGATAAGTCTAGTATTTCGACAATGTCTTTAACCCTTTGATAGTAGTGTTATGTTTTCTTTCTTTCTTTCTGTACGACCATATCAAATTTTCTTTTATCAACTACTCGTATTAATATTAGATAGTAATACAGGGTGGCTCATGAATTTTGCTTTATTACATTTGAATAGGTTTTTTTGATTTTTATAAAATAATAAAATTTAAATGCTGAGTAATGAATGTTCGATATTTTGTGACGCATGCCCGGATTTGTGCGTGAGTACCACGCGGGAAGTCCCGGGTTCGATACTCACTGTATGTGTGTGTTTCATAAGTGGTAGAAAAACTTTTTTTTTTGCGTGAGTATTTCTACAATGAATAAGTTGCTCATAAGAAACCATGAGCGCTCCAAATATTTTAGATATTTTCGTGAATTTTTCTGAAAATATGTTTATTTTTGGGCGTGAGTATAATAAAAAGTAAACTTAAAATAAAACAAAATTTTTTCAAAGTGAATGATATTGCAATTTACTCATTGTTGAAAAATTTAGTATAGAGTTTTTAAAGTAAAATATCCTCGGCCTTTTTTTCTGTGTTTGTATATATTTTTTTCTTTTAATTTTTTAGGTTAAAATACGTGTCGAAAAACAATTCAACAAACTTTTTATTTGAAATTTAAATTTTGTTTTATATGAAAAATTTTTGAGAAAAATTAATTTTTGCCAGTTTTGAAGAAAATCTTCCCCACAGCATTTTTCTCAGTTTTACTATACCTACAACTTTTGTTAAGTCTCCCCAAAAGTACCGTAATTTCATTGAAAAATTTCCCACTCATAACTAGTATGGGTGAACTCTCCCCATCTCACACAGTTGAGAAGAATTTACTCTCGGCATAGTTCTAGTAAGAAAAATCCCTTCCATTTAATACTTTATGCCGTTAGTGAGAAAGCCGCAATGTTTTCCTTTGGCTTAAGAGAAACGGGATAAGATAAAATTTTCTGAACAATCCTAATAGTTGTTTCTTTATTTCTTTTATATATTTACTTTTCCTAAATTTGTTGTAAAAATAAAGTTCATTCTACAACAAAAACTATATACACAAAAACTTCACACTTCGCACAAGATACACAAAAGTTGGATAAATTTTTATTAAGACTTCAACCTGTTTAATCAAGATTAAAAAAAAAGTCTTATAGCTCATTAAATTTTAGTATAGTAAAGCGCAAGTTGCTAGTAACTCAAAAGTATCGTTCACTTTTGATAATTTTCTGCCTGAAGGTGTTGCGCATTTTCTCCATTTAACGAAACCACGATATTTCTTTTATGTGGAGAAAAAAATTATCAAGGGGGAAAAATATCAAAAATCATCGATAATTTTGTACCAGTGAAACAACAAGCAGTAGAAAAGCATTTTGAGTGCAGTTCAACAACGATAAGGCTGAAAGTTATAGTGATGTAGTCACACTCAAAAACAAAAAAAGAAAAACTTACTAATTACTGTGAGTATTGAATGTACGATTATGTCGCGCATATAGTGAGAAAGTCTAAAGCGTGCCGTTAATAAATCAATTGCTCCTTGTTAATATGTTCTTTGCTAGGACAATCCATCATCGGCCAGATGTTCACAATGCACCAATTCTTGGAAAATTCCCGGAAATGGTCTGACTGTCTCTACGATGGTTCGTCAGAAGCACTTACCGATTCAGCTGGGCACAAAAAGGTAAATTATATAAGCCCAATTAAAAATAACTATAAAGAAAGTATATTGAGTAAAATCGAAAGTTCTGAGTATTTCCGCTAGGTGCCTTTTGTAATTCATATCTCCCGATCTGTACGAGTATATACAATAGAATCAAATCATACCATACCGAAAGTTTAAGAAAACATTATATATCTATATATATAAAAAGAAGTTACATTTCCTTGGTAATCTTATAACTCAAGAACGGGCTCACCTATCCAAACCAAATTTTTAGGCTTTGTTTGAACTATTCAGTAGATGGTTTGTGTTTTAAAATTTTAAGAATCGGATACCAGGGTCTCGAGAAATAGGCCAAAACGTGAACCCGGGTAACCCTAGGATGTGTTTGTACAATATGGGTAGCAAATGGAAGCTGTTGATGATTCTATAGCATCGAGTATTTTTGATGTCGCTCCGTGACTAGGGTCTCGAGATATCGCCCAAAATGTGGACCCCGATAACTTAAGGATGTGTTCGTACAATATGGGTAGCAAATGGGAACTGTTGATGATTTCTATAGTAGTTTTTCATACCGTTCCGTGACTAGGGTCTCGAGATATAATCCAAAACGTGGACCCGGGTAACCCTAGGATGTGTTTGTACAATATGGGTAACAAATGGAAGCTGTTGATGATTCTATAGTAAAGAGTATTTTTGATACCGCTCCGTGACTAGGGTCTCGAGATATAATCCAAAACGTGGACCCGGGTAACCCTAGGATGTGTTTGTACAATATGGGTAGCAAATGGAAGCTGTTGATGATTCTATAGTAAAGAGTATTTTTGATACCGCTCCGTGACTAGGGTCTCGAGATATCGCCCAAAATGTGGACCCCGATAACTTAAGGATGTGTTCGTACAATATGGGTAGCAAATGGGAGCTGTTGATGATTTCTATAGTATAGAATATTTTTCATACCGTTCCGTGACTAGGGTCTCGAGATATAATCCAAAACGTGGACCCGGGTAACCCTAGGATGTGTTTGTACAATATGGGTAGCAAATGGAAGCTGCTGATGATTCTATAGTATACAGTATTTTTGATGCCGCTCCGTGACTAGGATCTCGAGATATCGCCCAAAATGGGGACCACGATAACTTAAGGATGTGTTCGTACAATATGGGTAGCAAATGGAAGCTGTTGATGATTTCTATAGTATAGAGTATTTTTCATACCGTTCCGTGACTAGGGTCTCGAGATATAATCCAAAACGTGGACCCGGGTAACCCTAGGACGTATTTGTACAATATGGGTAGCAAATGGAAGCTGCTGATGATTCTATAGTATAGAGTATTTTTAATGCCCCTCCGTAACTAGGGTCTCGAGATATCGCCCAAAATGTGGACCCCGATAACTTAAGGATGTGTTTGTACAATATGGGTAGCAAATGGAAGCTGTTGATGATTTCTATAGTATAGAGTATTTTTCATACCGTTCCGTGACTAGGGTCTCGAGATATAATCCAAAACGTGGACCCGGGTAACCCTAGGATGTGTTTGTACAATATGGGTAGCAAATGGAAGCTGCTGATGATTCTACAGTATAGAGTATTTTTAATGCCCCTCCGTAACTAGAGTCTCGAGATATAGACCAAAACGCGGACCTGGATAACCCTAGGATGTGTTTGAACCACATGAGTATCCATTTCGGCAAAAATGTAAAGCACTTATGGATTTAATTGTGAAATTATATGTATTTGGGGAGGTGCGTTGCCATATGTACTCCATCGAATGGCAGAAAAGGGGGTGCAGCCGTTCCTGAGTTATGACATTTTATGTGAGTAATGGTTTCCTCTCATACGAAATGGCTGTATAGGAAAAACAATAACAAATACACAGCAGCTTATGAGCGTTTCTGTTGTACTGTTGTGGTTGCAAGTGTATTATGCTAATATTAATTTTGGGCGAAAATATAATAAAAACTGGAGCATTCAAGGAACTGGAAAAACATTTTGAACTTTATTTATTTTAGCATAATTTATTTAGCGTAAAAAATTGAAATGGAAATTAAAGAATCAAAGTTTAATTACAAGTTTTTATCGGCTCTTTCACCTTACCTGTATATAGGTGACCACCACAATCAAATTTTAAAAAAGTACAGAAAAGGCTATTGTGACATCTTTAGAAAGTTTGTTGAATGAAAAAAATCAACTAATTCAACTGTTTAAACATTTTACGAGTTCTATAAAGAAAACTTAATATGAAAAATTTCTTGCGATATAAAAAAAAACATTTTATGTATGGTGGTGCGAAGCCCACTGGGAAATGCTAGTATTATATATATATAATTGGCGCGTACACCCTTTTTTGGTGTTTGTCCGATCTTCTCCTCCTATTTGTGGTGTGCGTCTCAATGTTGTTCCCTAAATGGAGGGACCTACAGTTTCAAGTCGACTCCGAACGGCAGATATTTTTATGACGAATTTTTTCATGGCAGAAATACACTCGGAGGTGTGCCATTGCCTGCCGAGGGGCCACCGCTATTAGCAAAATGTTTTTCTTTAATTTAGGTTTTTTTACTATTGACTATTAATCATAATACTCAAGCACACTTAACACATTACATGTGGAAAGGGCATTGTTACCTTTTACGGTGAGTGATCGTAATCTGCGGGAGAAGTATTTTTACTCTAAGCGTTTTATTGAACTAAGCGTGACGTTATTTACTATTTTTAATGCATATCTAGTCCACAATATGGCATCAAATCAAGAAATACATATAGCATTTTTTATTAGAAATAGTTCGTAGTTGGATAACAGACCAGTTTCCCGCGGTACCTCACAAACAACTAGCGCCGATGCTCTGCATGCAATGTGTTAAGAATTATTGAAAAAATATTTAATTAAATAATAGTAATAATTTAAATATTTAATTAAATTTAATTTCTATATACTTTATCGATCCTTCTGAGCACATGATTGTGCTAGAGCATATTTTAGAGAAGAGATCGAGGGGTAGAGATGGAGATTCCTCGAAAATTGTATTTTTTGTGTTTCTTGACTCTTTGCTTTTCATCAAAGTCAAAAAGTTATCGAAGAAGACCAGGACATTTGCTTCATATACGTAGGTGTGATAGGTGAGTCTACAGTACGGAAATAGTTAACAGAGTTAAAATATGGTGACTTTGACGGAGTTGATTTGTCTCGTAGCGTAAGGTCTTCTGAATTTAATAAAGAACATCTCAAATCACTTTTGAAGGAAAACGGTCGCCAAATCAGTAGGGAATTGGCGAAAATAATTAACTGTGATCATTAAACGATTCTCTGTCACCTTCATTTAATGCTTCTCAGCATCTCGCCCGCCACCGAGCAACACGCGGTCATAAATAATGCTTTTTGTACCGAATCGTCACTGGAGATGAGAAAATGTGCCCTTATATCAATATGAAGGAAAGAAAGGAGTGCATGGCTCCAGTAGATACACCAAAGCTGAGAATCAAGCCAGATCTACATCAAAAGAAGGTCATGATATGTGTTTGGTGAGACTGGAGCTCTACGTTGCCCTGCTACACCGCATGAATGAGGCTATTCGACTGAAAAGTCCTAATAAACATGACTAAACCCTACTACTTCCTGATAATGCCAGGCCCCATATTGCACAACTCGTTAAAGCCGCACTTTAAAAGCTCGAATGGGAGGTCCTTCAGTATCCGCCGTATTCTCCGGATATTCCACCGACCGATTACTATCTTTTCCGCTCCCTGTCAAAACATATGAAGGACATTACCTTCGATAATAAAGAGGTCCTCAAAAGCTCGCTCAACAACTTCTTCGACAACAGGCCAGGCGGATTTTGGCGGAACCTATCAACAAATTCATCGAGAGATGGGGAGAGGTCGTAAACAGCAACGGCGAATAAATAATTCAATAACTCATTGATATAATTATTGTTTTTTGTTCAAATAAAAATCTTTGGTAAAAACGATACGAACTTATTCCACAATTTAATACCAGTAAATGAGGGAACCAGATTATGGATTCTTCCGGGCTTATATAGACACATTTTTAAGCTAGCCAACTATTTCAAAAATATTTCCACAACTGTTACTAAAAAATATTCATAATTTTTTAAAATATAAATTTTCATGGGTATTTTTCCGCTCATTGGTCCTTAATAGATTCCCTAAGAGAAACTTTAATAAATGCTTAGAATGCTAAAACATACTAATGTGTAAGCCATAATTTAGTACTGCATGCCACAATTAGATATGTTTTTAGTGCATATAACTGCTTTCCTCTCTCTCTCTCTTTCTCATATAGCAAACCTTTAGTTGAGGCATCCGGATGAATTTCTCATGTAAAATTTCTGATTCTGGTTAGATTATGTTAACCTGCCTGGCAGAAAGCTATCGCATAGACCTATTGGTCCTTAGTGGTTCAGATGGCGACCTTTACGTTTCTCTGTAGTAGATATCTTATAATAAGTCTGCGTCTTTTACGAATCTAAGTGACCTCTCAAGCTCTAACCCCGAGATGCATTGCAGCTTTTCATTTTGTAAAGCTCCTGGGCATTTCATTCGTGTTTTAGCTAATGCAGGACAAGATCATACAGGGTGTTCTAAAGTTTCTCTCTCTTTTAGTTCATTACGAAATCTGCAGTTATCATTGTTTGCAGTTCCTATCTTGTATGCGTCTGCCGCTAGCATAATGGGGCCTGTCAGCATATCTATGATATTTCTGCTTTGTTTTCTATGCAAATCTGCATTCTGTATACACATGATTTTTTCGGTTTTTCAAGTGGCTAAATTGTTCCACCTGCTGTCTCTCCGTCCTTTCATGTCCGCAACGATGCCATTGTCTTTAAGGGTTTTAATAAGTCGTTTTCTTGTTCAAGTGGCATGTAAACTGTGCTCTTGGCAATTTTATCTACAATTTCGCTTCATACAATGTCCTTATGTCCGAGTTCCCAATATATGTCTGCGGCTAGTCTCTCAAAGATACCCTGCTTTTTAGAACATTTTTATATGAAATTTCATATGAGGTTGTTGCCTTTGTCGCTACTTGAGTGTCAACGTATATATTTATTTTGGAGTCGGAATGCTAATTCTTCAGCCTTTTCTACAGCAAAAACTTCTGCTTCAAGGATACTGCAGTGATCAGGCATGTCTGATGTCTAGCTCTACGCAATAGATTCCTCGGCATACTCCGTCGAATATTTTCGAGTCGTCAGTAAATATACATATTAAGCATATTGGGGCTAGGCTTCATTCGTCATTTCCACCCCTCTTCTTCTATTATTGTTCCTATAACGCATGCCTATTGAGATGTGCCTGAATGTTTTACAACTAAGTTCATCCGTGCGCTATGGCTTACGGCAGATATACCTGCAAGACATTCTACCGCTAAATCTGGTTAAAAAGTTTATAAATTTTATGGGAATTGGATGAAAGCTTTCAAACTTTGCACCAAGTTCGAATCTTAGGTTCATGTGGTTGTTGTAATTTTATAAAAACAAATTATTAAAATTAATTTGAAAGAGAAATATAGTCAAAACTTATCACTCTCTGATGAACTTTTCATTATCCCACTCACTTTATAATACATAGAAGACACTCAAATAAATTTATATTTACAACCTTTTTATTGATTATAAATCCGGAACATTTCAACATACATATCTACACATTTCACTATCCCTACTTAATCAAATTTTAGAAGCTATTACTTTTTATAAGCGATTGCATTAACAGTAGGCATTTATTTAACTGCAAAATTTTCAAAAAACATATGAAAAACAAATACTTTTATTTACAACATTAACCTTTGCAATTTTTGTAGCATTGCCAGAATTTTACTCCCTGGCAGAATCTTCATCTGTGGAATCTTCTAAGGACTTTCGGCGAATACCGTGGTTGCAGGTTCTTCAGTGGAAGACTCTTCTGGAGTGGTTTCATCTGACTCAGTTGCAGAAGTGTTGTCGGTTGTTGATTCTTCTTCAGTTGCAGATGATTCGGTAGTGTCTGGCTCAGTGGGTTCCGGCTCAACAGTTGTTGATTCTGGTTGGGGCCTTTCTGGTTTAGGAGGCCTTGGGCTGTAAACAGGTGCTTCAGAAGTTTTCTTTGGGGGCCTTTCTGGTTTAGTTGGTCTGTGTTCAGGTGCTTTAGAAGTTTTCTTCGGGGGCCTTTCTGGTTTATTTGGTTTGTGTCCATGTGCTTCAGAAGCTTCCTCTGAGGACTCTTCTGGATTAGAAGGCCTTGGTCCGTGTCCATGTGCGTCATAAGCTTCCTCTGAGGACTCTTCTGGTTTAGAAGGCCTTGGTCTGAAGCCTTGTATAGAGAGGCCCGATTCGTTGATGACTAAACCTGGGCGTTCATGCGATCTATCAGCGGATACCTGAATAGGAATTATACTTTTTAGACACTGTAGCTAATTTTTTTTTTTTTTTTTTCAAAAACTTAGTTATTCAATAATTGATTATTAAGTAGTTTTAATTCGACTTACGCTCACACAGAGCAGCATTAAAAATGCTGAGCACAACGTTATTGTCACTTTCATGTTTGATTAACTTCTACTTTCTAAACGATTTTGCTGATCTTTTATAAGTGAGGCAGCCGCGAATTTGCAAAGTGTTTGATTTATTTCAAAGGTAATTCCGTCGATAAAAGATAAGTCTATTATTTCAACAATTTCTTTAACCCTTTGATAGTGGTGTTATGTTTTCTTGGTCTGTACGACCATATCAAATACAATCAAAGAAATACACTCGGTGGTTTGCCACCAGAAAATCAATATACCTATAGTTACATTTGTGTACGACTGAATGTTAATGGAATTTAAGGAAAATAATCTGCTACGCCTTGCTAAACTGTAACGATGATGGCCAATTTTTTAAACGTATGAGGACTGGTGGTAAAATGTGTCTCATATGAAAATAATAACTAAAAACATCGGATAAAATTGCAACTCGTCAAGTCCCTATTAGCGCCCAAAGGTTTTTTCTACTACAAATGAGCTGCTCCTACTGGACCAAACACTCAACTTGGAACTCTGCACTCTTGAACCAACAACTTACCAGATTGAAGCAATATGATTGGTCTGAAGTAGCCAGGTTTAGTTAATGGAAAGTTGGATTTTATCAAGTATCGCCAGGTTGCACACATCTTTTTTCACGTTGCGAAAACTTCGCAATCTTGGATAACTGGTCCTAACACAACCGTGTTATAATCCAAACCTAGCATCCAGCGATTATTGGCTTTTCAGGAATTTGCAAAATTTTCTGGATAGTAAAAAACCGGCCTCAGCAAAGACTTGTGAAAGTAAGCTGGCCAATAGATTTATATTTGGATCGAGAAATTCTTCAAGCGTGAAATTATAAAATATCACTCAAAATGTATAAAAATGTTTGAACAAATCGCGCTAATTTGAATTAAGCCAAATAACTAGCTCTTTATTTATTGTATCGTCGAAATAAAGAGAAGAAATGCTCCAAATTGTTTACCTATATAAATATTTAGTAGCTGACGAGTGTCAACCAAACTCCTTTAAGAACTTCTTCCTATGCAAAGTTACCATAGTTTTTTTTTTTTTTTTAACAACTGAATACTTTACAATTGAAGATCAAAATTCCCAGCAAATTATAGCTATAAAGGATCATATCAAGTCAAAGCCAACTGTGCTCTAAAATTTATTTTCTTTTAACCTCAAAGAAGTCTGAAATAGCCAGCAGCATTAGTTAAGTGTTAATATTCTTATCAAAAAAAAAAAAAAGAAAAGATTTGAGTTGGGTAAAAGTAGAATAAAATTCTTACTTTACCTTAACAAAAGCATTACTCATGTTTGTTTATCTAGCACGCAACTTAGATAAGCTTGATAATAATTATGTACAAGTTTATCTGCTTAGCACGTGCTACGGAACTGACAAATTGTGTGTGTATTCGTATGTACGCAAATATGCTTATTGTTTACTTTATTATGATTCATAAAAATGTTGCTTATATTTCAAAGATACTCTTTTACGTCATCGATTTTATTCACATTTAGAAAGAGTGAATATAAATCGATTAAATTGTGCATACGAGTAGAATATAGTTGACTGGTTCCACATCTACTCCCCAAGTGACTACTAAGAACTCAGTTCCATTTTGTTATACTTTTATGGCTACCACCCCAATTCTCTTATAGCCTTGCCATTTTGACTATTTTATAAATTTACGCAAGCTGAAACCCACTAATTCTACATACTTCCTGATAGTTGCATGCGTTAAGTACAGTAGGCCCGGACATTTGCATGGGTAACATTGAGCAGTTTGTGTGCTGTCGTCCAGTGGCGCCTATCGAAAGTGGCGGCAAGTTCTGTTACAGAGTTGAAGAACCACAATTTTTTATTGCTGTTGCGCATCTGCGTGGCACAGTATCGGAGAGGACACGACACCTTTTCAGTGGGATTTGCTTCCATGACTCCTGTATTTTGCTCTATAGATCTGTGAAGTTTGATGGTCTACTATTGGCAACACTCTTTTCTATGTCTGCCCATAGATTTTGTGAGTGGTTGGGATTAGGCGAGTGGACAGGCCACGACATGGCCCCAACCCCCTTGACCCGAAACCACTTCTTGGAAAATTTACTTGTGTGTTTTTAAACCACCGGCTTCCTGAAACTACCACTTCAGGTAGTAGTCTGGTAACTTATTTTGAAAATTTCGAATTTCGGTTGTTTACATATTTTGAAAGTGCGATATATTGGTAATATACTGTACAAATTTTAGACCGAAATTCGAAATATTGGCGAAATTATAGTACATACATGAGAGCGGCTCGTACTTGCGCGCTCTATAAATAATCAATTGCTAAAACTTTAAACGCGTTGTTCTCAAAACAACGTTTTTCCGGATGGCCGTCGTGGAAACAAATTTTCTATCTAACGGATTGAGCTGAAATTTAGATATGTTTTTCTACACATCAATAGTTCTGGAGAGTAGTAGATTTAATTTATTTCGTCCCTAACTTTCCATTTTTTAGTCCGATTTCCAATTCAAAAAAAGGCAATTTTCTTACGAAGTCCGCCATTTTGTTATTTTTTGTCAACATTATTTGATCTTACTACCCGCCTGAACGACAAGCATACTGATTAATAAGCAATTTGTTTTTTCTGTTTCAGATGACCACAAGTGACGAAATCACGCCGGCCAGCCACTGTACCTCTTTTTTTGCCGCTTGCTGCAGTGTACAAAAATAGTATCAAAACATTAAAAAAAAATAAAAATTTTTTTTGTACACCTTCTGATACCTTTAACCGATTGAATTTTATTTTCCCTTCCAAAAAATGTCCCAAACATGGCCTCAAAAAACATGTAAAACCAGACTACTACCTTCAGTAGCGTATTCCGTTTAGCGTACGGCAGTAATACATTTTTTAAAATTCTCACATACACCCGGTAGTTCATTTGGTTGATTGGTCCAACTCCACTATAAGTGAAACTTTCCCAAGCTATCGCTTTCGCACCACCATATTTGGCTGTCTTGGCCGTATATTGGGAATTTTATTCAGTATTTCGCGGACGGCGGGCATACTGCCTAGACCCAATTCTGGTTTCATCTGTCCTACTTTTCAGTCTTCTGCATAAAATGTAAAATAACAAATTTTGTATAATAGTTTGTATCTCAAGCACAGAAGCCAGTCTTGCAAAGAAATGAACGTTTAAAATTATTTTCACAGCAGCTACTTCAGGATAATGCTTCATATACTATATTACTGAGGAATCTCGTTAGAAGTACCACTAAAACAGTGCATTGGGTAAATGTTTTTATATGATAAAAAATTGATAAATTAATCTAAAAAACAATCAACCTGAAAGACCTTCAACTCTTTAATTTTAGACTAAATAATCGCTCAAGAAATCTCAACTGTCAATTTCCAGTTTTCGTTGTGTATGTTAATTTTTTGGGTGCTATTTTGCCGTTGACTCACCGACTTGCGAATCGATAAGATAATTGAAAGGAAAAACCAATGAGGAAGCACAAAATACATGCGAAAGCTGTTGATATTTAGAATTTTTAAGGCAAAAAAATAAAAAACAAAAATTTTATCAGATGATTACCCCCAGGTGAATTAAAACTAAAACTTGTACGAAAGAAAAAATGGAACGGAGTTTGAAGCCCAACACAAACATAAACTATACAAGGTGATGTGGCCCTTTGCTTCAACTTTGAACTCTAGGAATTAATGATGATGAATGATAATATACAAGAAAAGTTTTTGCTAATAGCGACGGCATTCCTTTGTGTGCAATTCTGCTTTAAAAAGGTCTCTTATGCCTCTCTTTTGGAGGCGGCATGAATATGCGGGTATTTCTACCTAATTGTAAGATGGTTATAACACGCACGCCGACAATTGGAGTAGAAGTTCGGTTAAGCGTTTGCCTATAAATGCATGCTCCATTTAAGGATTTGCACTGATATATATATGAATATATATTGATTGAGTATATGAGTTATTAGTCTATGTCTGTAAATAATTTATGCTCCCCTGAAGACTATTTGATCATTTTCTATTGCACTTTTTCCCTTATGTCGGTAGTCATGCGTCGAATGTTAGCTTCCAAGGCGCCGATCGGAGCTGAGTTTTCACCATAGATTAGTGAATAAAAAAGTCAAATCACAATACTCAGGTTTGACAAGTGGTTGAGTTTTTAAATGATTCTGTCTCTAAAAGTTCACTCCAAAGGATCTTACTGGAGCCATTCACCATTTAGGCCATTAGAAAGGATGTTGCACCAAAAAGTTAGTTGCGATTAATTTGTATGCAGTACTGGTCCCGCGGCAATGCCACCTACACCAAAGTGTGACTTTCTCGGGATGGGATGCGATTTCGTGAAAATTTGTGCTATTTTTACACTCATGAAATTCATCATCTCGATTGATTTCACTGCAAAAATTAAGGTTAAGGTTAACTTTTAGTTGATTTTTAGTCCCGCATTGGAATTAAAATGCAAATGAATGATCTCATCCATGGTTTAAACTCCTGCAATGTTTTTTTTTTGTTTTTTGCCTCCTTTATTAATTACACCTGTCATATGACACTAAGTAATTCTTTCTGCAGCTTGGATTTTATAACATTAATCATTATCAATATTACATTTGGGCTAAGTTTTTGTGTGAGTTTACAAGTGTAGGTATGTGCATAGCTTTAAATTATTCTAGTTATCAGCTGAGTTGGGGTTGGTCGTTTGAGCCGCCGAGAGTTTGCCCTTTCTGCTGTTGGGAGTTGTCGCATGTCATTATTGGAATGGTTCATTAAACGGACAATATGATTTGTGCTGCGTTTGCGGATGATTTCTGCTACTGTTTCGATGTTGAGATCGCGATGAATGTCTTCGTTTGGGATGTACCAAGGTGCATTGGTTATAGTTCTGAGTATTTTTGATTGTAGTCGTTGAATAATGTTAATGTTACTTATGCTTGCAGTACCCCAGATTTCTATGCCGTATGCCCAGATTGGCACAATCACAGTTTTGTATATAAGTATTTTATTCAGCAATGACAGTTTCGAGCGCCTGCCAAGTAGCCAATATAGTTGTCGGAATTTGTTTTTTACCTCATTTCTTTTCATCGTAATATGTTCTTTCCAGAGAATTTTGGAGTCAATAGTCATTCCAAGGTATCTTGCTTTGGTGTCTATTGGGATTTGTGAGTGGTTTATTGTCAGATTCTTGTGTCTTACTTTCTTGTTGGAATAAACTACATGAATTGTTTTGCCACTATTGATTTGTATACCCCAAGCATTAAACCATGTTAGTGTTTTGTTCAAAATATGTTGTAACTTGTTTGTTGCTGCTTCTAAGGTTTTATGAGTTGCCAATAGGACAGTGTCATCTGCAAAATTTGCTATCATGTCGATACTTGCAGGCAGGGGAATATCAGCTGTGTACAGCACATATAGTACAGGCCCTAGTACACTGCCCTGAGGTACACCGGCTTCCATGAGTTGAATATTAGAGTATTTGTCTCTATATTTCACATAAAAGAATCTGTTTGCTAAATAGCTTTTCATTAATAAATAGTAGTCGAGTGGAAGATACTGTTTAAGTTTAAATATTAAACCCTTGTGCCACACGCTGTCGAAAGCTTTCGCTACATCAAGATACACAGCAACACATGTATTTCTTTTGTCAATTTCTGATAATATTTTATTTGTTACTCTATGTACCTGTTCTATTGTTGAGTGTTTTCTACGAAATCCTTTCTTAATCTTCGTGCTGAGTAGAGTAGAGTAGAGAAAGACACAAATGGATCTATCACTTTGGATACCAACTGCCTAGTTCGACAATTGTGTCCTTGTATTATTACCTATGATCTATGTATATGCAGGGCCATGACGGAGGGGTTAGAATAGGTCTAGTATAAGGTCTAGCAACTTTAAATTCTTAAAAATTTATCCTTGAGGGAAAAGAGCTAAAAACAAAAAAATCTTGTCTCCAAAGGGTCATTCGTATTGTAATACATTTAAGGAGCAAAATAATTTTTTTTTTTGAATGGCGAATATAGCCTGAAAAAATACAATATTGAAAATTTTTTATATATTTTTTAACCAAATTCAAATATTATTACAATCACTATAGTTTGAAAAACTTCTGTTCTTAAAAGAAAAAAATCTTTGATTTTCGAAAGGGATCCCAATGGATCATTCAATTGACATAACAATAATTTTAAGCCTAGAAGTTTAATATTTAATATTAAAAAAATGTAATAGAGGATTATTTATTAAGAGGTGTTATTTTGATATTCAAAGAAAAATCTTATTTTTTAATATAAATGATCGGATGTTTATTTCATTATAAAGAGGAAGGTATGCCGTTAATAGTGGAAAATAACATGGACAATAACCTTTTCATGAAATTTTCCATAACCAAATTGCTAAGTGGCTGCCCTATGTCCTCGATAGCCTCACGAATTCCATCTTTGAGGTCTTGAATCGACCCTGGGCTGTTGGCATAGACCTTCTCTTTCACGTGGCCTCAAAGAAAAAAGTCACAAGGTGTTAAATCACAAGATCTCGGTGACCAATTGTGATCACCTCTCGAGAGATAACACGGTCCGGAAACTTTTTCGGTAAACGAAAAATGGTTTCGTTGCTTGTGTGGCACGTAGCGCCATCTTCTTGAAAATAAACGTTATGCAGAGCAATACCATCCAATTCCGGGCATAAGAACTCGTTAATCATCTCTCGATAGCGCAATCACCTATAACGCCTGTTATTGGAAAACCCTTTATTTAAATATAATATTAAAATAATTTTAAAAACAATTTGGCAAAATTTAAATACAGTAACAATTGCGGCCGCCATAGCCGAATGGGTTGGTACGTGACTATCCTTCGGAATCAAGAGAGAACGTAGGTTCGAAACTCGGTGAACACCAATATGAAGAAAAAATATGTTCTTAGCGGTCGCCCCTGGGCAGGCAATGGCAAACCTCCGAGTGTATTTCTGCCATGAAAAAGCTCCTCATAAAAAAAATATCTGCCGTTCGAAGTCGGCGTGAAACTGTAGGTCCCTCCAATTGTGGAACAACATCAAGACCCACACCACAAAAAAGTGATGTGGCTCGGCCAAACACCCAGAAGGAGTGTACGCGTCAATTATATATACATATAAATTAATATATTTGAAAACTTTGCTTAATGAAAACTTGAAAAAATTAGAAGCTTTAACAGTTTTTTTATGAAATACATTATTTTTATAAAATCTTTTTATTTTTTTTCATATCTTTGGAATATAGGAGTATGTAAAATCAGTGTGGAGTAAATTTAATTAAGCTGCGTTTTCCGCTTCTGCAGATTCAAAATAAAATTCCGAAACATTTTGATGAATGGCTAAAAGGACACGTGCTTTATTGCATCTCCTATAGCACTTTTTATAATAAAATATTAATTATAGACAATTAAAATAATTTGAATAACGAGAAGAAAAAATGCAGGCTTAAAATAAATATAGTAAGAGGCTTTCATTTAATTCTCTTAACTCAGCCAAATTGTCATGGATTTTATTTTTAGTAATACTGGTTTCACACAAAATCGGTATAAATATCATTTAAATATCAAATAAACGCGTATATGTATAAAATATATGTATGCAATTTAATAATAATATCTATTTTCCAAGTTCGTAGTTGCCTTACATCGTCACTTATTTCCTTGGATTATTCGAGCAACGTAGCCGATTCATCCTGGGTTTGTTGATTGGAAATATTGCTCAAGCATGTCTGATAGTCGTTGACAGTCTGTGTGAGGTTAGTCTTTCCGCTGCCGATGGCTGCGCTAACACAGGCGCGTCGCTCTACAACTACTTGCGATTGATTGGCAGCGATCTGAGCCTGCATTTGATGGGCTTGGGTATTGGCCGAATCCAATAGTTGAATGCTGTGGTCGAACTATGAGGGAAATATAGTAGATATGTATAAATTATTTTGATGCAATTAGCATAACTACATCATCATTAGGATCTTACAGATGCCGTGTAGTAGTCAAGGAAATCCGATAGATCGGTTATCGATGTGCAATTGACCAATAGCTGTTTGACCTTCTTTAAATTTTTGCGAATGCTTGCCACAGTTTGGTTGGCACTTTTGCTGTTGGTCCCCATAGTGCGATTTGCATTGTCGAAGCACTCATTCGTTTGAGTGGTCATGAGATTGTTGATTTGCTGTGTGCGGTTGTTGTATGCTGTGGCGCATGTAGACTCGGCTGGGGTTAGTGAGCGCGTGTCGATTAAAGCCGAGCGCATTTGGGCGACCAAGAGACTTATGGCGCCATTGTTGCTGATGTCGGCCGGTTTCGGTTCGTTGTAGTTCGGAATGGCATAGACCTGATGGAGGTGGAGGTAAGGAAAATGCAATTAAAATGTATTCGTATAAAAACACAGAATAATGACTTATATATTACATACATACATTGGAACACTACAAATGTGAACATATACGATTTTTGAAGAACAAGTCTAGAACGTTTAACTTTTCTACAACGTGTCAAATTTTTCAAATTTTGATCATACAAATTTGGTATTGCATGAAAAATGTGTTAAACGTCGATTTCTTAAAGAAATATTTACAATTTATAATTATTTTTTTCACATCTCGTCTTAAAAAATTAATATATATATCTATTTATAATTTATATATTTTTTTTTTGCATTAAGGATAAATATAAAAAAGTATAAAAAATACATTTTTTGTTAAAATAAAATATCAAAAAAAAATATAATTTTTTTGCTGCAAATTTTTGCAAAATACTCTCTTCCAGATTTTTTTCTTATATTTCCATTAATAGCAAATACTATGTAGACTCAGTAGTCTTTGCAATATAAAAATCAGCATTAATTCTCCCCTTTAGTCTTCTCGTAGTTCTCACTACACTGGCTGCTAGATTTGAATAATGTTGAACTAATACTCAAATTTTAACAACAGAAGCTTTGCAAATGAAACAATTTTCAGTACTCACTCCCAGCAGACACACGGCCATTAGCAGAGTACGTCCGAGTAACTGCATTTCGTAATTGATGTATGTTTACTGTAGAATTGATGTTTCTTGCAGCACTTACTTTTGTATGACCTCAAATTGGGAATTAATTCAGTATTTATAGCAGGCAAGACCAACTGACAGTGGCAGAATTTTCTGATGGTAATTTTTCTGAACATTCTTGATTGCCAATGTTAGATGATTAGATAATCAAAAATTACCACTAGAACCAAAACTGACAAAATTGTGGATGTGAATAATGATTGTATATTTACTATACGATGCTGATTTCCTTTGCTGTGTGAAGCTGTGTCAGGTATTTCAGCACGAGTACAAAAGTTCATTAAATACAAAAGTTATTGTTGTTTCTAGGAATATTTGACATGCTTTTTGAAAAATATTTTACATGTATTTTCATATTGATTTACAAACATACATATGTACATGCAATACACGTTACATTGAAGGTTCCTGCTATGCGTTTACCTACAGAAGTATCAGCAGATACAAAGAGAAGATAAAATAGTACCAAATATATCTACTGATCTCTGCAATTCACTTGGAGCCACCCATATTTCTTATAATATTTTCATAAGAAATTTCAAGAGTTCTCTATATAGAAGCATATAAGTATAAGTATAATCTGGTTGAGGTTGGTTCGAACTAATTAGGCTTCCAATGCGCCGATTTTTAGAACTTGAGAAAATTTAATTATTTTTAAAATTCTATTAGCCTTGACTTTTCTTCCACAAAATACCATTTCAAAATATTAATAAATGAATTGTTTAGCTAGATTCTAGTCTACTAATCTGTCTTTGTAATTAATAAGAAATATTGCAAATTCTACGTTATTTATTTTTATTTATTTATAACAATTTATGTAATAATAATATTGTACAAGCGACACACTTTACGTTTCAACATTAAACGGAAATAAATAAAGGATAAGTTTAAATTACTCTTAATTGTATTGCAAAAATACTTAGATAAAACTATTTTTTTGTAAATTCTAAATTTTTGTTAATTAAATAATCAAATAAACGAACAGGTAAGAACACCCAATAACGTCAGCCAAAAAATTTAAAAAATCTACGTCACTTCAGAATTTGTATCAAACTTCAATGTACCATAAAATGGCATAAATAGCAAAAGCAAGTTACCACATTACTAGAGTCTTCTCTACGCTACCTGCAAGTCAATCTTTATAGTGTCGATAATCCCATACGTCGACGAGGCCACATACGAGGGGTGCCTTTTATATTTCGGGATTTGGCAACCCTCGTGTTGCAATCTGGCAACTGACAGCTGTATCGCAAAGTTTGACATTTTTTGGCTTTTACGTACTCAGAACGTTTTGAAATACCAGCGCTATTTGTGTTGTTTACAGTGACTTAAAAGATTCATCTCGGTCAAAAAATGGAATTAAATCGTGAACATTTTCGTGCGATTATTTTTGACAACTTTTGATGTGGATTAACTCAGCAACATTGCATGGATGAACTTAATTCATTTTTTGGCGATGAAGCTCCATCAAGGACCAGTGTTTATCGATGTAATGGTGAACTCAATCGTGGTCGTAGCTCACTCAAAGACGAATTTCGTGAAGGTCGTCCAAAATCAGTTGTTGTTCCGAAAACCATTGATGCTGTGCGCGAACTGATATTGCAAGATCCTCATGCGACCTTTCGTGAGATTGAGACAATCTTAGGCATTAGTGGGACCAGCATACATTCAATATTGCATAAACATTTGACTGTCAAAAAAATTTGTTCGCGTTGGATCCCACACAATTTGTCAATCGCTCAAAAAACGGCTCGTGTCGATTGGTCGAAGGAAATGCTCAAAAAATACGATCGCGGGGCTTCGAAACACGTCTATGACATCGTGACAGGTGATGAGTCATGGATTTACGCGTATGAGCCCGAAAGTAAACAGCAGTCGACTGTATGGGTGTTTCAAGATGAGCCAAATCCAACAAAAGTTGTTCGCACACGAAGCACTTCCAAGCAAATGGTCGCCTGTTTTTTCGGAAACACTGGACATGTCGCAACCGTACCACTAGAACAACGCAGAACAGTAAATTTTGAGTGGTACACAACCATTTGTTTGCCAGTTGTCTTCCAAGAAATTAGGAAAACCAATCGCTAAAGACGGATCACTTTTCACCAGGACAATGCGAGCTCTCACACATCGGCTCAAACAACTGCATTTTTGAACACCCAAAACATCGAATTAATGGGTCATCCGCCGTATAGTCCTGACTTGGCACCGAATGACTTCTTTTTATTCCCGTACATAAAAAAAAAGCTGAGAGGTCAACGTTTTTCGACACCTGAAGAAGCGGTTGCGGCATTCAGAATGCATGTTTTGGAGGTACCTCATTCAGAGTGGCAAAAGTGCTTCGACAATTGGTTCAAACGCATGCAAAAGTGTATAGATCTTCATGGAGAATATTTTGAAAAACAATAAAGTGATTTTCGATGATTAAAATTTTTTTTGTTCTCTAATCCCGACATATAAAAGGCACCCCTCGTCTCTGAGAATAACATTTATGCCAGACTGCGCTGGAAAGCTCATGTCAAAAAAATCCTGCGGAGCATAGTATACGCGCCATACTAACACCTGGGCTGAAAAGTCCCGGGCCTAACATATAAATAGGTTTCTTCGGTTCAAAATTAGCTTTATTCATTAAGGTAATTTCCATCAAGAATAACCCAATCATTCCAGCGTCGCTCTAATATTTCAATACCACTGTGGAGCGATTTATCTTTTGCCTCAAAATAGGACTCGGCTTCAGCGATAACCTCTTTTTAGGTCCCATTTTTTTAGGTCTGCAAACAACCAGTAGTCACTGAGAGCCAAATCTGATGAATGATATGGGAGCGATTCGAAGTTCATTTCATGTAGTTTTGCCATTTTTTTATTAAGTTGTGACACGATGCGTGAGCAAACGCGACACCAACTTTGAACAGAGCTTTCTCATAGTCAAATACTCATGCAATACAAAGCTAATAGGTTCTTTTGCAACTTCACTTTTTCATTACTAGAAACAATTTTGAGGATTTTTTTTTGGATATGTCCTTGGTTTACAGGCTCATTTAGACGTCCACTGCATCTTTGATGTCTCTACGACCACGTTTGAAGTCAGAAAACCATCGTTTTATTGTTGTTTCTGATGGAATGGAGTCCCAGTAAAACTTTTCAAGCCATTGCTTCACTTGGACGATATTTTTTTCCATCAAAAAGCAGTGTGAAATTAAAACACGAAATTTGTTTCGATCAAAATACTTGAAAATAACAAAAGTAGCGTCACTCTTAGCTCAATAACTCTCGAACTCTTGAATAGAATATCATTACATTTTAGCAGCTGTCTTTTTAAGGTTCTTACTAACTGAAAAAGAGGTGAATACAATAAAACTAGGCCATCTAAGTCTTAGGCCCTGGAGTTTTCATCCCATGTGTTATATAAGAAATAGTGATCTTCATCGTGATCTTGGCATACCAACTGGCAGCTGAAGTTCCCCTCACAATTTTCTTTTTCACCAGAGCAAACCTGGTAAATTTAACATCCTCGCTGAGGTGGGGCTAGTAGAGGTGAGGTGAGTTAAGATGAGCTGCAGTGCCCACAAATGGGGTGGATTGAGGCGCACTAAGGAGAGCTTAGGTGAGTTGTGTAGTTTTGAGTTTTTCGATTTGTCAAAAAAAAAGTAGCAGAATAAAACTTAAAAACTAGTTTTTATTTCTGAGAGAAAAAAAAATAGTTCAAGGATTGATAAAAAAAATTTAAAACAAAATCATTATTTTTTATGAAGGTTTTAAAGCTCAAAAAATAGTAAATATTTCTGATAAGAAAAAGAATAGCTCAGAGCGAAAAAATAACATTCAGTAAATACGTTTTATTAAAAAAAATATGACTTGATATTTGATTATGATTTCTGAGCGTCTAATTGAAAATCGATAAATCTCTTTTTTTATAGATATGACACAAAAACCCTGAAAAGTTGAATTGCGATTCCTTCAATTTGATGCTAAAATTCGTAATATGCGATGACTATGTAGCACTAATGAAGGCAAGACAATATTTATGCCCGTGTAAGTAAGAGAATAAGTTACGAGTATTTGATGTATTTATGCTTTGTAAGATTTATGGGCCCTGTACGCGTATGGGTACCGAAGAAGTTGGAATAAAGAGCTGCATTTGATTTACAATTATATTGACATTGAAAAAAATAGCGAAATTAATGAAAGATTCAAGTTAAAAATAACATTTTAAAGCTAGGTAGAAAAATCGGCACAATTACGCCAAGAGGGAAGCAACTGGCGAAGTTTTAGTTTCGGTTCACACTGTCATTTGGTTACAGAAAGTCAGGTATTTAGAAAGGGGAATTAGGAAATAATCAGGAGGAAAAGACAAATGTTCAGATTTATTATGTAAACAGCACACCTTCTCGAACGAAAGGAATCTTGTTGCTATCGCAATCGTTTAGGTTGGCAGAAAAATCTATGTGCGCACATGTTTGCAAATATATTGTAAATATGCTTGTCGATGAAATAGATTTCGTCAATTTATTATCCACTTTGTGCATGCAACTGGCATAAACAATTTGCTTAATATTTACGCTCATTGAATGTATGTATGTGTGTATGTATGTATGTAGTATGTCTACATCGTGGCCTATTCTACCCCACCAATTTAAGGAGTTGGCGCGATGTGGTAATTGGCTTCATTTATTTTGTGTCTAGGCAAGTCTTTATTGCCCTTCACGTACACAAGTGTTGGTTATGTGACTTTACCCAGGCATTGTCATTTTTCTCAAATAAAGGGTGTGCAAACATTTACACTCTATCAAAACTTTGCCCAAGCTTGAAGCGCACAAATTAAAGAAACAAAAATACAAAGTGACAGCTGGCAGTTAAGTGAAATGGAAAAGAAAATTCTATTAGATACCTGCGTATAGAGCGCCACGCGTAGTGCTATACTTACTCGAATTTCGTTCAGTGCTCAACTGACAGTTGGTTGTTCGAAATTTCTGTACATTTGAATAATTTGAGCAGCTAAAGAAGAAAAGTGGGGAAAAAATTTAAGTAAATTTAAGTAAAGAAAAGAGTAAAGGTCGTTGCTCGTTGCTCATACAGCGCGGGCGCATCGAAAAGGTGCGAATAAAATCCAGAGCTGTTAAGGGGACCGTCCAGATCATGCGCTAGAAAAAAAGCTATTTTTGGGAATTATTTTTGAGTATGTAGTGATACAGATACAGATATAGATATTGTTAGATATAATAAATAAAGTCTTAAATTGTGTAAACAAAATTTTTTTTATTCATTTTATTGCATCTTAATGTACAAAATGGTGACGATGCGTAAACGCCTTAAAATCGAAGTGCAAAACGGTACCAAGCAGATCTCGGGAAGGGCTGGTCTGAAACTAAAAAATCAAAATGGGTTAGATTCAGCAAAACAAATACTAGTTAATCCACCTATAAAAATCAATATTTATCGAAAAATATCAAAATAGTGGACAAAAATTAAAAAAAAAATAATTTTTTTTTTCGCTGTTTTTTTAAGTAAACAATTAGTAAAAATGCAAAATTTTAATATATTATAGGTGGACTTCCTCGTTTAGTATGTGTTAATTATGTGCTTTAAATTTCAAAAGAATCGGTCTAACAGTTTTTGTAAACTCCTTGGTACCGTTTTTAAAACGTTGTGTTGAGAAAAACGCGTTTAAAGTTTTTTTTTAATATAAAAAGCGCTTCTAGGTAGTGATGTTCAGGTAAGAAAAAAATATATTTACACTGCTCCGGACTCTCTGAAATTTTAACACAATTTTTCTACATACATATACTTTCGAAAAATGTAAAAAAAAAATTGATTTTTTGAAAGTGCTAAACTAGACGGCCCCCTTAATGCATCATCAACAAAAAAGGCCGTTGTCATTGGCGACTAAAATCTGGAGGTATTCTGAAGACTTTGATTTTTTGGTTTAAGCATTCGTTAATCTTAAAAGCAAGGTCCAGGTGGTACTAAAGAGGAAAACAAAAATTAATTGTTCAAGTTTTCATTTACTAGCAGCGCACCACAGCGCCTCGTAAGTGCTCGCACTCGTAAAAACTCAACCCAAAATGTTTGGTCTGGCGGAAAAAAGTCAGTTGGCTGGTGCGGTGAGTTAATATAAAGCCTAATATTACTACACACATACATACAAAAATGTACGAATATTTGCATTTTGCTTTGACTTGCTATCATTAAATATTTCTTTAATAAGTTTTAACAAATCACATAATAATTCAAATTTGCTGGGCCCAAACATGTTAATTTTCTTCGACGTGGTATTTCTCACTTGACTTAATTGCCTTGATATTCTCGGAATATTCAGATTTTCGGCAGGAAGAGATCTTTAATATACTGCAGGCCAGGCAAGGAAACAGAAAAAAAAGTATCTCCTACACGGTGAGCACTACAAATTTTATGGTCCGATATTTTTTTAATGCTCATTTAAATTTTTTTGAGACTTATTAAGGTGCCAGCCCGGTAAATTTAAACCAAGCTGATTATGATGAATACTTTATGAATGACTTTAAAAACTTTTTCCTCACATAGTTTATGTGAAATAGATGGAAGTTTGTAAAAAATTTTATACGAACAAAAATATTACAATATATGTAAAAAATATTACTTTTGAACAAAATATTTTCAATTTTGAAATAAAAAAATATTATTTTTAAAAATAAAATATTTTTAAATAAATTTTTTCTAAATATTTTGAATATATTATATGTTTTAATAAAAAAATATTTTTATGATAAAACTTATCAAAAAAAATTATAAAAAAATGTATACGGTTGCATACAGCAACGAGATAGTTTGAGTTTTCACCATTTTTCTTTTATTTAGTTTGATTTTCCTTCATTTCTTTATAAAATAAAAAGAACTAATATTATATCAATTAAGGGTTAAAACTATGTATAAGATTTATAAAAACTCGACGATGAAATAAAAAAATACTATTTTCAATTAAAAAGTTATTTTTGACAAACAATTTTGGGTTTTTAGCACTTTTATTTTGTTTGTTTTTAATTTTCGTAAATTTCTTATAAAAACAACAAAAAATGTATAACTTTGTACGAAAACATCGTAATACCTATAAGTTTGAAGTGGCTCATTCCCGTTGATTTTTGATTTTATTTTTTTCTGACGGCATTGCGAAATTTCTGCACATAACGAAGGCACAACATTTTTTTTTATAAAAAAATAGTTTTCTTGTCATAAAATTAAATAAAAAATCCAATTGTGCTAAAAGTCGTTTTTCTCGTTTTTCTCACAAAATTAAATATTTATGCTGCGTCCAAGCATTTGCTCATGAGTACTCATCCAACTAGTAAAATACAAAAAAAAGTATAATCAATTTAGTGAATTTGTCTGAAATTGATATTTGTAATTTTTGTTATTCAAGTAAAAGTTTACATATCTGAACAAAACTTAATAAGTGCAGAGAAATTGAAAAAAATAAAAAGTCAAAATTTAAAAAAAATTTAAAAAATAATAATTTTTTTTTGTACCAAAAATCTTATCGAAATAATAAAATTCAATCATGGAATTTTCTCTTTCCTTCAAAAGTTTGATGTAATTTCAAAAGAAAAAACTCCAAGTTTTCATTCGAAAGCAATTAGAAAAATCGAGTTTTTTCGAATTTCTCATTCGAAAGCAACAGAAATATAAAAAATCGCGCTATTTGAAAATAATGAAAGGAAAAAAAAACAAAACACCAAAATATTATAAATCTTAGAATTTTCACAATTCTATTATACAATTTTCTCTCCCCATTAAAAATGTGATATCATTCTAATTCAAAAATTCTCAGCTTTCAAATGTCGAATTTTGCAAAAAAAAGTTTTAAAAAAATCTTATTGAAATAGCAAAACTCAATCCTGAAATTGTTGTCCCCTTCAAAAGTTTAATGTCATTTTAAAAGAAAACCCCTAAGCTTTCATTCGAAAGCAATTAGAAAAATCAAAAGTGTCGCAATTTGAAAATACTGAAAGAGACACCAAAATATTAAAAATCTTAAAATTTGTACAGTTCCAGCATAAAATTTCCTCTCTCCATCAAAAGTTTGATATCATTGTAAGGGAAACATGCCAAGCGTTCATTTGAAAGCAATCAAATAAAAATATCGAATTAAAAAAACTTAAAAAAAAAAATAAAAAAACATGTCTTACTAATTACTTTTTAACTTTTCTTCAGAAAGTACGGAAAAAATCTTACAGAAAATGTTTATTTAGTTTTCAATAATTATTAGGTCGACAATTATTTGGCTAAACATTTAGTGAAAAAATATTTGCACTTCCTTTCTTTTGCACAATTCATGCTTCTTTTAGTACAGAATCTTCATAGTATGCTTAAAAATATTAATTTTGAGGCAGATAACATCCGGTGTTTTGTGCCATTTATATAGTTAATGCATTCTTTTGTATCTGAATAAGAACTCAACTCATTATATTCTTTTTAATCATTCCAAACTAAATAAATTTGAAGCTTACTACTAATTTCTCTCTTAACAAAAGCTGATGTTTTTTTACTTTAATATCCCTTATGATTTAGGGCGCGTAATATCCATTATGAATAAGTACCTATATGTAGTTATATGGTAAGTATGGATAGGGTAAACAATTCACAAAAAAAAAAAAACAAAGAATTGACATTTAGTAAAAGATAACCAAGTCTAAATTTAAATCGAGTGCTGTTATAACTTCACAATCACCATGCCATTATCGCTGTACTTAAAGCACTCAGACATTGAACATTTTCTGAGAAATGCTGGTTATTTGCTACCAAAGACGTGCAAAGTATTTTGTTCCTTATTCTTTATTTTAGAATTTTTTTTTGTCCGTAGGTTATATTGAAGGGGTTGCCCACTGTGGGACATACTCAGGCTCATGTCCCATAGTGATGCCGCGTGGAGAACCAGCCTTATCACTTCTAAAAGCAGTGTGTATTTATCAAAACTTTTAGAAGATTCGCGATTTCCACAGTACTGAGACCTTACAATTTAGTAAATAGTTGTCTACCTAAAATGGCAAATAGGACGTCTGGATAGAACAGGGCAATGGCACAGGATCGTCTCTTCCTCTTATTCATCTAGGCAGCATCTGCAGAAGTCATGTAGGTATATATTTGCATGCCTATCCTTTTGGTTGTTGCTGGAAATCAGTGTGCAAAGACTACGCTTGTTTTGACCTGGCAGAGATTCTGTGCGCTTAGCAGTGAGAGTCGGCCACAATTGCCGGGTGATTTTGGCGGTGGTTTCATTACGCCGTTCGCTGCTTTTACAATTTTCTCGCAGATAAGTAGCTTACATGTCTGTAAAGGTATGCCTATGTAATGTCTATGTACTCAGTCAACTTTGTTCCGAGTTTCGCTAGTTCATCGGCCCTACACCTACCCTTAATGGCTAAGTGCCCATGTTACCTTTAGGTGAAATGACTCAGCCATCTCGTTAACAGATGTGTGGCATTTCATGACTGACTTGGAGGTTGTCGACTGATTTGTGAGGGATTTTATAGCCGCATGGCTATCAATGAATATGTAGGTTTCATCTCCAGGTAGCTGAAAACTGAAGGAGATCCCCAGATATCCTCGATCTTTGGTCCATCTGTATGTATATGGATGGGCTCGTCCTTTGTCAATTAAGAAATCGCTGTTTTTCAAAGTCTGTGCTTCTAACAAAGTTCCTTTTAATGTTCCGTTTGGCATACCCTGTGAGAGTATGTATGTACATATGTACGTATAATTCTACATTCCATATAACTCGAATGCCACTTACACGCATCTGTTGTCGTCTGTTGTCTACGCTTACTTTGCGAAATTCGAAGGTATACGAACGCGTTAAATCTACTGTTTTATTATTACTTGTTTTTTTTTTCTTTCTTTTTTTCTATTTACTTTACTAATCGCAAAAAGATGAATGCTTTGCAGCTGCTTAGATGTCGGCTACTATTTATTTGGCGGTAAGTACACATTTCCAATGCTGGCTTGTTTTTGTACTGTTAATATATTTGGGCATTACAGTAGCTTTGTTGAATAGATTTAAATGTTTTGACTATTGTTGCTAATCGCACGACAATTTACTTTTTACACGGAAATTTTTCGTCTTGCTTCGGAAGAGGGGAAAAATGCTGGATGTGTAAGAAAGTTCTAGGGGAAGCAGGGAAAGTTGAAGAGTATTATGGGTGGGTATGTTGGGTGTTTTCTGCTATATAAAAAACAAATGTCGAGTAAATATTCGTTATGTAGAGAAAATGCACAAGACAGTCAGCAAAACAAAAAAATATTAAAGATCAACACGATTTTGGGGCAGCTTCAGAATTCGACAAAGTTTCTTATTTTGATCCCTAGAATATGATTTTCACAGAGCAATGGGCGATTTTTTTACCTCCCCACAAAAGACACTAAAAGTTCGACCCAAATTGGGGGACATCAGAATTCGTTTTAGAGGTGTGGTTCCTTCGGCAAAGTTTCTTATTTTGATCCCTAGAATATGATTATCACAGAGCAATGGGCGATTTTTTTGCTTCCCCACAAATCGACCCGGCCTAATGAGCACCAACTATATTTTCATTAAAAAGTTATTAGAATTAGGTAGGTAGGTAGGTGAATTGGCTGGAGTGCCGGTCTGGCACTCCTCAAGTAGCACTAAAGCGTCGTTTTGATACCATTATGACACCTCAAACAGGCAGATATCTGCAGCCAGCCAGAGCTTTTGATATAATGGAGGAGGTTGATTGGATTTTGGTTGGCGCACTGCCCCAAGCTGTTGAAGAAAGGAGCTCCCAGTAACCTTAGTCGTCTAGCTGCCAAGCCCGGACATTTACATATAAAGTGCTCTACAGCCTCCCTCTCTGAAAGGTCCCCATAGCTTCTGCAATGGGGATTAAATGGTAACACTAGCTCTTCCGCGTGTGTGCTGATCGTCCAGTGACCGGTAAACACAGCTACGAGTTTGGAAATTGAATGGCGCGGAGTCCAATGGAATTTCCGAGTCCTTCGTATATCGTATTGGAGCCAATAGGTTTTCCAAATAGCACATGAAGAAATGGAGCTCCATTTTTTCTGCGCTTTCCTGAGAAATAATTCGTGCAGTTTCTCCTTAACAACTGTCAGAGGAATACTATGACTGGGTAGGAGGTCTCTGAGGCCAATTCAGCCCCCTTCCTGGCAAGATTTTCAGTAATTTCATATCCCTCTATGTTCCTATGTCCTGGAACCCAGATCAGAGAAATGTTACCTTCAGACGCAAGAGATTTGATCTCCTCCTTACAGGAGCTTACTAATTTCGTGCAGCACCATGGCGTCGTCAGAGCCTTAATCGCGGCTTGACTATCGAAGAAAATGTTAATGTCTCCCTCCCTAAGCACTTTGCATGCCTTCAGGATCGCAAAGACTTCTGCTTGAAAAACACTAGCAGTGTTCTCCTTTAAGATAGGTAAATTGGCTGATTTAGAAAAAAAACCCCTGCTTCGACTCCCAATTCCATCTTGGAACCGTCCGTCAGTGAAGGCAGAGGTGCAAGCTTCGGTGCACATTTTCCCTCGATCCAATCCTGCCTATTTAGAAAGATTGCCCAAGCACTAGAATTAAATAAGAAGCAAAAAAATTGTCAAAACTTATCAAGAAGTCTCTGTGCTACAGTTATTTATCGCACTGTGAAAGTTCAACCGCTCCGTCTCTGACGAATAGGATGGCTGATCTGATTACTGGCCTGCAGTATTTGCCTAGCAACTTCTTTGTTTTGGTAGAACTCACTCAACTTTCTTTGCCGAAATTCGAGGCGTTGTTTTGTATTCTTTCTCAAAATTATTATGTACGCATTAATTATCTATCATTTTATACGGACTCAGCAATCGCATGAATTCTTAACTCGTCAATCGCACCACATTGACAGTTTTTTTATATTGATTTCCGTTTTTGAAGAGGAATGATGATCTGATACTGAAACACAAATTTTTCATTAAAAATTTCCGAACAATTCATTATTATATTTTGAGATTTTACGTTTTGTTGCCAAACCTATTAGCGATAATTTTATTTTAAGCATTTGGAGTGTTTATTGTTCGCCTCGGTCATTTCCTTTGAATTTTTTATCAAATTTTTGTCACTATTCCATAAGTCAGAGATAACATAGCTGTATCTACGTTTATGTATATGTATATCTATGTAGGGCGGGTCGATTTAAAAATCGCTCATCGCTCTGTGAAAATCGTATTCTAGGGATCAAAATAAGAAACTTTGCCGAAGGAACCATACCTCTAAAACGAATTCTGATGTCCCCCAATTTCAAAATATCACCATTTTTGGCCTTTACATGAAAAAATCAGCTAAATGGCTATGTTTTTTCTTTATTTTTATATCTATTTTTTCTCTTAAGAAATTTAAGTGAGTTATAGAAAAGAAACTAAAAAGTTCGACCCAAATTGGATTTTTAAAAAATTTATATGGATGTTCGTTACTACCAACCAGATGATGTAGACGTTTTGTTCCTAGTACAGGACATTCACGATGAATGTGTTCTGAATTTTCAGTGTCCAATTCACAGAATCGGCAGATGATGTTCTCAGAAAGACCAATTCTAATTAAGTGGTAGCTCCGACTACAGTGGCCTATAAAGTAACGAGTAAGAAGTCTTAAGTCGACTCTGCTGAGTGAAAGTAGGTTATCAGATATATCTCTGTCTGGCGTCAGGAATAGTTTCGCTTGTTGCTAACCGATAGAGTTTCGCCAGTGTTCAACGAATTTCTTCTTCTCCCACCTCCAAAGAAATTCATTCATGTAGCCCTTTGTTAGTCCACAGAAAGGCTCAGCACCAATTAAATTCATGTTTGCCTATTTTTTAACTAACTTGACTATACAAATATGCGCTCTAGTTTTTATATGATATTATTTTGACATTGGGTATTCGCAGTTAGTTCATTGTTACAACCAAGTTATGTCACGCAACTATTTTCACTATCATCGGACCTCTTATCTTTCACATTTAGCGTAGTTCATTAACTTGCGTTGTTTAATAGGCAAAAGTCAATGTTGACAGTCTGTTGTTTGTGTGTCTGATAATCTCTGGCTGAGATGCGTTCTCGGTAAATTTTTCTTATAGAGTTTTCCGCTGTCGCACCGATGTCACGAAAATCCAAATAAACCAAGCCTTGGGTGAAATTAAGCCGTATCTACAATATATAGCAGAGTTATATCTGAAATTAGTAGCAAAGCATAAATGGACCCTTGAAATAAAAGAAAACAGTATTGAAATATCGTACACTCAGTTTGTTTTATTCCAACCCAACATTGACTCATTCTTTTTTGAAAACCTTACATCTATTTATAGGAAATCAAAGGCACATAAAAAATTAATTACTTAGCAACATTTTCGCTTATTAACCCTTTGCGGTCGTATTAAATATAGACCTGGTCCGGAATTAATTTTCGTTGAAAGGGCAGTGATACATAACATGTAAGATTATGTAGGATTAACAAGATTTAGTAAGGGGTTAGGGTACTCAGAACTTTCGAAAAATTTGATTTATTTTTGCATTTTCTTAAAGTATAATATCTTAAAAATATTGTGTGAAAATTTGAACTGAACCCGATAAATAGTCTTCGAGTTATTCTACAATTAAAAACCCGATAAATAGTCTTCGAGTTATTCTACAACTAAAAATGGGCGCTCCGGAGCATTCGAGAGCAAGTAGCTAGCAGCAGCTGCAAGCAAACGACTTCTCTAACGATAACACTCGAGAAGGTAGAATGCTACGTGGGCAACAACAAATCGATATTTTGGAAGCTGCTTTGACGGCTAAAGACGGCCCAGTCATAAATGACGCAGTGTGAGTAATTAAATAATTCGTATAACTCTACATAAAACGATAGCAAAACTTTAAATGCGTTTTTCTTAACTTAAAAACTGCTTAGTAGATTTCAATAAAATTTATACTACTTTTGAAAAACATAAAAAGCTCCTACTCGATCGAAGGACCTTTTTTCAAAAATTCCGATTTTATTTAAGCAATTAACTGTCGGTTTTTTTCTCGAAAATCTGAAAAATATTTCCTGAGGCCGCTATATTGTTAATTTTGAAAGAAAAGCTCCGATCAGGCACAAGATTATCTATTAATAAAACTAATTTCTCTTGTCTGGTTGAGTTTAGATGAATCTCTAAGGACTTTTGATGATCACCGCAGGGGACTTCTGGAGAAACAAGTTCCTCACCAACAGCGATAACTTTTACAATTATTAATTTTTTTTGTTTTTTCAAAATTTTGCTAAAGTCAAGTCGAAACATGATTATTATTTTTATTTTTGTAAAATAAAGCAATTGACTAGCAAAAAAACAATTATTGAAAATCATGATTTTTTTGGGTCCCCCCTTAATTCTATAAATGAATATAGCATCAAATTGGTATGGCTCCTTGCTGTGGTGGCCGAGAGTAGACAAACGACCGGAATAATAAGAAAGCTTCGTGGCTGAAAGTAGACGTACGGTCGCAAAGGGTTAATATATAAACGGTTAACACGTGCCTACCTTAGAATATTTTGAGCGGCAAATACGCCAACAGTAATAAGCGCTCTCTCTCTCTCTCTCTCTTTATTTTACAGTCTTATCGGCAATTAACTGATAAGTGAGAACCGCTGATGCAGATAAGTTGAAGTAGATAAAGTTGAAGAAGTAACTCACATGAGCGCTCATGGGTATTTATATGTATATGTATGTATGTACATATTTTTGTAAGTAGTAGATTCCTCGTAAACATCAAATGCGTAGACGGGCGGAAGTAAACATGATTATGATACTTAAGATAAAACTGTATTAAATATATTACTTCGTTCTTTAAATGGCTTTTTGTTAGTTTCCTGGAAATTTCTCTAAGACTTTGAATGGTATTTTGTATTTGAACAAAGCTTTAATTTTAGACGTGTGTGATTGTTGTTGAAAATATTCGGTTGCTGTAAATAAAAAGACTTAATTTTTACATAAACAATAGAGATAAGACTGCTTGGGGAGTAGCAGTTCGAGATTTTTTCCATTTCGAGGTTTTCAAGTTTTGCGAAAACTGGTTTATTTGTAGGCCTGAGTATAATATTTTTTTATTTGTTTATTAATTTTATCTACAGTACAAATTACTTTACAGACTAGACACCAATGTAAAGAAAAGCAAGCCAAATTTGGCAACGTAAATATAAGCCATCAATGAAAATACAATATTAAGTTACAAAATTTTAATTTTTTACGAAGCATGGTAAAATCAAGCCGACTGATATTAGATAATGAATTATAGTATCTCACAAATTTAGTCTTAAAGTTGTCCCCATAAAAAGGGTAAAAATTGCGAAGCCTTCTTTGGGAAACATTAATGCTTATCCGGTCAAGTAGATCTGGACTTTCGACGATGCCATTAACAACACTGAAAATAAACGAAAATGAAAGGACTGTCCTTCTCTTTTCTAGATTAATTAGCTTTAGCCGAGAATTATAGGATGGAACAGGCTACTCAAATCGTAGAGAACGAAATGCCTTCATAAGAATTATTTTTTGATCGCGTTCTATTCTATTAATCGAGAATTGGTCGTAAGGTCCCAAATGATAATAACTTACTCTAAGTGCGCACAAACAAGAGCCATAAATAGCTGTTTACAGGTATAAGGATCAGACATTTCAGATGTATTGCAACGGATGAAGTCTAAAACCGAATACGATTGTGAAAGAATAAAATTAATGTGATTACAGAAGGAAAATTTCGTGAATATCGAATAATACTCCAAGATCCTTAAACTGTGTTACGCTTTGTAGTACAATATTAGAAATCGTGTAGGTTGTGGTAAAAATGTACTGGCGCCTTTATTAAAGACAGATGCGACCTTTTGCACCAACGATGAGGATTGTTCAAGCCGAGCCGAAGCTTCTGAGCATCAAATAAGTCCTTAACCGATGAGACAATTTTTAAACAAGAAATTAGAAAAATTTAACGTTTGCTTATGTCATTGATAAAAATGGCAAAAAGAAGAAGTCACCCCTGGGGGACACTTGAAGTAGCAACAAAGTGGTTCGATAAAGCTCCATTAAATTTTACCACACACCATCTGTCCGTCAAATAAGACTTAAACCTTTGCACAGATGTAGAGTGAAAGCCCAAGCAAGCTAACTTGTTTGCTAAGATCTCATGCGACACTTTGTCAAATGGCTTAGAAAAGTCAGTGTAAACGCAATCAACTTGGAGTCCTTTAGAAAACGATGACATACAAAGACCTGTAAATCCAGGCTGGACCATGTCGGTAGACATAATAGCCGAATGCTAACATGGTACTTCAATTAATTTTCATAAATTTCATATAATTTGTTTCATTTTATTTCATATCAAGTTAGTTTCTGTTCTGAGACTACAGAACACTTGCTATGCGGGTGCTTGTCTCTGGATAGAAGAAGGTTCAATATTTTAGGAAAAAGTTCCCTGAATAACTTGGTAGAAGTAGACAATATAAAAATAACAAGTCTTGTTAGATATATTAAAGCCACAGGTTTGTTCATTGAGGACATGTAGAGTGAGGTGAGGGGACAGCCCCAGTGGTATCATAATGGGCCTACAGTAGGCCTAAGTGTGTCAACCGACAACCGAAATTGAATGAAATGAAACGAAACGAAATGAAGTGAAATTAAATGAAATGGGATGAAATGTAATGAAATGAACTCAAGGTATGAAATGAACTGAAACTAGGTTGGTAGGTAGGTATACTAAATGGGATGAAATGGGATTTCATTTAATTTCAGGTATACTACCTACCTAGTTTCAGTTCATTTCATTACATTTCATCCCATTTCATTTAATTTCACTTCATTTCGTTTCGTTTCATTTCATTCAATTTCATTTCATTTCGTTTCATTTCATTTCATCTCATTTCGTTTAATTTAATTTCATTTCATTCCATTTCATCTCATTTCGTTTCATCCATTTCCTTTGATTTCATTCTATTTTATTTCAGTTCCTTTCATATAATTTTATTTCAATTTGTTTCATCCCATTTCGATTAATTTCACTTAACTTCTATTAATTTTATTTAGTTTCATGTCACCAGTTCATTGCATTTCATTTTATTACATTTCATCCTATTGATTTAATTTTCTTTTATTCCATTTCATTTCATTTTATTTAATTTCATTTCATTTCATTTCATTTCATTTCACTTCCTTCCATTTATCTTTTTTTCATTTTAATTCAACCCATTTTATTTCATTTCAGTTCACTTTGCTTTCATTTCAACTCATTTTGTTTCGTGTCATACCATCAATTAATTTTTATTTTAACTTCTTTCTATTCATTGTCAATCCTTTCATCTCTTCTATTGCATCAAATTTTGTTTTAATTTTTTTTTCGTTTCTATGTATTTCTTTTCTTCTCTTCCCTTATTTTTATTTTCATTTAAATCAGCTTATGCTGCTCTTTATCCCCATTATGAAAACTCCTCTTTACAAACAATAAGTAATCACGAGCATTAAAAATTAGCAGTGACATTAACATTGACATTCAAGGTGTTACGGGGCTGTAAGCGGTTTATTTTTAAGCTTACGCGGGGATTCCTAAATAACAACTGCGACCTTTCAATATTTCCTTTTCATAAAATTGGGAACTTCTTTCAAAAGTCTAATACGTCTCAAGAGTGCAGCATAATGACAACAGTGAATGATGTCTGCCATATGTTTGTATTATGCGTTCATTAGGGGAGCTTGAAAAGTGATTCAAAAATCTTATTTTACAGGTTATGGAATTCGATTCGTATTCGACTTCATTGAAAACAACAGAACGAGTTTGCTTTATTACATTATCCGATAAATGAATCAAAAATAAGCCTCTTTACCAATGATGACTTTATAGTAAAAATCTGGTTAAATTATCAATTGAATCTGAGGCTACTACCCGATTTTAAACCAAACGTAAGCACAGACTGAGCTTTGTTCATCAGTTTTATGATCTCATGACGGCATTACCCTGTATTGCAGAAAAGCAACAATATCTTAGTTTCAACTAATTACTGCAAAATCCCCCATTGATTACCAACTTGATACAGTTTAAATCGTATACGTAAAAATTTAGCAATTTTTCCTCGTTTGCTTGTGACCCTAAAAATAGCCAGACGGTTGAGTTCAAAGAAAAGAAAGAAACGACTGGCGCGCTTTGTTAAACTCGGCCAAAATCGCGTAAGCGGCTATCGCGCCAATTAAGAAGAAGTTAATCCAACTTGTTTCAAAACAAAAACATATTATATATTAGCTATGGAAAGCGTGACTGGGTTAACGAGTAGTTTATAAAATAGATGATGAACTACATATGTCGTTTGCTCCTTGTGGTCTTATCCGAAATACCCAGAAGCGTAAAGTATTTATTTGTATTTAATTGCAATAGATAAGTTTACTTATTTATAACATTGACTTAAAGAGTAAATCGTATAAGGTAATTGTATTGTATTATAAAGCAACAGCGTTGAGGCCTTAGGCTTGAAAAGTATGTATAGAGTATTTTTGTATTTTAAACTCTATGGAATACGTTGGTTATTTTGAGGAATTTGTTTATTAGAGATATTGCATCGGAAGTGGGGAAATATGGGTGGATAATTGGGCTTAAATTACTGCAGATTTGTCTTCTGCGGGCCAAGTATATTGACAATGGAGTCGGATGTGGGGTGTGGCACTTTTTACGTCCGGATAGCACGTGCATGTAGTTAGTTTGGTGTTGATCGTCAGATGCCCGTGAATAGTCTTTGTAACTGGGGCATACGAAGTCGTCGGTACTTTATGACGTCAAGTCGAGTCACTTTACGTTCATTTTAATTTTTTTATAAAATCTGTAATACGAGTTTATGTATGATTTACTGCTTGGCACCATTCATTAATTGTGCTCCATTCATGTTGCTGTTTGGTATAGAAATGTTTTTAATTAGTTGAAGTTTTCTGTCGTTAGCATTGGTGCTTGATGTGTTTGTTTGACGTTATAATCAGCGAATTCATTTCAATTTATTTTGGTATATTCCTTGGGTGCCCGTTTTGTTTTATTTTAGAGTATTTTGCTATCATAATATTTTATCTCCTACGCTTTCTTAATATTTGCTATAGAGTTCAGAGTCGAAAGGAATCAGAGCACTTTGCGAAATTTTTGGTTTTGCTCTTTATTGTATTGATAGCATCGATGATGGCATGATGGCTATCATTCCATCATCAGGAGCTAGTATATTGAGCAATAGCAGAGTAGTTTTGCAATTTTTATAACTTGAATTTAAAAGGTTATACTATATGTTGTATCATTGTCTTTTTCTATTTTTCATTAATCTCGCAAAAGTTTGTTTGATATTGAATTAGATTATTAGTACCCACGAATCTTTATTCTCTTATAGTTGGTTGTGCTGTTCTTGTAGAGTACATTTTTGTGTCTAAGTTTGGACTTAATTTTTTTGCTTGGAAAACAGGAATAACCGTAGTTACACTTTGTCTTAAAAGTGACGCATCTTTCAATTTGAAAAGGCTTTTCGAACTCCCCTGTAATGTTGGCACGAATCCTAAAAGAACAATCAGGCATAATATTTCAGACGTATCAAGAATTTCTTACAAGCGCATACGTACGTACATACATACATACATATATTACTAATGCGAATGAGGTATTCATTCATTCATTCACGCAAACCGCCATTTGAGAGATATTAAAAAGTCACTTGAATGAAATTCAAGCAAAATCACATATCTATTCAAATTTATTCAAGCAAGTGTATATACACTTTTGATAACAATAATAGCAGGGTTTAAATATTTTCTATTTAATCTTGTTTATTTAATTTAATTTTTTTGTTAAGCTATAGTTCATAATACAACGAAAATCATACAACTCAAAGTTTCAAACTTTGTACGAAATTTAGAAAAAAATGCAATGCATTTCCATTGAAGTTTCAAACTTTTTAGTCAGAGTTTTTAGAAAAGTTCTGGGTATGCAATTTAATAGTGCATTGAATTTTGTTACAATAAAGAGCCAGTTGGAAGTGGCTCAAAATATGCGTTGATTTTTGATAATTTTTTTTGTTTTGCTGGCTGACTTGTGCACTTTTGCGATATAAAAGGATTTCGCTATAGCAAAAACAGAATTCATAAAATATCTACGAAAATTTAAAATTATCATTCTTTAAACAGGTAAATTGTAGTGCCAAAATGGGCTACAACACTGCATACTCCGACCTTTTTAACTCTTAGTAAAAATTTAAATTTTTTTAACTTTTTTTCATTTTGTACAAAATCTAAAAATTTTATTTATAATACATAAATAAATAATCAAAATAGTCGCGCTGCTATTATTGTGAAAGCAGCTGTACATACATACATACATACCTGCATGTCATTATACAGACAAATGGATGCCAAAAGTGGGCTTATGGCAATAAATAAGTAATTCAAAACAACTTCCACCTGCTTACAATCGAAAAGATCGCATTTATTCATATGCCGGTAAGCGCGCACACACACACATGTATACACGTACATACATGCAATATATAAGAAGTATGTGTATGTAATATACTTCTAGATTTATTCGCAGACGCGCAATCAAGAGGCAGTCAGTCATTCAAGCATTTTTCACTCACACCATTTCGTTTATATTTGCATGCGTGTACGTGTGTATATTTGAGCATGCATGATTTTATGTATGTGTGCGCTTCTATTTTTTCGACAGTCAATTCATTTTTTGTAGCAAAGCAATTTTTTTACGCATTTTTGCGCGCGCTCCCGAATGTCAAGTATGGTATGTAGAAGTGTCAAGCTGAGGGTGTCTGGCTGCTAAGTGGGAATATAGGTGAGCGTGCACTCACAAGCTCACACAGTCGCACGCTTACAACAACTGCAAGCATTTCTAAGTACACATGTATTTAGTTGCTTAACAGCTACTTGAGCATAGAAATCACTGCATAAGTGCCTATTGAGTGGAGCGAAGCTGGCAGTGAAAAGAAGGGAGCATAAAAAATATTCTGAAAGTGCCTGAGCTTACTGTCATATCATCAAGATGCCTTTTAAGCAGCCAAATTAAGTGAGTTTGCAAATAGGAATTTATGCAAAACAAAAAGAAAGAAAAAAAAAAACACAGAGAAACCAACAAACTTAACAACACTTTTGGCAAATTTACGTAACGGCCTCATTACTCATAAATTTCACATTTTTCGCACCTCAAACCAAGAGCTTAATAGGCGCTCATGCATTGTTGTTATTGCTGATATTGTGTGACGCAGCTAAAGTGCACAATGGGACCGAGTCGCGAATACACAATGGGAGTGACACTTTGCCATGCTGGCCTCTTCCGATACAATGGCAAAAACAAAACGTGGGCGCACAGACCGATTCAATCGCTCACTCGCTTCCTAACTCACTCACTCCCTCATTCATTCACTCCCTCACGCGCTCATTTTCTCCCCACAATTAACAGTCTCGTCAACGTTGTACAAATTTATCACGCGATGGTGCCGTTGAAATTAAGAAAGCAAGTAGCGAAAATCGCTGACGCATGCTATTGTTCACAACCGGAGGGCATCCGCAACGCGAAAGTTGGATTTTTTTTGTAAATAAAATACAGTAGAAACTCGATTTTGCACATAATCGAAAATTTTTTTTTTTTTTATTGCGTACTCAGTATTTTCGACATTAGAGAATTTTTACCGCGATACTTGCAACGTTTTTTGTTTTGTCTTTTGCTCTTTCTACGTCACATTTTTGAGAATGAAGCTCGGAGTCGATGTTATAACGGCGCATATTTGACTTAAATCGCATTATTACAACCAATTTTATGAACAATTGAAAATTCAATAAAAATACCGCAAGACTTTTTTGACAACCTTATATTTTGGTTATGACATTTTTTGAGCTGATACAGCTGAATGAATTTTGGGGAAGTGCTAAGTCATTTGCTGACGAAATTATGGTTTTGCGTTAACTTTCACGTGCATAGAGCAACAATAGCTCGTGTAAAGAAAAATGAAGAATTTTGTTACGCGATCTGAATTCAGTCCGGCCAAAAGGAAAAGGGCTAAAAACTTACCATATACAAGTGATATCCTAAAAGAGAAAGCCAAGTTATTACATGATAAAATTTAGAAAACGTCTGGAAAAGGCATGGAATACCATAGCTTAAGATTTGCGGAGAAAAATTTTCACATAAGAGTGGCTCCACCAACCCATTTTTGGATAAATTTAACCAAACAATTGTGGATTTAAGTTTGGCAAAAGAGCAGATATATATGTAATGCCAATGAGTCTGCCTTATTTTGGAAGATCTTACCCGATAAAACTGTTGTGCGCTCAAAAAAGAGGGAATAACGATCTAGAAATCATAAAACCAAAATCATTGTTAGTGGGAAATCGGGGCATCAGCGTTCATTAAAATTTTTCTCTGATTTGCCTGTTGTCTCAAAAGGAGTGCTTGGATGACCTTAGCTTTATTTGAAGGATGGTATCACATATCTTTGGTTGCAGAGATACATATGTTAATTTTTTGTCAAAACAAAGAATCCTGTTTAAATAAAAAATTACTTAAAAAAAAAAGTGAAAGAGTTCCTTCGTGCACACAATCTGCCGAAAACGGCACATCTTCTTATTGATAATGCTATGCCATCCCAACAAAGGCGAGTTAAAGAGCTACGACGGCCAAATATCGGCAATGTGTTCTCCTTCAAACCGTACGGCTCTAATACAGCCCATTGACCAAAACGTTATAGCGGTTTAGTAAGCGAAGTGAATTAGAAAAATCTCTTTTAAGTTACATTGTCTTGGAGAAACTATCGATAAGTCAGTGCGAAATATCGACCTGAGAAATGAAATATGCTTTTTAGTTACTGTCTCTTACTGCAACTTCAAATCAGTAGTCGTTTCAAAAACTGTTTGAAAAACCGACTGACTGTGATTGTGACGATATCATTCCTCTTTTGGAGTTGCGATTGCAGATAGCTAATGATGCATCCAATGTTAGATTCAGTGCAACTTTGCTTCAAAACAAGCAATGTATTGTTGAATCTCATCTGGAATCGAGCAATGAATTGTGAACTCATACAGCTTTAAATGAAGAATACTGTAATGAAGACGACGAAGAGTCAGTGACGGAACTAATGACGTGATACGAATCAAATTACATCGGAGGAGGCAATATCAGAATTCAGTATATGCTTCGATTGAGCAGATCAAAACAATGCTTGCTCGAATGATGTTAAGATGCTGCAGAGGCTGAGAAACAGTGTGGTACTGAACAAGCGAGCAGGGCCGTGCGCAAGACTCAGCCCACGGGGTGGGTTCTGGATTGAAATTTCATTCACAAATAAAATTTGATAAATGCGAGTAACCTCTTTTTATACACGTAGGTATATCATCGTTGTCAAGGCGTGGTTTCTTCGAAAAGTAATGACGGATGTCCATTTTTGCCATTTCACTCAAATTTTAGCTATTTCACTGCTATTTCACTCACTCACTCACATAAGATGAAAAAATCAAGATTAATTACGCCCAAAGGCACAATTGGAAGATATACACAGACCTAATATCTATATTAATTGCAGTTTATTAAGACTAACAGTCAAGCAAGCAGTCAGTCGTAACCACAAATTATTTTACTGTATGACAACAATGACGAGAAACATCAGAAAATCTAGTCAGCACAACTTTCCTCGCTGTGTACTCATAACAATGAGATTGGCGACTGCCTATGCGCTCATCATCAGCCGACTCACGTTGACGAAAGATACCGTGGTGTTGAGGCCAGAAAGGTTGCATTCGACTGAGCTGATTTGGGATGTAGACGTCGCACATAAAATACGTGGCACACAACGGACTTCAAGCATCATAATTCCCGTTCGAGGCCGTCACTCATTGAAAGAAATACGCAGGCTCAATATATCTTTCAATCAGTGAGTAGCTCGAACGTAAATTATTATGCCCGAAGTCCGTTATGGGCGAGGTAGTTTATGCGTTAAGTACACGCTCCAGCTGATTCTAATTCGATCCCCAGCGATCACATGTATATATTGTACAAAAATGGTCTTTGCTGCGTGGTTCTTCTATTACATGTTTTCAACAACAGCAACAATTTCCAGGAAAAAAATTTTGTTTATACATACAATCCACAATGCTGCGATAAAGAATCTGTATACTATTGGGCGCACTTTATCGGTAGTCAATAGTTAATACCTTGCAGTCCTTTAGAAGGACTGCCTAGTGCATTCATATTTTAATTTCGCTAAAACACAGTACTTTTTTATCAAATAATTGGAACACAAATTTTTCATATGAAATATTTTCAATGCAGCACAAAACTGACTATGTGATTTGCATGAAAATTATCGCTCTAAAGTGTTTTTAATTAATTAAATAAAAGCAAACAAATTTTGGTCGCTATGAGTAAAAAAATGTGTATGTTAGAAAACCTCAGAACTTGTGACAAAATCTCAAAACTTGCGCCGAGCTCGGTTTTCATTGCATACAATAATCGAGTTTCTACTGTATGTATATACGCAGAATATGAAGTGTGTTGAAAAAGTAAGGTGACTATTTATTTTCCTTGCAAAAAATCAATTTATTTATAGATTACCAATTTTTTGTGCACTAGTTTGCCCCAAGTGCGGTGAGTGTGATGGTTGAGATAAGATTGCGGACTTTTTTTTGGACAAAAAATCGTAATTTTTTAATTTATATTTTTCGATCGCAGAAAATAGCTGAGCACACCAAGCACGTCCTTACCTTTGTATGCATGTATTGAAAACGAATTAAATATGCCATAGAGTTGAAACTGAACACAAATGTTCAAGACTTGTAGACGATGACAACAAAGAGAAAACAAAAATGTATATTATAATGTGTGTTACCCGCAAGATTTTAAAAGTCACCTCACTTTTTGAGCATACCTCGTATACTATATATGCATGTGTGTAAATATCTTCACACACGAGCGGGAGAGAAAAAGGGATAGAGCGAAGCGGCAGCGCAGAGCTTGAGCGTCGCAGCTGTTGATCTTTTCATTCCAATTTCGTTTTTGTTGTTTGTATTGCTGTTAGGTTTTTTTATTCATCTACTTTTTTATAACGGTTTATTATTTACGCGCCCACCATGCAACATAAGTGAGTGAGTTCTCAGCAAACTTATTATTCATAAACTCACACACTGAAATATGATTCATTCATGCATACGCCTAAATGCATGCTATGAAATTGTGAGCTTTGTTTTTCTTCCGGACTTACTAGACTCATGTGCTTAGAAAAGAATTTGCCTTAAAAAGTACCTAAAAGTGCGCTTAATACGGCGATGTGACAAGCAAAAGAGCAAAACGAAAATAAAAACGGAAAACAACTACAAACATAACAAAGTCGCCGGTCTGTGTCTATGTATGCACTTATGTACTTATATGACTTGTGTTTCCGTGCAGCATACTTAGCTATGTTTGTGTGTACGTCTAAAGGGTCTTTCAAGTTTAAGTAGTACTTTTTTGAGGGCGTTTCTTAGAAAATTTAGTAAACTGAGTTACATTTCATAAAAAAATAAATAATTAAAATCCACTAAGAAAATGGATTGCGTAAAAAATTTGCAAATTTTGAAAAATTCGAGGCTATTTTTAGTCGTCATACAACATTCAACAGGGCCGGGAATAAATAGGGTGTGCAAAGATTCTAAGCACCAAGTTTTCAAAATACCAGTGCACGTTCATGCCAACCGTTTGAGCGAGAATGTCGCTACTGTAAGGTAAGAGAAAGCAATGATGAAGCTCTAGATGTGCCTATTGAATGGCGTTCACAGTAATTCTTGCCCATGTGCTACTATTTCTAAGCCGATGACGAATTTTGTGTAAACATTTTAACCTTACAGCGTTCAAATAAAAGAGAACCTGGATTGTTTAGCCGGAAAGATAATATTCCTAGTAGCTCATTTAAATTTAAAGGGATGTGTCAACGAACAATGTTGCCATATTTGTACATTGGACCATCTATAGGAACATTTTGAGAAGTCTTACTATTTCGGGAGCATTGTGTTCTTATGGTCATTGGATCTTTTTTCTTCGAAAATGCAGCTGAAAACGCACTTACCGTCGGCTATTTAAGGACCTATTGTTGATTTCATTGCTCATAGTATGGATATTGACTATATGTCGCCTCCAGAAGACAATGCGAATTGTTTCATATCCAGAGAGGCACCAATTTACTTCAAATGGAATTCGCAGAAAAACAATATTCGGTAAAAATTTTGTTATTTCGCTCATACAACGCCACATTTAAGGCCTTCGAACTATTTCCTGTTAGATCAACTCAAAAATAGAGCTCATGTGTTGAAGCTGCGAAGGATAATATTCCGCGCTAAGGTGCCGGGATCTAATCACGATTTACCGAGTCATTGGCAAAATATCATTTAGTATCTCCTGCATTTCCCAATATAAAGTTAATGTATCGCCATTAAAAATAGTAATACGAAATATTTTAAGGGGGAGCCTGCTTTAGAGGCTTAAAAAAATCGGTTTTTTCGTGGATTTTTATGGGAAGGACAGAAATATTCGATTGAAAAGAGACTTTCAAGTTTTATTGTTATATATTTCAAGAGTCTTCTCAAATTTTTTCATTAAAATATATGTCATATAATGCCTGGTACAAGCACTTTGCCGAGGTGTCTCGATTGTGCATGTTTCGTGCGACGGGAAAGATGCAGGTCGCAATTTTCATCTGAAACCAAAAACCCAAAAAAAATTTTTATTTTAGTATAGCATAGCTTCTAGTTAAACCAAGAAAATTTAACAAAAAGTGAGAAATTCAACAATTTTTCGCTAATTAAAAAAAAAAATATTTTTTTTGGAAAAACGAATTCACTTTAGATTGTTTAAGAAGTGGGTTAGTCATAACTTTCTTAAGGTTTTTTAGGTTCAACTAAAAGAGAATTTAATTCCGAATACAATCAATGTAATCTCGTTTCAATAGGACGTTTAACTTTTTCCCTATCTTTCCCGCCAATTAGGAAAAACCGTAAAAATAAAAAACCGAGAAAACGCACTTCGAGCGATCCGGCCGTTCGTATACCTGCTCGACGCTTGCCCACAATTTCTTCTGTAACTCCGAAAATATTTTTAAATTGCTTCTGAAATTTTGAGGACACATTTTTGCATAGTTTGGGAAGACATTTATGCAAAAAAAAAATCGATTTTTTGAAGCCTTTAAAGCAGGATCCCCCCTTAATATAATTTAAAAAAGTAACACAAACCTGAAAGACCCTACATAATTGGTGGGGGTGCATGAAAAGAATAACTTCATACACATAAATATTGTTCGAAAAAGTGAACAGCGCAAAGCTCAAGCGATTAATCAAAACAATGTCACCTCGTCGACTTGGAAGTGGTAAATGCGGAAATGCCCCTTGTCACTGTTGTGGCGCGGTGTGAGAATCTGTGCCTCCCAGCTGCCTTGGTGTTGCTGTTACGTAAGGTGATGTGCGGTATAAGCTCGCAGCCAATTAATACATACGCACAGTTGTATGTGTATATTTATATAATATTTATTTTAACATGCAGCTATGGACAATATACAACAGTACTCTAAGGATTACATGTGGCTAGGAAAATTGTTTAATTTTAAATTTTTCGTTCTAATATGTCAATTTTATTCTAGTTGACAACAAGTTTTTGGTTTTTAGGAATTAAAGAATCAAAACGAGTAATCAAATGGATTTGTTATATTATTAGTTTTAGGTATTATAAAGTAATGTGCTGTAAGCTCTTCAGTAAAAAATGCGCCAAATCAGTCGAATCAATACCATTCACAGATATTGGGAATCTCTCAGTTGACAATGTCACGACTTTTTGAACTCAACAAATATTATTATTATTATTATTATTTATTTGAAAAATATAAAATATTACACTAACTTAAAAACAAAAAAAAAAGAGCACACTAGCTGCTTGGGCCTTCGGTGCTTGGTAATTATAAAGTTATGTTTTAAGTTATAAAATAAATGACAATTTTACAAGCTTTCAATTAGGCCGATTACCTTAATAAAGTTATATATTTTAATGACATTCTCTGTTGTGGTATTTTTCAAAAGCTCGGAGGGGTTTTTGGAACCAAAGATAGGTACACGTTGAGTATTTAAATTTGCACAGATGTCTATTATGTGTATAAGGTTAAGTTGATCGTTACAGAAAGGACATGTGGGAGGAGACGTGGATAGAAAAAGGTGTTCATGGGTTAGCCTAGAGTGACCGATTCTTAAACGCACGAATACAAAAATTTGATTCCTATGATAATGTGGACGCATATATTGCTTTTTCACACTCTGGGTTAAAAGCTTTATACGGGTGCCTGAATTGCGCCCACGATGCATATTTTTGTCGAAGGAGATAGCTGTTTAGAGGCACGTGGGGTAAATAGAAAGACTGGGGATTGGTGCATATATTTGGCCGCTAGATATACCTATTCATTTCCCAGAATGCCTTTGTGACTTGGAATCCAGACGATACGTATTTTGTCTCCATTTTGTATTAAGTAATCCCGTATTTGGGAGAGAATTTGACTACTACCGGAAATGTTGGATAGCCCTTATATTACCGAAAAGCTATCAGGAAATATGGCAAATTTACCTTTAGATTTCGACGCAAAGTCCATTGCTTTAAGGATAGCGGTTGCTACGGATGAAAATGTTGAGCTATAGCTTGGTAACAAGCCTCTTGTTATCAGTGCACCATTATTGTGTACTACAGGGAAAGTTGTGCTATAGCCGGATTTAGACCCGTCTGTAAATATGTTAGTTCTACTAGCGAACTCTTCTCTGTTGACTAGTTCGCCGTAGAGTTGTTTGAACAGTTAGGAGCTAGTGTTATTTTTATAGAACTTGTGGAGGTCAGAGTTTATTGAGGTGGGGGAGAAGGTTCAGGGGGCCTATTGACACAATTTAAGCGGTGTTTTTGGGATTTGAATTCCCAGGTTATACCTTGATGAAATGCACTTCGTATAGCGGACTTTATCTTGTATGTTCGTTTGTGTTTGGAAGCAGTCTTCAAGGTATTAAAAATAAGTCTATTGGTGATGGTCAAAAGCTTCGGTATTAGCCTAAAGTTGAGAATTCTGTATCTATCAGGGATAGAGGGTAGACCCGCCTCGGAAAGTATGCATTTAGTAAGAGATGCTGGAAAGGCGTTAAGGCTTCTACGAACTGCGGTATGTTAAGGCTTGTTTAGTAATTTTAGGTTCGAGATTGCGCAATTTCCATAAATAGGTAGTCTCTTTTTGATACTAATAAAGCTCAAGTTATGTTAATGGGGGTGTTTGTGTGAATATGAAGGTGCTTAGATGAGAGGTATTGGATGATGTTAAGCCGGCTGAGGTACAGACAATGTGCTCTAAAAGTGTATTTGTTGTCGAATACAATACCAAGTATCTTCAGGGCATTAACCTGAGCTATATTTGTATTTTGATGACTAATTTGTATTTGTGGACATCGTTTCTTCCGGCAGATATGCAGTGTCATGTATTGCTCAATGTTTGTTTCAGGAGCTAATATCGTCAAGCAGCTTTTCGAATATTGATTGTACTTTATTGATGTCTTTGACTTTTGTGTAAAAGAAAACATCGTCAGCATATATCCGGAAGTCAAACCTTTTTTGTTTGGAGGCAATTTTATTTATTACAAACTCAAGAAATAAGGCACATTGATCACTGGAAGTTCTGATGCTTATTCAACAGTGATGAGTTTTAAAAAAATCCTCAAATGCTTTAAAAACCGTCATGTAATTCGAAGGACTATTACATCAATAAGAAGCTATTATTTGACGTGGATATCATGCCAGAGATGTGATTGGATCGTTCTATTATTTTTTTGGTTTGTTTGTAACTTAAAATGTGAAGTTCGCTATCATAACATTTTCGACCAAAGCTTAATGCTTTTATCATATAAACTTTTATAAAAAATGTGGAATATACATTTTCGTATATTGTGAGAAAAGTTGTCGAAATTATATAAAAAGCAGCTGCAACCCATTATTTTTAATAACAATTAGTCTCTTTTCGTGCTCATTCGGATATTAAAGCCTAAAATTAATGGCCCAACTCATTTCGGACAGTTTCATTGAATAGAATGAAATTATTTTATAAAAAAAAAAAATAATAATAATAAATAACTAATGTCCAAGTGTGCTCATTACTTGGACCACCATACCAACCTAACCTAATGTTTATTAAAAATTATGATGAATACAAAACATGACTAAAAAACATAGAATATGAGTTTTTACGTATCGTAAGAAAAGTCTCCGAAACGATACGTTAAATATCAACTGCTGGCTTTTCGTACTCATTTGTATTTAGCGCTCATGAATTAGTAAAGCGTTGGAAAAAAATTGTCTCACGGTGGATATAGTTTTATTTAATTATCAATAAAACCGAAATAGGAATGATTTAAAAGACATTTTCTTAAAAATGAACAAAATTTCAAAATTTATTGACCGTTTTGTAAACGGCAAAATAAAATATCTGCTGAAATCGAGGCGGTCCTGCACAGATGCAGAATGTTCATGTGGGGGCCTATACTTTTAAAACAGTGCAGCACTTTAAGTACCTGGGAGTTATGTCGCTTGTAACGGTGATTCAACTTCCGCAGTCAGGGATCGCATCAACGCCGCCAAAGGCAGACCGGGGAACTGTTGGATAGACGTAGTTGAACACGATCTTAAGAAGTTGGGAATACGTAACTACGAAGCAAAAGCTCAAGACCGCTTTGGAGGAGCATTTTGGAGGAAGCTTTGATGCACCAAGAGAAGAAGAAGACATAAGAAAGAAAAATAATTAAAAGCTTTATATTTTGTATTTTTTTACGGAACCATATGCAAAAACGTATACGTTCTATATTGTTAACGTTTTGTGAAAATTAATCACTCACACTTTAATTCTGCTTTTTCAACCACTTGTACAAATGTGAGGTTATTTCGAAATGTCATAAAATCATAGACAATTTCTTTGCGTTTTATTATTCATAAATATATATTTGATGGGTTAAAATAGCTTGAATTGTTTTACAATACTTAATTTGAAAATAAAATGGAATCGAACCACAATGCCATATATGGGCCCTTATGCGGTGAAGGGTTACGAGAGCAGACTTACTGTCCACATAAAATGTGATCGAGTAAGAGGGAACAATTTATTCCATATAAAAATATCAACAGTTATATAAGACGTATGTTGCTCAGCGATCAGTTCTGGACTAGTTCCGGACTAGACGCACTTTTTTATTGGATTGTGTAAAATGTGTCTCCAAATATTAAATTAAATAATTTTTCGGAAACAAAGTGCTTATAAAAAGTAGAACGTCTATTCACGACTGAAAGTGACTTTGGGCAGCAAGTAGATGGTGGACGAAAGTAGATGGTTTTCGGGGTCACTGTAGGATTCTATGCGGTGGAGCAGTATTATTATTATTATTATTAGAAGGCCATTACGCACTGCGACCAGAGCTGATCTATTGTGAAAGGCCTATTTTTGTAACCCTAGAGTTTTAGGCTTTTTAAAAATTTTAGCACAATTTTGGGTTTGTTGTTATAAAGATTGCATGGAGATACTACGATACCACCAAGGTGGTGAAGTCTCTGTCTGCCCAACGCAGGACATTCACAAGGCACATGTTCTGAGCTTTCTATGTCCATTTCGCAAAAGCGGCAGACATTGGTCTCAGATAGACCAATATTATTTTGATGATACCTCAGGCTGCAGTGACCTGTAAGATATCCTGTTAAAAGACGCAGATCTACTCTGTTTAGTGAGAGAAGTTTGTCAGATATTCCTTTGTTGGCACTTAGGAATAGTTTGGCTTGGCGCTGACCGGCACAGTTTAGCCAGTGTGCGGCAAGTTTTCTTTCCTCCCATTTCCTAAGGAATTCATTAATGTGGCCTTTTGTGAGTCCCCAGAAAGGCTCCAGTAAGTTGCATATTTGCTCCTTGTTTTGCAAGGTCGTCAGCCATTTCATTTCCCTCATGTCCTTCATGTCCCGGAATCCAACATAGTGTTACTATGTTGAGGTTTCCTAACGTGTTTAGGAGGTTTAGGCAATCATTTACCAATTTAGGTAAGTAGATGTGAGTACCTCTCATTTTCCTGCTAAGGCATTCTCTCACACATATTTCGATGGCATGTATTTCTGCCTGGAATATTGTTGGGTAGAATCCCATCGGAATCGATTTTTTGAATTTAGGCCCATTGATTCCTGCCCCTGTTCTACCATTTTCCAATTGGGACCCATCAGTAAACCATAGCTGGGAGCCAGGTTTGAATGTGATAGAGTTAGTTCTCCAATCTGTTCGTTCATTAATTATAACTTGGAAGTTCCTGAAGAGTATTGGCTTTGGGTGATAGTATATCATCCCTATGAAGAATGGGACTATGCAGGAAGTCTTCTAAGATCTTTAAATGTCCTTTCATATCCCCACTTTTAAGTTCCTTTTACCTTTTAATCTTAAGGCACTCGAGCGAGCTTCCCTTTCAATTAAGATTGGAAGCGGTGGTATGTTCAGGAGCACACCCAATGCATCCGTGGGACATGTTTTCATAGCCCCTGTAATTGGAGCAGTAAAGGAAAGAAACAAACAAGACTATGTCTATGTCATCGTAAAGCTCATACAGCTCAATTGTATTTATGTATTCTCTTATAATAGGTATTGGAGGCTCCTCCGCTTTCAAACACTCGTTCGAGAGCAAGACAATGTGAGAAGGCGAAGCAACCCAGGATAGCTGGTTGTGCGCTGGCTCTTGGATCCGCCACGTATAAAGCCCGCCAATGAAAACGCGAACTAAGCCCATAAAACTACAAACTAAATTTACCATTAACATTGCCGTTATAAATTTGAAAAACATTATGTTTGTAGGTTCTAAGGAGGATTAAATGTTCCTCAAAAAAGATTGAAGTTTTTACAGATACTTGCATTAAAACGAATATCTACGAAATAAGTGTCACATTTTTTGCTTATACTCCTGCACTCGTACACACATTTTCCACCGTATCAACCCGCATACTAAACATTTTCTAGCTAGGTAAATTTATATCCACACAGCTTCTCTAGCTAATCCCCTATTATGAAATTAACCACTTCACGTCAATGTTTTCTGCCCTCAAATGCCACGGCAGTTGCTTGCACTTGAAAAAATAAAGCAAAAACTAACGAGTTAAAGCCCAGCAGGGAGATCAACTTTTTTACAGCTGTCGGAAGTGAAGCACGCACCTGGGGTTGATTATGTAGCACAGGAGCCAACCAGGCGAAACCTTTTGTGGCAAGCCTTGCCGGACAACGCAACGGCCGACTGAGCATAATTTGCAATGTTGTGGCGGCTGTTGTCTCATGTTTACTTTCTAGTTGCACAGGTTGCTGTTGTTGTCGCATGTTTGCTCTTAGGTTTAATTTTATATGCAAATTTGTATGCATTTTTTTTACCATTACTAGTATAATAGATGCTGGTTCATACTCGCACTGACTATGCCTCAAAGTATGTAAATGGGAGCAACAGCTGTTTGCTGCGAGTGCTGCTTTTAAACTTCGCCCATACATACATACATGCTGGTGTTGCAATTAACTTGGTTGTTGTTATAGTTGTAATTACTACAAAATACTTTTTTCTCATTCCCTGCATATTTGCGCTGCTTTTATGTACGCTTATTTTCTTCTCTTTATCAACGTCATTTTCATAATAATCTGCAGTTTTTCTGGTTGCTTGTACGCCCTGCTTGCTGGAGGTAATGTTTGTGGAAATTAAGAACAGTGTGGAAAATCATGTTGGTGAGATACTGAGCAAATAAACAAACAGCAAAGGGGACGTATATTCATCTTAATGAAATTTTTGCAATTTTCCTGGGGTGGTGGTTGTAGTTTCAAAAGTGTGTTTACAAAAAAAGAATTTGCATATACAGTCTGTGTCAGTAGAAAAGAACAGGTTTTTTTCTTGTTACTTCCAGATATATTTCGTTCTGCTTTTTGCTGCATAATAGTCCCACTCAAGGGCTACGTCGTCAGTGCTAACTCAGGTTAATGTTGTTCGAAACTTTCCCGTAAACGCAACCAAGTAAAAATGGGTGAGAAGTATGCGAAGCGTTTTGAGGCGGCATTTTTATGCACGCATTCGAATGTGCCGAAATTATCTTACGCCGCGGCTGCAAAAGTAATTGAAAATTCATTTGTTGTGATGTGGAATCAGCGGCATAAGGTGTACAAAAGTGTTAATGACTTTTCCGAGCGCGGCTTGAAGCGAGTGACGACAAAATCGGGATAAAGTGATCGTCCAACTTTTTAAGCTGGACCCTTCTTTGTGACTACGCCAAGCACGATCAGTTCTTGCTAAAAAGGCAATAGGTGGGAGTATAAGCATCATCGAATGTCGGCTGAAGGATGCGAACATATCCTACCGTCCCATATCATCAAACCCACTGCTCTCAGAAAAACACATTGAGAAACAACAAAACAAGAAAAAGGCGTCACAGTATTGGACTGGCCCTCCCAGTCCCCAGACGCCAACCTCATTGAAAATGTGTGCGGAACTATGAAAACCCATCTTGCTGGAAGGGCAGTCCATGATTTAAAGCAACTCGTGCATCAAGTTCGCAAAATCTAGTCCTGTTTGTCGATGAGCTACGCAGAAAACCTGGTTCAAGGCATGAAGAAGATGCAAGGCTATACTCGACAACGGTGAATACTACACAGCTTATTGAATAATTGCTACTCGTAGTTTTGAACATACATTCATATTCACACCGGCACTACAACCATTTCCCATACCATTACCCCTTTTATGCTTCATGAATAATCGCGATTCCTTTTTTCTGACGCAGACTGTATTCGTGAAATATATACAGTAGCGAGCATAATTGAGTGAATTTTGTGTTTTGATTTCTTATATGTATAATAATTGGCGCTTACAACCTTTATTGGGTAATTGGCTCAACTGCTCCTCCAATTTATGGTGCATGTCTTGATATATTTCCTCAAATGGAGGGACCTACAGTTTAAGCCGACTTCGAACAGCAGATATTTTTTAATGAGGAGCTGTTTCATGGCAGAAATACATTCGGAGGCTTGCCATTGCCTGTCGAAGGGCGACCGATATTAGAAAACAATTTTTTTTTTATTTGACGTTCATGTACGGAGTTCGAACCCGTGTATTACCGCATTATCACGCAGTAACTCTACCACTTCTGCGGACAATGAGTGATGGAAGTCCCTATTTTGAACTTTATGCGTTCCATTGCTGTTCTTGTTGTATACTGCAGCTGTCTAACTTACTACTTCGATGACACTACAGCCGTATGTTGGTTTTGGCCGAATCTAAAACATTGCGCCATCTAGCTCGGTTTGCTGCTTGCTGGCGCGAGTTGGTGACGCCGAGTCTGCCAGGTTATGCCTTACTGGTTCTCACGATCGGAAATTGGGTCTTCCTCTTTCTAGTCGTCCACCAGTAGGTTACCTCTCGACGACCGGAGTACTTTCGTTCATCCTTGAGACATGGCCAAGCCAGCGCAGCAGCTGTATTTTAATACGCTTCACTATATATTCACATCTCGGTATAGGTCATACAGCTTGCTGTTCAATCGAATGCGGACCTCATTCTCGCCTACGCGAAGAGGACCAACAATTTTTCGGAGAATTTTTCTCTCGAACGCTCCCGGTGCTTTTTCATCAGTTGTCGTCATCATCCAATCTTCTACGTCATATACGAGTACAAGGACGGGGATGATTAGGCTTTTGCACAGCGCTGTTTTCGTTTTTTTTCGAGAAAGGGCTTTACTTTTCAATTGCCTACTGAGTTTAAAGTAGTTCCTGTTGGCAAGGGTTATCCTTCGTTTAAGGGGTCTCGGTGGTCTACAGCTCGAAAATTTGGAAATAGCCTAAAGGGTATTTTTTTACAATAAAACAAATGAAAAACGATACTTTAATTTTTTAGGTTTTTTACTTAACTTGAATTTTTTTTTAATTTTTTTATTTTAATAATTTTAATAATGTCGCTGGAGTTGACCCTCCCGAGAAATTGAACCTGGCCGGTGTTGTCCATTTTGGCTCTTCTATTTATCTGAAATAGAAAACCGAAAAGAATTATTAATCAGTAAGATTGTAGCTTTGTCCCGTACTAGAAAAAAAATTACAAAATGAAGCGGTTTTGAATTTGACAATCTAAAAATCGGTTTTTTTCAGTTTTTTAATCAAAACATACGAAGTAATTGAAATAATAATATGATTCTAGTATGGGCGTCACTGATGTTGTGAACAACAAATTAAAATTTCAGACGATTCGGTTGAATAGTTTTTGTTTTTTTTGACAACACCATGCCGAAAGAAGTTGTTTCGAGATAAATGAGTTTAAAGTTTGAGGTACAGGAGCGTGCGGACCGCTCTTAACCTAGATAATGGGACGTAGAAGCTATAATATGGGAATTCCCGCATGAAAATTTTACAGTATATTCTTAAGATACTATACTTTCGAAATTTCGAAAAAACAAAAAATCCATTTTTTGAAATTTCTGGACCACCGAGTCCCCTTAATCTTTCCAGGTGTCACAAGTGCCAAATATGATTGCCGTGCGACACCTTCGGAAAAAATCAATTTTCCGATAGGGTCATTAATTTTATGCAATTCAATTAAAAATTTATTTAAAAACGAGAACATTTTTTTTTTTAAATTTCATATACATTATGAACGTTTCAATCAGAATTTCTAGAAAAAATTTGGACTCCCAGTTTTGTAGCCTATTGAGTTTTGGGGAAATGAAGTGCAAGTTTTATGCGGCTAAAGAATCGCGTTGATAAAAAAAATATTTTTCTACAATATTTCGAATTTCAGCTCCCACGGCAGAAGAGAAGTCGAGAGTTAACGAAGCATTTGTTGGACATCCTAGACGATTAAGTTTCATTAGAGATAAATATAACCTAGAATCTACACCAAGAAAATTATAATTATATCGAATAATTTGTCTAGCGCTAATGTATTAAAAGGAAAATGACGAACAAGTTTTATAAAGCGTGGTTAAGTTTTAAGGGCCGGTGTTAATTTTAAATAAAATACAACTTTTTTAAGAAATTGTTATCATTCCTCTTTATTATGATAATATTGATGTGGCTCAATTACGTATAGAACAAATTATTGGCCAAATGGCGTCGCGGTCTCGGCGGCACACCTCCATCCGATGGTCCAAATTTTCGATGACGCTAAGGCATAATTGAGGTTCTATGCCGTTAATGTGCCGAATTATCTCATCCTTTCGCTCTTGAATTGTTGAATTGTTTCTGGCTTATCGACGTACACCTTTTCTTTCAAATAACATCAAAGAAAGAAGTCCAACGGTGTCGTTGACGTTTAGGTGCGGTTCACATTTAACATCGGCCCTTGATTTTTTCTTGTTGTAAAGTATAGAAAACAGTTGAAAAGCGAAAAAATGATTATGTGTCGGGAAAGATGAGTATGTCGACTTCACGAAAATATTTTTTCTTTGTCAAAAAGTACTTACGTGTGACTCTGTTATAATTTTTTGAAAATGAATCACGCGCACTTCAATTCTAAATATAAAGGGTTTTCCAATAACAGGTGTTATTTTGAATAGCCCACTATTTCGATAGGTCTCATTTTGAAGCTGTCATTTTTTGATATTTGACAAGTAGAAACTACGCCATTAATAAAAATGGAACGATACGCGCTAAAACAACGCATTGAAATTATTAAAATGAACTATAAAAATGGTGAAAATTTGGCAGAGACTTGAAACTCGAACATTTTTGGGTCATCGTGAAGCACCTTGTCGGACCGCAATACAGAAATTTGTGAAAAAATTCGAGCTGTTGGGACAAGTTAATGTGAAAAATGAAACCAGTGGACGTCGCTCAAGAACAGCCGAAAATATTTCTGTTTTAGCCGAAAGTGTTGAAGAAGACCCAGGTTTGTCCATTCCTCGTCGTTCTTTGGAACTAGGCATTCCACAAACGTCATTACACCATATTTTGCGAAATCATTGCTTGAGTATCAAAATAACACCTCTTCTTGGAAAACCCTTATATTCGATAAAATTCAAATAATTTGAACTATTTTATAATACTTAACTTTGAAATAAAATTGAATCACAACTGCAATACCATATACGGTAAAGGTTAAAGGTTTTTGCAAACGAAATTGCTCTTTTTTCCGCAATAAATTCATTTTTATATAGAATAAAATTAGTTAGTTATGTAACGCAGGCCAAAAAAAAAAAGTTTTAAAATCCGGTAAATTTTTTAGCTGTGTAAAACTCTCACTGGTTTTACTAAAATTTCATGAGCCATTTTACTGCGTATTCGAAGCGGGGGAATTAAAAATTTAGATGAAATTTGTTAAATTTTTCTAAATTTGTGGTAAAGTTTGAAAGTCTCATTTATATGGTTTTGGTTAAAAAATGAACAAAGTAAAAAACTAAAAATAAAAAAAAGCATTGTAAATATTAAAAATCAGTCTTAGTGCACTCTACTCTGCTCGCCACTATGGCTGCATGTCTGCACGTGTGTATTAGGAAAAGTTAGAAATTGCTTAAAAAAATTCTTCAAGCTTTTCTGTTATAAATACTTTTTATGGGTATAGTTGCACTGGCATTTTATCTGCTTCTAAGAAAAAAAATAGAATAAAAATTGGTGAAGTACATGAAATTGTTTATACATTTTTATATATAAATTAACTACAAGTAGTTGGTGCCCGCCGCTTTGCTGGCGCATAAAATGGCACACTTAATGTATTTGAAACTTACAAATAAATTTCTAAAACCAATAGTGGATTTCGTCTTTCGCAGCTTTAAAACGCAGATATATTGGGTATGGGAATAAGTTTCCGCCCTCGTAAAAGAGGTATCGCTGCTGATACTATTTTTGTGTTCGCTCTAGTAATATACTGGTGATTTGAAGGTGTATATGTGGGGTCTCGATCGCAGTAATTGATATTCGTTTGAAGCGAAAAGATCCTTTTGTTATCCGACCTCAAAAATGTCTACGTTTGTTCCGAAAAACAGCATTTCCGGGAAGTCATGCTTCATTATAAAGAAAAGTGCAGCTGAAATGTGTCGTACATTGATCAATATTTACGGCAATCAAGCTCCATCAAATACAACTTGTAAAGAGTGTTTTCGACGCTTCCAAAGTGGCAATTTCGACGTGAATGATAAAGATCGCGAAGGGGCACGGAAAAATTTCGAAGATACTCAACTACAACAATTATTGGATAAAGACGCATGCCGAACTATTGATGATGTGTCTCAAGAATTGGAGTTTGACAGATCAGTCGTCGGTAAACGTTTGTACGCAATAGGAATGATCCAGAAAGCCGATAACTGGGTGCCACATCAATTGAAGGAAAGATATATCGAGAGACGTTCTGTGTGTGAAGCTTCTTCAACGGTAGAAAAGAAAAGGTTTTCTGTATCGCACCGTCACTGGCAATGAAAAATGGATCTATTATGATAACCCTAAGCGTCGAAAAAGTTGGAGCCTGCCAGTTGGCAGCGAAAAAAAATAGTCGTCCTTCAAAGGTTATGTTGTGTATCTGGTGGGATCAGAAGGGTGTCATCTATTATGAACACCTTAAACTACCTGAAACTATCACTGGCAATCATTACCGACTGCAGAGAATGCGTTTGAAGCGAGCTCTCAACGAAAAGCGGCCGGAATGGGACGGTAGACGTGACAAACTAATTTTGCTGCAGGGCAACGCCAGGCCACACGTTGCTTAATCGGTCTAGAAATATTTAGTGGGATTGAATTGGGAAATCTTGCCCAACCCGCCGTATTCCCCAGACATTGCACCTTCGGATTACCATCTGTTCCTGTCAATGCAGTTAGCCCTTATTGGTTAGCGGTTCACTTCTTATGAGAGCATCGCAAACTGGTTCAGTGAATGAATCAGGTAAAAAGAACTTGAATTTTTCGTCAGAGGAATCCGTATGCTGCCTGAAAATGGAGTAATATTGTAGCTTACAATGGCACATACTTTACATAATATCATGTATTACTTAATTGCTGAAATAATTCGTAACTTTTACGAAGAAAGGACGCAAACTTATTCCCATATCATACATGCTTTTTGTTCTAAAGTGAACTCAACAATTTCTGAATAAAAAAATAATTAGCAACGTCAGCCAGACAATTAAAGAGTTCTCAATCAAAATTTGCGTGATGCCCACATATTAACCTCCAAAATTAGGTGGCAACGCCATACACAGGCAATTTTAATTAAAACTTTGTTTGATGCGCATAATCTAACCAATAATTAAATTTTGTTATTAATTGAATATTTTCTTTAAAATATGATGGCAACGCCATTTATAATATTATATTTTTTGGGTTAAGTATATTTTTAAAGTTTACTTTGATATGCATGTGTAAGTCTTTACAATTAACATATTTGTGTTAACAGCTGGTTATTTAAGAACGAACTAGGTGGCAACTCCAGCTAAAAATATTTTTTTAAACTTGATACCCATATTTTAGTATTTAACTAAATGTGTTCTTCTGCATTGCTTGTGGATCAAATTGTTCTTAGAAATGAACCGATGCTGGAATTCTTGCATCTATTTTTTAAAATTATTGTTTTTTAATACAAACAGGTGGCAACTCCAGCTAAAAATATTTTTTTTAAACTTGTTTAAATCCCTTCCTTTGATATTTATATATTAATATTTAGCTAAACTTGCAACTTTTGCATTTAAATTCAGGTGGCAACGCTTTCAAAAACAATTGTTTGTGGAGCAAATTCTTCTTAGAAATATTTGCTTTTATACCGATGCTACAATTCTTGGCATTCTTACTTTTTTAATACAAACAGGTGGCAACACCAGATAAAAATATTTATTTTAAACTTGTTTAAATCCCTTCCTTTGATATTTATATTTTAATATTTAGCTAAAGTTGCAACTTTTGCATTTACATTCAGGTGGCAACGCTTTCAAAAACAATTGTTTGTGGAGCAAATTCTTCTTAGAAATATTTACTTTATACCGATGCAGCAATTCTTACGTCTATTTTTTAAATTACTTTTTTTATTACAAACAGGTGGCAACTCCAGCTAAAAATATTTTTTTTAAACTTGTTTAAATCCCTTCCTTTGATATTTATATATTAATATTTAGCTAAACTTGCAACTTTTGCATTTAAATTCAGGTGGCAACGCTTTCAAAAACAATTGTTTGTGGAGCAAATTCTTCTTAGAAATATTTGCTTTTATACCGATGCTGGCATCTTTTTTTTTAAATTATTATTTTTTAAAACAAACAGGTGGCAACTACAGATAAAAATATCTTTTTAAACTTGTTTAAATTCCTTCCTTTGATATTTATATTTTAATATTTAGCTAAGCTTGCAACTTTTGCATTTAAATTCAGGTGGCAACGCTTTCAAAAACAATTGTTTGTGGAGCAAATTCTTCTTAGAAATATTTGCTTTATACCGATGCTGGAATTCTTGCATCTATTTTTTTAATTATTATTTTTTAATACAAACAGGTGGCAACACCAGATAAATATATCTTTTTAAACTTGTTTAAATCCCTTCTTTTGATACTTATATTTTAATATTTAACTAAACTTGCAACTTTTGCATTTGCAGGTGGCAACGCTTTCAAAAACAATTGTTTGTGGAGCAAATTCTTCTTAGAAATATTTGCTTTATACCGATGCTGCAATTCTTACGTCTATTTTTTAAATTACTTCTTTTATTACAAACAGGTGGCGACACCCTTATAAAACCAGTGCTTTCCACAAAGCATCTACGACCCATACGCTTTTCAACTTTGTAAAAAATACAAATTTTATGAAGTGGTTATAAATTATACAGGTGGCACATTTATAACCCAGAGCCATTGAAAGGTTCCAGCTGAGCTATGTATCTTTTCACAAATTTTTAGAATTCCAAAAACCAAAAATTTGTACATGAAATTCTGCCTTTAACAGAATATTACAGTTTGACATCTATTAGGGATCAGAGAATGGAATTGAACCGAAATTCAATGTGTCTCTTTATGGGGGTAACATAAGAACTGAAACTAGTACATCCCACCATCGCCCATAAAATGGTATAGAAATCAAGTGCGCACATTGACATCCAAATCGCGCTAAAATTCAAAAGCTCTCATTTTCACGCTCAATTACCAATAATTATGGTTATTTCAGCCATCACGAATGCATAGGCAACTATGTTAATACTTATGTACATATGTATGTGTGTGTGTGGCTGAGCGAATAGCCCAACATGGCTCAGTAGCATAAATTGACAACCTGCACCTATTCGTAAGCCAACGGCTCTATCAATTGCAATCGTATCTCTGTACATACATACATATACGTAGTTACATACACACACATACACTTACACATTCATACGAAATGCCCGAAGTAGCTTGTTAGAGATTTTTGTTAATGACATATTCCCCATTTCGCCAACGCAGCCAGTATAAACATAATTACGGGCATATCAGCATATCAGCGTATAGACTCGCGGTTATATCAGTCGCATCTGCATGGCAGTGATTCAATTTTACAGCTTTTATGTTGCCTACAGCGACTAGAATTGCAATTAATACGCGAAAGGGACCATTGCAATAAAACCAACAAAAGTAAGAATAATAGCTAAAAGATCTACAAGTTGCATGTTGCGGGATAACATGCATGTTATGCATAGTACATACAATCAGACATACAAATACACATACATACATACAATAATGGGAAAGCAGTACCTAACATGGGCAGTTTGTTGAAAAAATGCAAATGCAGCGAATAAATGGGCATCAATGAATGAAAATGTGGGCGAATGATCGAAGCGAATTGTGAGTGGTTTTGCCTCCGGCTGGGAGGTAGCTTTATTGGCACATAATGAGAAATATGCGTAGTGTATGCACTATGCGCACACATTGCACACACTACCCATACATGCATATGCACTTACATACCTCTTCATTGTGGCCAACAAGCTAATGGCTATTGAGATGTTGTTTTTGAAATCCCAAAAGTTTTGTGTTTGTGTAGGCTTTCATGCTGGCTTGATGCATGCATCTAAATACATGTTTGCGTGCGTGAGAGTGCGTGGGTATGTTTGTAAGGGCATTGTTAGTTTCGTGCATTTCTTCGCAAGTTCGCAGGTACAATGCGTACCATAATTTCAGCTGAATCGTTAGAAGCTTAAGCATGACGCTGGTGCTATGCGAATTTCGCTGATGGGTTGATTTTGTTAACTGCAATACAATTAGAGTGGCAACGAAAACACCTCAAACTCTTCGTAAATAGTGAAATTAAGGTGAGGCTTTTTCAAAGAACTCAAAAAAAAAACACACGCAACGAGCGCTGGGAAACATAAGGCAAACAAATTCAAAACTATAAATCTGAATAGGTTGAGTGCCATGCGAGCCAAACTTAACTCCTTTTTACGTGGCGTAAGGACCAACAGACATCCATATACACACAAACATATGCAAACAAATTTTTTCTTAAAAATGAATTGTGATGTACGAAAAAATTGTTCAAATTTTGAAATCACACTAAATGTGTCAAGAATTTTGGTGCGGAGCACAGTGAAATATTTAGGAATAAACCCGGACAAGTTTTTATACTTCAATCATCACGTAAATCAACAGTTAGAGCGGGCCACAAGGGCATACTTTTTATCATCTAGAGTCAAGATAATCATGCACTAAGATTTAATACGAACTATAATTACACACGCCGTTTCCATATGGCTCAATATATCTCCACTCTACATGGAAAAATTAGAATTTTTAAACATAAATGTCCCAGAGTAGCACCTCGCTAAACAGAACACTTCAAAGTGATTATATAAAATATTATTCCAACAGTCAACTCTATAAAATATCAAAAGTTAAGAGAATAGATAATTACATGATTAATCTCGAACGGAAGCACATGCAAAGTTCGCTGAACTGCGATATGAACAATCTCACAAATGGGCCATTCTACACTAACGAAGAGCACATAAGAAACTCTATGGGACTAGGATTTATCCCGATCGAGACTTTCATCTACCTTGACAAAAACAAATTGGTGAAAAATGATGGGGCTCTGCCGATATTACACCACAGATAGCGCAGAGCTACAGCTAGGTTAGAGTAGGTAGGTAGAGTAGCCGTCACATTTAGCTGTTGGTCCTTAGTGGTTCAGATGGAGTTAGTTCTTTACGCTGCTCTATAGTAGACATTTTGCACCAAGTCTACGTATTTTGCGAGTCGAAGTAAACTCTGATTGTAGCGCTCCTAAGCATTTCATTTGTGTTCTATTGTAGCTACTGCAGGGCAAGGGCATAGAAGGTGCTCTAAAGATTCTCTTTCTACCAGTTCATTGCAAAATCTGCAGCTATCATTGTTTGCAATTCCTATCTTGTGAGAGAACGTAGGTTCTAGTCTCGGTGAAGACCAAAATGAAGAAAAATAATTTTTCTAATAGCGGTCACCCGTCGGCAGGCAATGACAAACCTTCGAGTGTATATCTGCAATGAAAAAGCTTCTCATAAAAAAATATCTGTCGTTCGGAGTCGGCTTGAATGATGCGGAAATGCGTTAGGGCCTTTAAAGATGGCCGCCCAGACATTCATGATGAGGAATGAAGTGGGAGATCTTCATTCATTACCGATGAACTGATTCAAAAAGTGGACTGATATCGAAATATGGTTGCTTCTACTAAACAACGAAATGCCCTAATGCAAATACTACCAGTAAATTCAACTCAAAGCAAACAGCTATAAGGAAATATGCGCCAACTAATCAATTGTATACCTACTTACATCATTAAGCACCTACATATACGTGAATATGTTAAATAAAGATAAATCGCCTATTAAGCATTTTAACCAGTCTGATGGAAATACGCCATTAATTTTGTTCTATTTCAGTTTATTTTTTAGCTTAAAATTGCGTTGCTGGACCTAAATGCGTTCAATTTTTTTATGACGTACGCGCTCAATTCTTTTCAACCAACTTGTATTAAAATCTAAGCACACAAAAGTTACGGTTTAAGCTGCGCTACTGAAGGAAAGTTAATAAACAAAGCTCCGCCTACGTATACATATGGGAAGGCTCTATTAAAGTGAGAAGAAGCTTAGTTTTTTTATTTTACTATTAATTTTTGATTATATGCTCAAGGAATTAACTCTCCTGTTATATTCCATTCATGCACATTTATTTATAACTTTCATGAGTTTAAAAACGCCGATTAATTTACTAAAATGGGCATTTACTCTGCTAGTTTTTCGCGAATATAACTTCATATGCATTTCAATTAAATAAGTCTGCATTAAAACCACATACCTGTTATATAATATCCTCAAGCATATCCTTCATGTCACCACAAATATTACAGGAAACCAAAAACAATGGGACGAATAACGTAGCGTCGACTTCATTGTCATTGATATTTGTGAAGTGCACAATAGGCTATGAATTTCCAACAGATAATGGACATCGGCTGTTGATTGCGTCGTTTGTTTTATGCATAATCACTTTCAACTGATTCCAGCACTCAGCACTATCGCTCCCAGAGGGAAGTGGTGATGAAGAAAATTGTTCATTTTTAATAAAGCTATTGTTTAAATAACAGTTGCAATGAATATGAGTATGAGTAAGAGTATGAGTATGAGTAAGAGTATGAGCATGAGTATGTAAATGTATAAATGCGTGTATGTGAGTTAAAGAAAGCTTGGCATTTGATGAAATTTTTGAATTTATCGACAGGGTATATTTGTTCTCAGTGCTGCTGATGGAGGTACTATATAAGAACTGTGAAGTGATAAAAAGAGGGAAGTGTTACTTGCGGTGAAGAAGAGTGCATTGGAATAGTTTGGAAGTGTATGCAGCTTGGAAGTGTATGCAGGCACTTGGGGAATTGAAGAATATTCAACAGACGTTGCGGTATTTCAATTTTTTCTTTAAACTCAAACTTTTTCTTTAACTTCAAAGCAAAACAGAATGTGATGAAATAATAAATAAAACCAACTTATAAAAAAAGAAATGAACTAAATTAAGAAAATAAAACAAACAAAAAAAAAATCATAATATAAAATAAATTCAATTAAAACGAAAAAAAAGTAATGACAATAAAATTAATTAAACTAAAATAAAACAAAAATAAGATCAAATAAAGTAAGAAAAATTAAAATAACAAAAAAATTAAATACATTCAATTAAAAAAAAAGAATGAAGTAAAATAAAATGAAATCAAATATAATGACCTGAAACAAAAAATAATAATAATAATATAAAATAACGTAAAGTATAATGTAAGAACGCCGCGGTCGCCGCAGTCGAATGGATTGATGTTTGACTACCATTCGGGGGTGCGTAGGTTCAAACCTCCTTGCATGAAGCACCAAATGATAGAAAAAGTTGTTTCTAATAGCGGTCGGCCCTCGGCAGTCAATGGCAAACCTGCGAGAGTTGTTCAGCCATGAAAAAGGTTCTCATAAAAACCCATTTGTCTTTCGGAGTCGGCCTAAAACTGTAGGTCGCCCCATTTGAGAAATAGCATCAAGACGCACGCCACAAATAGAAGGAGGTGCTAGGCCAAACACCCAAACCGGGTGTAAGTGCCCCGTTTAAACGATTAAAAAATAAAATAATTTAGGGTGAAATAAAATATATAAAAATAAAAAATTTAAAATAAAGTAAATCACAATTAAAAAAAAAAATAAAAATAAACTACATTGAATAAAACAAACCCGAAATGTACTAAAGTATAATAAAATTTAAAAAATTTAATTAATATAAATCAAATTAAATGAAACATAATAAAATAATATAAAATAACAAAAGTAAAAAATTAAATTTAAAAAATTAAAAACTAAAATTTAATAATAAAATAAATTTAGATAAAATAAAGTAGACGAAATTTAAATAAAGTAAAATAAGACGAAATAAGAAAATGATAATAAAACAATTAAAAAATAAATAAACTCTTAACAAAATAAAGCAATAACTTAAAAAAAAGTACATAAATTCAAACAAAGCAAAATAAAGTATAAAAAATTTACTGAAAAAACATAATATAACTTAATAAATAAATTAAAACACAATTAAATGCGATTAAAAAAATAAAATTTAATTAAATAAAAAAAATTGTATGGGTTACATGGAAACTACTTGCGTTACGACCAGACAAATCTGGCCATCCTACAATCTGAAACAGACAAAAACCCTTATAAGTCTTTCGAAACACGAACTAAGGCATATAATATCTCTTGTCACCGGATACTGCCTTTTGGGCACTCGCGCACGTCGGTTCCTCAAAACGGCCTTTGCAGATACTGCGAGGACGAAGATGAGGAAGTATCGAGCAGGCATTTGCTGTGCAGTTGTCCCGGCCTAGCCAGAAGTCAACTCGCTCTTCTAGGCTCTCCAACAATTGACAATCTTTCAGTACTCTTGGACCTGAAAATCGAATCTCTCATTAAATTCTCGAAACGAATTAATATTTTGGACCAAAATCTATAGTAAAAATCTCGGTTAGGTGGGGAAATCATATAACATAATGAGCTCTAGGGCAACACAACGGGCCCAACTTGCTGTCTATGTGGCACTCCGATGCGGGGTCACCCTTAAACAAACCAACCATGGAGTACATTAAAAACCACATAACATTAAATACAATATTAACATGATATTATCAAATAATTAAAATAAAAAACATTATAAAACTTAATTAAATTTAATTTAATTTAATTTAAAAAAGTTGAAATAAATAAATTAAAAAATTATGTAGCATTAACTATTAAAATGGTAAAAAAATATTAAATTAAATAAAATTTATTTAAATAAACAAAATTGTATTGAATAAATTAAAAAATCACAAAAATATTAAAATGATAGAATAAAAAGTAAAAGTACAATAAAATAAAATAAAATAAAATAAAATAAAATAAAGTAAAGTAAAGAAAATAAAGTAAAAGTTAAAATAATGACATACTCGTTTGGAGTAATAAAATGGTCTCAGACAGATGTCCTTCGAATTGAAACGCTGATACGCACCACTTTTACAAAGTTCCAAAGCCATTACCCTTAAAGCGCTGTGGAAAGAATATCGCTTTCTCGAAACGTTGGTTGGAGAGGAATCATCAATATAGCGCGTCTACACTTCTCGCAAACTTTAAAGCTACGCACATATTTTCTAAGCAGCGAGTTTCATCTATTTAAAGCTATCGCTATGGCAGATAATGGCTTTACCCCGCTAAGTCTGATGGAGCAGAATTTCCCAGTACCTGAAGGGGTTAAATCCCCAGTAGAAATGATCTCAGCATGGAAGGCAAAAACAATACACGGTACCCATCCGCATGATCTCGAAATGGAATGGATTGACGCACAATCATCCAATTTATGGTTGAAAAAAGGAAAGCTATTTTCTGAAACAGAAGGTTTCGTAATCGCTATCCAAGACCGAGTTATTCCAAAAAGGAATTTCCGAAGGTCGATACATAGCGAGGCAATAGGACATAGGTGCCGAAGGTGTGGCATTTACGGTGAAACAATCGACCATTTAATTGCTGGATGTAGCGTACTTGCCCCCCGTGATTATGTCATGAGACATAACAATATAGCAAATATCCTCCACCAACAACTTGCGAAAAAACACGGTCACAGCAGAAGTCTTGTATTTTAAATATGAACCAAAAGCAATATTGGAAAATGCAAATTTTTAACTGTACTGGGACAGATTTATTTCCACAGATCAAACCGCAGCTGCCAACAAACCTGACATCATCTTGTTCGACAAGATAAATAAAACAATCGAAGTAATCGATATAGCGGTGCCCCTTAATCGCAACATCCAAAGCACATACTCCACCAAAGTATCGAAGTATGCAGCTTTGGCCATAGAACTGACACGGATGTACAAAGCGAGGGAAGTGAATATAATTCCAATAATTATATCGCCCACTGGATTAGTGCCTAAGCATTTAATAAAAAACTTGAAGAAGTATGACTGCCAACACCTCTTAGAAGGCATGCAGAAGTCGACCATACTGGACACATGTGCAATAGTTCGTAGATTTTTAAATATTTAAACAATAGTAATCGCATGGGCGTAGAACTTGGACTAGGCTCCACCAGAGCACAATCCCTTGAAAATTTTATCCGGGATGTGTAATCTCCGGCAATAGCCGAGATGGATTAAGCTCATCCAAAAAATAAAAAATAAAAAATAAAATAAAATAAAATAAAATTAAATTAAATTAAATAAAAAAAAATAAAACAAAATAAAATAAAAAATGTAATTTATAAAAAAAAAATTTCTTAAAAAAACTATAACTACAATAAAATAAAACACTCAAAGAAAATAAATAAACATTGCACCCAGAAAGAAAACAATTGGCACGTACGGTGTTTATTTGAACGCAAAAAGAAGATAAAAATATAAATATTAGCATTTCTGTCCTTATTCTCATCACTCATATCCTTCCGCAATAACGACTGGCTTTTAAACCACTCAGTTAATTCCAATAAATGCTCTGCTTCAAGTAGACATTTTTCCGCTCAAACGTACACTTCGAAATCGCCAAAGAAATGACAAATATCAGCAACTTCGCTACACAAACGCAAACCGATTGCAAGAAAAACAAAAATGTTTGTCAACTTTCAATGTGTTACAAACAACAACACACACTCGTCAACATATTAAGATTTCAACCGATTGCTGTGATGTGTTCCGTACTTGTGGCCCGCTTAAGCCCTGATAAACGGCCGAGAAGGTCTAGCTGCGTGTTTGGTGGGATTGGAAACAAATCTTCCGTCATGAGCTGCTCCAATCAAGTGAGTTACTTAATTCGGATTTCTGCTGCCAACAACCGCCCAGATTGGGGCAGTCACATATGTTTAAGGCTTTCGTAGTTTAGATTTTGCTCAACCAGACACCCTCGGTTGAAATTAGGACACAACATTCAAAACAGAAAAATTCAATTTTTGAAAATATATCAGTCACTTTGGCTTGAGGTTTTTTATGTTTCAAGTTTCGAGTTTCCTTTCCGATGCGCGTACAGACTCATCAAGGATGTATGTATGTTAGCGCTACGTATTAAATCTTTTACAAAAGATTCAACAGCAAGCAGCTTTTGTTCTTATTACAGCTGACTATGAATGCCAACGACAAAGTACAAAGCTGAAAAATTAACTTTTTTATGCCTGGTTTTTAATAAAAAAGGGATTTTAATGTTTCTATTCTTTTTGTGAATAATAAATTTGTCTTTTTTTTCGTTTCCTTTTACAGTAAGCGAGTAAAATTAAATTATTCCTTTACCTGTGTATGTATAAAATACTATCTTCTTTGTATTCACATATACATACATATATAAAATTTATTTTACCTTTTATGTTAGCGGAGCCTTTACATCGTCGCCACCGTTGGTGTGATTAAAAGATTTCATTGTTTTAGCGGCTTTGTGAGCGAGAGAGTCAAAATGCGATACTTTGTGTGAGCTAAGAGTTTCAGGGATTATGTAAGAGTAACTCCAATTTATATTTATGCTTAATTTCCCTTAATTTTTTTGAAAGAGTGAATTAAAAAGTAGTAGGTTTCTTTTTTAATATAGGTATGACTATAATTCGCTGATACCTCAGTCCTGCAGCTATTTCCGTAGGTAATAAAAAAAACTGTCATGAAGCCCATATGATGTTAACTGTACTAAGATAAGGTTGCCTGTAATATGATAGCACATTGCGACATAAAAATTATCCATGAGAAACTAATGCACGTAAAACTATAGATTTTATATAGTAACGTTGCATACTCCATATTGGTTTACTATTTGCCAGGACAAATATAGTACAATAATGTCCTTTGGAAAAAAAAAAAAGAATTTAACGGTACCAATTGGCAGTGCAGAATGGACACGTTAACCACCACTGCAACAAAAGCAACAACTGGAGGCTGTATCCAAGGGTCTGTATGTGGTCCAATTTTCTGGAATATTATCATAGATGAGCTTCTTTTTAAGCCACTGCCTGAAGGGTGTGAAATTCAGGCCTTCGCAGATGACATCCTTTTAATAGTCAACGCCAAAACTGTAAAAGAACAGCAATTTTACGCTAACGATGCTCTGCGCCTAATACCATAATTGGAGAGAGAATGTGAAGTTGACTTTTAGCGACACCAAGACATATACTACGGTATTTAAAATGAAGAAATGAAGTACCTGGGTGTAGTAATAGACGATCGACTGAGATTCACCAACCATGCTAAGTACGTTGTCAAAATAATTGACGAAGACTGGTGCCCGTGTGACCAACTCACTGTGCAGAGTATGCATCATCTTTTGCACGACTGCCCACGCTTTCATAGCGCACGACAGAGACACGAAACATTCTGTGCACAATATGATATTCCATGATTACATTAACATTTGATTAAAAAACTTCAATAATTCCTACCTCATGACTTAATCATACTAGTAGAATAACTAATAAACTGCTTGTATCCAATCGCAGGCATTTTATTTCAGGTGGCTTTGTTAAACTATAAAATATGTATTCGAAAATATTTGTAATCTATCTGAATGTCATACTGCACATATGTGTGAAAATATATGCACTAAAATACAAATTAATTGAAATAATAAACTATTCGAAACGCAGTAAGCGCGTAGAGGCCAAGGAGAAAAACAACACCTTGGTAGGGTTCGAGGCCTATCTTAACCTCTGCCGTACTATGGGTCCGGCACCCGGTTGCAATGCAACTCCACTTCGAGCTAAAAAGGCTCTACCCGCATTTGGGTGTTAAACCACAACCGCCACGAAACTCCCCAAAGGGTCTACCTTAAGAACAGGTCGGACCAAGCTCTGAGCGCTGCTGTTCCCCTTTGATACTAGATTTAAGTCTCCGGTTAGACTTCGTAGCCAAGACTACTGCCAGTTGAGCTTCCACACAGCTCTGGACTAGTGGCCATACCACAAATCCCACAACAGTACACACAAACTAAAACTAATCAACTGAACGCCTAAAAATTCCTTCACCGTCTAAAAACTTCACTCGCATACTGACCTAACAGTTCGACATTCCGACGGCTGGAGACCACATCACTCACATCATACGGTCAATCGAACCCATAAGATTTCTAATGTCTGAGTACATCGGGCATTCGCAGAGGACATGCACCCAGTCCTCCCTTGGCGACCCATAAGCACATTTGTCACATACAGACAGCCGCCTCTCATGCAAAAACGCACTAAGAGACCTAAGTCCTGTAAGGAAGAAACCCAGGCTAAGGAAAGAGGAAACCCTGATTTGGATTTTCCCCGACAAATGAAACATCCGGAATGTACTCATATGTCGCACGGCCTTTGGGACGCTTACACTCTTGATTTAGATAGGTGGTTGGTAATGACTAATTTTGTTATCGAACACAACTAATCTCGCCACGGAGCTGAAAATAATAACCTGCAAAGATGATTTTTCGTTAAAAATGCTTATCTTCAACCAAACGTCCTTCGGTCCATTCGCTCAAGCATGCCTACCTACAAACTAAATTTCTACTATACTATTAATGTTATTTTAGCTGTTAAAGTTGAAAAATCGATAGTTCAAGTTTCAAATGCTAGACGGACTGCCTTGTACTCGTAATAGGCCCCCATTTGGGTTATTAGTAATTGAAACATGTTAGCTCATTTCACACCTGCTCCTCAAATGCGCACACGTTTGATTTGCCACTTATGGTAAATTTCCCATATTGAATAGTGAATGTGCATTACGTAACCACTTGCGTATGTGAACGTTTCGATTGAATACGTTATGTATGTTTGTTTGTATGTTGGCCTGACTATCCATTTGTTGTCTGCATGGCTTGCATATTTTGAGGTTTACCCGCAAACTCAAGTTTCGTTTAGCAGTCTCTAATCTGAGGCATGTCTTAGCTTACATGCGGCACTTGCATTTACAGGATACTCAAGATTTGTGGCCACATCTCAGTTATTCAGGTGGAATTAATAGGATCTACAGGGGTGTGGTGGCATCACACTCACATAAGTAACGCCGTTTATAAATACTTCATATGAGTATTTACAACAGCGCTCAAAATATTAGGGCTTGAAAAGAAAGCTTTAAAAAAATTATTACATAAGCTTTTTAATAACCGCTTAATTAAATAACCGCTATTCTGTATAATCTAAAATATCATTCATAATAAATGATAATTGTTAAAGTTTAGTGAAAAATTACTAATATATCGCCTATTAAAATTAATTGATTTAGTGTTTGGGAGAAAACACTGCTCACTTTATGGAGTGGCTGAGCAAACACGCTTTCAAAAACAATTTAGATTTTTTTTTGTTGCTTCAGTAAATATTGAATTTCATGTTTTTCATTTACAGTTTGCTATTTAATTAAAATAGACAGTGGGCATGGTGCGACGCATTTTTGGGTTATGATCCCCTATTTCGTACTGAAGTCTATAATTTTTTCCAAAGGGAGTTCTGTATCTCTTTTGGCCACACAACTCTGAGCAGTTGGATCAAGGGAAGGCTCCTAAACTATTTGATCAAAATTCTACAGTTCCGACGCAGGAAACAATTACTGCTGTAGCTATTCCTATACTTGTCACTTGAACCGCTTCGAGAACGAATTTATCTGCTCAAATGGGTAAAGTTGGTTTTGGGTGGTGGAAATCTTTAGTTTGACCTTTTCGCATTACACTACTTTTCTGTTTGTATACCGCAGGCGTCTAGTTCACAAGAGTCAAATATGATTTACGTACGATGCTATTTGCAAAAATTATAAATCGTCCAATTGATTTTGCGCCACGAACATATGCACCATTAACAAACACTATTTTCAAAGTAATTAACTTGAAGATTTCAAGGTTAATTGATTATAAAGTATTGTTTATTAGTTGTATTATTGTACAATATTTGTCATAGCGAAGAGTTACAAACAATTTTTCTTGTTAGCCGGATATAACCACTTTCGGTCGTTATATTCATATTAGTATCATTTCTTGAAAAATTTTGTTATGCACCCATATTATTTAGGTAAACATTTCCAGGAGCTTTCCTAGCTGGACAGAAACGACTTACACAGCTATGCGACTACTAAAAAGTCATATCAGGGGGATAGGCTGCGAGTCGACCACAATGAATTGAGAAGCAGTTGCTGGAGCGAAGAATAGTCAGGAACGTTTGTGAATATGCGGAAAATGGAAATTCATGGATATAAAAAAGTTCATTCAAAGTTTTTTGAAATGTTATTGATACAGATATGTTTAAGATAATATAAGTTTAATTTAATAAGAAGAAGAAACTAGCTCACATTACGACCTATGCGTACCGCTAAAGTTTATCCGAAACAGCTTTAAACCAAACTAATCTGATGTATTTCTAGAGACAATAAATTTATTTAATTTCTGCCATAAACTTAATGTGGCATTTAATAATGCCACGTGGTATGTATATGGGATTGGTAGACATGGTCATATATCCGCCAGGCGAACAAGGTTACTGAGCTGTTGCCTTAACAGTTATTTGTCTGCTAAAATTGCATTTTTATATGCAAACTTACATTATTCAAGACCCTTCCCTACCTGACAGAGAAGTTGATACCAGTAAGATCTCGCAGACACAACAAATTCAGACCTTCTCAGTGTCGATTAATGAGTTCCACACTTAACAGATTTAAATACAGGGCACAAGTCTATAATTACCTTAAAAGTGTTTGACTGCATTGAATTAGGGCAATACATTTCTTTCTATATTTTCTAATAACTACTTTTGTTTTTTCTTTTCTAAATTCCTCTTTTCTTTTCCTACTACCAAGGCCTTATCTTCTTACTATTATAGTTAAGTTACATAAATTGGATGGATTTATTAATGAACTAGTGGATAAATTTAGACTAAGTAACTTTCGCCGTAGCCGAGAGGTTGGTGCGCGACTACCATTCGGTCGCCCCTCGGCAGGCAATGGCAAATCTCCGAGTGTATTTCTGCCATGAAAAAGCTCCTCATAAAAATATCTGCCGTTCGGAGTCGGCTTGAAACTGTAGGTCCCTCCATTTGTGGAACAACATCAAGACGCACACCACAAATACGAGAAGGAGCTCGCCCAAACACCCAAAAAGGGTGTACGCGCCAATTATATATTATATATACCTACCTATATATGTATAACTTTCATGTTAAAATCATTCTAATTGTACGAGAATATACTAATGTTGTAGTACCATTAAACGACCTTAGTCTTACTTTGTACTATTGATATAAATAAATAAATAAAATATGCAAATGAGAAGCATACAGAACTACGATAAAATCTGTATTAAATTTCAATGGACCACCATTAAAGTCATGGAAAGGCTATGAGAAAGGCTGTAGTATACTCGTACATTTAAATAATTTTGTATTAAAAAAGAAACACGATTTTCATCGAACAGTATAACAAATTACAAATCGAAAAGAAGCAACAGCTCATGTACAAGTGGTGCAAAATTAATCATCCGATTTTGTTTTCGAATAGGAGGACCTCGGCCACACACTCAATAAAGAGTGTAAAGACTATTGTATATTGTGAAAATTTCTTTTTTCAGAAAAAAAAACTGAAAAAATTTAACAATTTTCCTTCTTGCATCATGGCAGATATTATTTTTATTTTATCACTTTGACAGTTCAACAGATTTCATTACTTATTTTGTTTAAACAAAAATTATAGCTTAAACTAACTAAATTACTTCTTAAATTTCTTTCTTAAAAAATTTGTTTCTTTCGCCAAATAACGAAATCATGCGCTCAAGGCTTTCACGGTTGAAGCGGTAAAAATCTCGAATTCTAACCTTTTATACGCTGAGCCTGTTATTCTAAGCCATTTTGTGTAAAAATTTTTAAATCAACGTGCAATTATTTTAAAATGCTTCAATAGGCTTTTCAGGGCTCAGTCAATGCGGTATTTTCACTTTGTCTTCTATAGCTTCATTTGGCGCTATTAACATTTTTTCTGCACACTCACAATTTGCTTGTTCATTTTTATATGCACTTTATATACACATACACCCATCTATTGAATTGTTGTATTTTACTTTGCTTTTTGTACTCACCAACTCAGCCATTCGTTCATTCGTTCGCTCGTTCGTTCGTTCATCCATTTATTTACCTCCTACACGGTCTGGTAATTTTTATGAATCACTGTAGCTGCTATCAAAGCCTTCATAGAAATTGTCGGACGGACACTTGATGCCGCTCCACACGTTCTTTACTAAGATTTAGTGCTTGTGCAAGCGGGGTGCGTCTATCTGCGCTTGCTGACACTCTGTCAACCAAAATGCTTAACTAACACACATTTGCATAGCATTCTTGATAAATGAGCACATTCATTCTTGTCCACACACTCACATAAATTCTCTCACATACATGCATACATTTTGTCAACGGGAGACAATTGCGTAGGTGTAAATAACTACAATGAGACCACTTTTTTGTTTAGGGAAATAATGGTTCTCTGCCTTGTTATATTGTTTATTTGCATAGTTGAAACTAAGTGTTGGTATTGGGGCTGCAAGTGCTTGTTACACGTTGCTTGCTTTGGCGACAAACTGGCAAAGAAAGCATAAGCAATTCACTCGTTGTTGTTAACTTTATTTCCGGTACTTGCGCGCGCCTTTCTCTTTGTCTCTTTGCATGCCATGCGGCTGCTGTGCTTTTATTGCCACTACTATTTGCAAAATTGCCATTGCTGTCATTTATGCTTTTGCTCTTTTTTAGCACCACTTTGTCTTTTTTCTTCGTTAATTTTCTACACATTTTTCACTCATTTCGCTATGCTGCTCTCAGTCACATATTTTCTAAGCACTGCATATATTTTTATATATTTTTTCTTCTTCCTCTTTTCTGCAACATGATGTTTATTACTGTTACCTGTCTTTCAATTCATCAGTTTTATGAAATGTGAAGTTAAAAAATGGCTTGAAATAGAAGTTAGAATGCAAAGTGGTCGCAAAGTGGTGAAAATGAATCAAATGGTGAGCATTTTTCATCAAGCATTATTTCTTACTCTTGTGGCCCTCTGCTCCTTCCTGGAAGATGTATTCTTTCTATATAATTTTAAAACCATAACTCGATGCGTCATTCCGTCTTCAAGGGTACAATTGGTAGAAAGTTTTTAACACACATTTTACTTGAATTTGAGGATATAGTTAATACATATATACTGCGTAAGAAACTATAGCGCAGTGATTTATTCAAAACTTATTCATTTTTTCCATTTCATTTTATTTGTTTTTTTTTTTTAATATAGTTTATTCAGCCGCAAAACCCATACAAATCCAGATTTCAGACTTTGAGGAAATTCTAATGTATTAAACTCATTTTTGTCTAAATTTTACGCTTTGTAATTAGAGTTTTTATAAAAATGCTGGACATGCATTTTTAACCCCCGTTGAATTTTGTTATAAGAAAGTGTAACTTTGATTTTTGAGAGTTTTTTATGGTGACGGTGTTGGGTGTTTCCTTCCATATAAAAAAATGTCCATAAGATAAAAACGCATCAAATTATTTTGCATGTTTTTTGAATTCGCGTTTTGAGTTTTTTAGTAGAATGAACTATAATTCTAGTAAAAAAAATTATGAAAATTAAATCAGATATATATAAATTTTCAAAACTTGCCAATAATTCCTAGTTTTATAATTATAGTTACTAAATTGTCCTTATCTTCGTTGGACGTTTCACCAGAACTGAGGCACTGGAATCACAACTTGAACATTGCATTCGTAATTGTATTGGGCCCGCGCACAATTTTTTGGCTCTCTGCTTCCACTTGTCCTCTCAGTCTTAGTGGTGTTGAAGAAGGAATCGAATCTCCTTTTTTTCTTCACTTTGGCACTTTATGACACAAAATAGGCTTCGCAAAACGAGAAAATGTGAAGTAACATTTTTTGAATCTTAATATCACTTCGAAAGCATCTTATCGTTTGACCCGCAAAATGCTCAGAAGTCTTTACTTCACCGAATTTCCGCATGAACTAAACCTGATTATGCAGCACACAAAATTTAACATTTTTCAGAAAAAGAAGGTTCCGTCGGCAGAAAATGGTACAGAAGGCTAAATAATATTATCTATCACATCACGTTTTTGAGGCTAACTTCATAAAATTTCTTACGAGGAATAGGAAAAAAATCGCTTTCTGAATCACAAAAATTATAAATTTTTTATGTAAAATAAATTTTATAATATTAAATGGAATGTTACGTGGATCATTTCTTGTAACATATGTATAACCCTCTTCAACAACCTTCACAATTAAGCACATTAGCTGAGCGAACTCTGGCAAGTACGCAAACTTGCGTGGTCGCGAGACCTTTCCAGCAGATGGATTCTAAACGCTCGAGGCAATTTCTAAGGCTAATAAAAGTGAGGGTCTTGAAATTTTGGGAGTATTTTTTCCGAAAAATATCCGTTAAGTATTCACGCTGAAATTTGGGATTAGTTAGGGTCTTCATTGGGCGGCAGAATCATCTCACCATCTTCTCCTCCATAATCTTTATACAGGATGTTTCATATAGTGGCTTATTTTCATCCTATTTTCTATTTTTCCGCTTTATATCATCGTGGAGCAAGTCAATTTACTATTGAACCACATTGGGACATATCGCAAACCTATTATAAAAATGACGAAAAAGTGCATTTTCATCTCTACGGTTATGTTAACAAGCCAAATTGTTTTCCGTCGGGAAGCCAATGCATTTTCTGAGAGCGATAGTTTTGTGCGGATTTTTTAGTTGATGCCTCCCTCCCTGAAAATGTTGTTGGAAATGCGATTTCAGTCAGCTAGGAGCGCTACCGAGGCACAATAAACTAGTTTTTGTTACCGCAAATTGAAGGCATGGACTTGGATGATGTTTTGCTTCAGCAGTATGGCGCGCCTGCTACTTACTCCTGACACAATCGATCTTTTGCGAGCTAAGTACGGCGATGTCAACTGCAATTTCACGTCATTCCAATATTTCTGGTGGAAATAGCAAATATCAAAGAAGCCATTCGTGAGATAAAAACCGTCACCCAAAGCTTCGGAAACAAGGTTAACAGGATACGCTACTGCCACATGAATGAAATCGTATTCCATAAATAATGGAAGTGTTTGATCTATCGTATAAGTCAATAGTATACCACAAAAAAAAAAAAAAAAAAGGTTGTGATGGAAATTCACTTCAAAAGCATCCTATGGCTGGACCCGGAAAATGCTCACAAGTTTTTACTTCACCGAATTTCCACAGTACACAAAAATTCAAAGTTTTCAAAAAAAAAAAAAAGGTCTCGTCGGCTGAAAATGTTAAGGAAGGCTAAATAATATTATCTGTCACATCACGTTTCTGAGGTTTACCTCATAATATTTCTTACGAGGAATAGGATGAAGTGGTTTTCTTGTGTTGGATAATTTTTTTTTTTTTTTTTTTGAAATTTTTAAAAGAAACCACACATATTGATCACACTTGCAACAAGAGAAAATTTAAGACTTGACAGCTCTATATACATTTTCAAAGTTACCTTAATATGTTTACTCTCCAGATATTTAAAATTTTTAATATTAATTTTTTATTCATTCAAATTTTTTTGCTGAACTTACTACTTGAGAACCCGAAATTAATGGCTACTCTCTCTCTTAATAAACCTTAATTTTACAATTCATTTGTTCATTAATTCATTCATTCATAGCGGATTAGTTGTATCTATACGCCCAAGATTAAAATTAAGCGGAATTAAGAACCATAGAGACATAAATTCGGGCATAAATTGGTGCATGCGCGATGCCACAAATCAGCTCTTCAATATAGAAATAAAGAAAATAAAATTCAACAGCAAAATCCGCTTTCGACGCGTATGAAGAAAAACTAGGTTGTTAAATTAGATTTGCGCTTCGCTAAGCCTAAGCATTGCTACAAGCCTAAACTTTTTTGTTCTGTTGGTACACTCTTCGTATGAACGTATTTGAAGTTTTATTTCAATCTGTCAATTCATTCTTTGCCATTTAGTATCGACGTACAACAGTATTTTTTACAATGTAAAAAATCAAGTATCGTGCAGTGATTTAATTTTTGGTTTTGGAAGATTTAAAAACAAAAAAAGTTAAGATCGAATGTTGAAAGAGTATGAAGACTTTTTGAAATCAGTTAGTATAGTCCAAAGATAGGTTGCTGAATTTGAAAGTGGTCGTACAAGCCTTGAAGATGATCCACGTCAAGGACGTCTAAAAGCAATAACAACACCAGAAATCGTAGAAAAAAACACAGGATATCATATTGGAAAGATACTTAGAAGAAGCCCTAGGCTTCTCATTGTATAATGTAAGCAATATTTTGACTAAAGTATTAGGTTTCAAACAATGGGTGCCACACTCTCTAAAAATGAAATGAAAACATATTCGAATGTGTTTTCGAGAGAATAAAGTGGATTTTGTGCATCGATTCATCACTGTGGACGAGACTTGTGTCTATATATTAGCCTGATCTTAAATCAAAACAAGAGGCTAAGGAATGGTATGAACCTGGTTCTGCGGCTCCGAAACGAGTTCGTCACCAGAAATCGGCCAAGAAGGTGTTAGTAACAGGTTTTTGGGATGCAAAAATAGTTTTGTTTAGGGACTACTTGCGAACTGATAAAATAATGAATTTTGCATATTATTGTAACCTTTTAGATCAGCTGAAGTAAAAACTTCTTGAAAAAAACACCCAGCTGGCAAAAGAAAAGATACTTTTTTAGCAGGACAATGAACCGTGCCACAAGAGCATTTTGGCAATGTCTAAAATCCATGAATTAAAGCTCGAATTGTTGTAGCGTCCACCGTATTCACCAGATTTAATCTATAGCGACTTTTATCTGTTTCCATACCTAAAAGAATGCATGCGTGGAAAGCGTTTTTCATGAAACGACGAGGTCATAACAGCTGTGGAAGCGTATTTTGCTGCTCTTCCAGATTCTCCCTTCAGGGATGCAATTCATAAAACGGAATCTCGTTAGAGCAAGTGTATAGATGTTCAGGAAAACTATATACGAGTATATTGAATGATACAATTTTGCTTTTACTATTGAACCGCAAAACTTATTGTACAAGCTAATATAAAAAGTATTAATCACATATAAATAAATGTGGTTCGGATGTCAAATCTATTAAATTTTCATCGTAAGCTAAAAATTAGTTATTTAATTAATTAATTTAATTAGTCATGCCCGTGAAGCATATCAAACAAAATCATTAAATCTGAAAGCGTGTGTTGCTATTGGTATGTTTCTGTCTCTGAAAGTTTTACAGCAACATTTAAAATTTCAATACACCCGAGCCGAGCTCCTTCTCTTATTTGCGGCATGCATCTTAATGTTTTTCCACAAATGGAAATGACTACATGTAAGCCTAAGTCTTATATACTCTTTAATAATGCAGCTCAACTATCGTATTATTTATATGTACACAATTTAAGAGGCATACCACTAATTGAAACATTTCATTCAATTTTCTCTTTTTTACCCTCAGCCTTTTGAATCGGTTAAAATTTGCTTACGTTCTAAAAATGTAAGTAATTCAGTGCATTGGCATGTGGTTTCAATTTGTTAGCTGTTGCTGCAATTGCCTTTTCTCCACTCTTTCATCCTTCTAAGTTTATACGATTATAGAAGAAACACTGATTTCTCCTTTTAAATGCGGCAACAAAGCAATTCGTAAGAGTTAATGTACTTCAATTAATCATATACGTATTTCTACTATATATATACATACATATAATGAAAGTAATGCTTAAATTACCCTGCAAAGAAACACTCAACTAGCGAAATCCATTTTTTGTTCATTATAAATAACATTTCGTCAATGGCAAACAACTTTGCTCAGAGTGCGATGACCGTGGCAGTGTGACAGGTACGGCCAAATGTAAAAGGAAATTTAAATTCATTAATAACTTCTTTGTATATTAATAATTAATGAATGTGGTGAAAAAAATATTATGAAATTCATTAACAATGACGCTGGCAAGCACACCTCAAAGGTTGAGATATTTTTTTGAAGCTCCATTTGAGAAAGAAAGGATGCCGCCTACAGAGCCACGCTGCGATCGGGCGCAACGCGAGCCATGTGGGATCGCTACAGAGAGCTAAAAAAGGAAGAGAGACGTATTATCCGAAAGAAGAAACGAGTGGCCGAAATACGTGAGTGCGAGGAGCTTGAGATGCTGGCCATCAGGAACAACGCCGGAAAATTCTACCAGAAAGTTCGGCGGCTTACAGAAGGTTTTAAGACCGGGGCGTTTTCCTGTAAGAACAAAGACGGCGATATGGTGACTGACATCCAGGGCAATCTTAAATTATGGAGGGAACACTGCTCGAACCTGTTAAATAGTGATAGCTGCGCATGTCACAGAGAATGTGAAGATCCCGATACCCCAATCGACGACGACGGAATTGACGTTCCGTTACCCGAACATGTCGAAGTGAGAATAGCGATAACGCGGCTAAAGAACAACAAAGCCGCGGGCGCCGACGGACTGCCGGCTGAGCTATTCAAACATGGCGGCGAGGAGCTGGTAAGGTGCATGCATCAGCTTCTATGCAAAATATTGTCGGATGAAAGCATGTCCGCCGATTGGAATTTAAGTGGGCTCTGCCCAATCCATAAGAAGGGCGATCCTGCACTCTGTGCCAATTACCGCCGGATTAATCTTCTAAATATCGCCTATAAGGTTCTAGCGAGCGTATTGTGTGAAAGGCTGAAGCCCAACGTCAACCAACTGATTGGACCTTATCAGTGTGGCTTCAGATCTGGAAAGTCTACCATCGACCAAGTATTCATAATACGCCAAATCTTGGAAAAGCCCCACGAAAGGAGAATCGGCACACACCATCTTTTCGTCGATTTCAAAGCTGCATTCGACAGTACGAAGAGGAGTTATCTGTATGCCGCGATGTCTGAATTTGGTATCCCCGCAAAACTAATACGGCTATGCAAGATGACGTTGCTCAACACCAGTAGCGCCGTCAGAATTGGGAAGGACCTCTCCGAGCCCTTTGATACCAAACGAAGTTTCAGACAGGGTGACTCGCTGTAGTGGGACTTCTTTAACCTGATATTGGAGAGCATCGTACGAGCCGCAGAACTTAATCGCTCAGGCACAATTTTTTATATGAGCGTACAATTGTTGCCGTATGCCATTGATATTGGCATCATCGGCCTTAATACCGCGCTGTTAGCTCTGCCTTCTCCAAACTGGATAAGGAGGCAAAGCGAATGGGTCTGGTGGTGAACGAGGACAAATCGAAGTACCTCCTGTCTTCAAACAAACAGTCGGCGCACTCACGTATCGGCACCTACGTCACTGTTGACAGTTATAATTTCGAGGTTGTAAAGGACTTCGTATACTTAGGAACCAGCACTAACACCGATAACAATGTCAGCCTTGAAATCCAACGTAGAATCTCTCTTGCCAATAAGTGCTACTTTGTAGGTAACTGAGCAGTAAAGTCCTCTCTCGACGAACAAAACTAACACTCTACAAGACTCTCATCATGCCCGTCCTAACGTATGGCGCAGAAGCTTGGACGATGAAAACATCCGATGAAGCGACACTTGGAGTGTTCGAGAGAAAGATTCTGCGTAAGATTTTTGGACCTTTGCACGTTGGCAACGGCCTATATCGCAGGCGATGGAACGATGAGCTGTATGAGCTTTACGACGACATAGACATAGCGCAGTGAATAAAGATCCAGCGGCTACGTTGGCTTGGTCATGTCGACCGAATGGATATAAACGCTCCGGCTTTGAAAGTATTCGATGCGGTACCAGCTGGTGGTAGCAGAGGAAGAGGAAGGCCTCCACTGCGTTGGAAAGATCAGGTGGAGAAGGACCTGGCTTCACCTGGTGTGTCAAATTGGCGCCGGTTAGCACGAGAAAGAAACGACTGACGCGCTTTGTTTAACTCGGCTAAAATCGCGTAAGCCGTTATCTCGCCAATTAAGAAGAAGAAGATGGGTGTGTAAGTTCGTCGATATTTACCATATTTCGGATTCATATTTCTATAAGTAAGACCATTCCGAAGAACAAATTTCATCAAAATCGGGTGATATTTAATATTTCCACACACATGGCCGTGAGCCAATCTTTACAATATTTCACATTTTTTCTTTCCTCAGTACAAATAAAGTAAATACAAAATTTCAGCGAAAATTTTAGGGAACGTTACACTGTGCGTGGCCTCCTACGTGGGATCAGTTTGCTTATTGTGTAATTTTGTTGGTATAGAGGCGATGGTGAGATTTTTGGAGTTCAATAAACATAATTTATTGTGTAATTTTACAATTTTAATAGAGTGAGAGTGTCTAAAATTACATAAGGCTGGCCAATATTGCCATTTATTAATTTCAAAAAGTAGTTATTTTCAAAGTATTACAAAAAACAGAATATAAATAAAACCAATGCGCCATAGTCGCATGAGTTTTTGTATGACTTCTATACGACTCTTCTCGGGTTTTGAGGTAGAATGTGAATATGAATAAATAATAGAAAAAGTTCTTTCAACAGTGGTCGCCTTGAACAGATTTGTTTAGCTTGAAAACCATTTCAAGATAAGTGATGACCATTCAATATGTGGAAAAACATCAGCATGCACAGTACCAACTAGAGACTAAGCTCTGCAGAACACATAAGTTTAATGGCATACTCGTATATGGTACTTATGTATATATTCATTATCATCATTGTTAGCTCAACAACTCATTCCTCAAGGTCTCCCACAACATATACCTAATAACCATTGGCGTACCTTGTAGGATTTACTTCGGTGGGTATGCTTCGTCTGCACTTATATCATGACCAGCTCATCGTAGATGGTCGGATTTTTTGGTGTGACAAAATCCGGGTGTTTTTAAATTCTTTGAAGCTTGTGATTGAATTGTATTTTTCAAAGGGCGTTTTTGCAAGCTTAGATTAGGTTGACCTGGCTGGCTGAAAGCTATCACATAAAGCTATTTGTCCTTAGTACTTAGTGGTACTAGATGGAGCTTGACCCTTACATTTCCTTGCAGTAGGTTTCTTGTAATAAGCCTGCGTCTTTTGCGAATCTAAGTAAGCTCTGAAGCTCCCGAGAGACTGTTAGAATGTCTCATATTGTAGAGCTGCTAAACATTTCATTCGGGTTCTAGCTAATGCAGGACAATAATATATTTAGAAGGTGTTCTAGAGTTTCCCTCTCTTCCAGTTCATTCTCTAATTCGCAGCTATCATTGTTTGGAATTCACATCTTGTATGCGTTTGCTGCTAATTCATTGTGGTCTGTCAGGCAGGCGTTTTCGCAAACAGCAGGGTAAGACTCCGTCAGAAAATATGAGATTTGCAAGTGGTCTTTCGATTTCTTTGAAACTTTGGGAAATATTAGTTCTAGGTAAGATACATTCAAGCCTAAAAGGATTTTGAAAAATTTTCAAAATTGAGTCATCTACGCCATGTTGAATATCGGGACCGTGTTTTTTCAAAAATCAATATTTCTTGAACCGGTGGATGGATTTCAATGCAATTTACAGACAATATAGAAACAAATAAGTAGTTTAAATAAGTATTATGTAAAAAAAAAATTTCGAAATTTTGACCAAAAAAAAGTCAAAAAATTTTTTTGAATCAATTTTTAGTTGATTTGGCCACTTTTTTAGATTTTCTGTTATACACGTAACGATTCCTTATGATTTAACCTTTATTTTGAAAAAAAAATTTTATGGTGTCTATAATAGTTCTCGAGATATTGCGATTTTAGTGGAAGCGCGCACGCACTTTCGCGTACGCACGCACGGTTCGCGCTGCGTTATGTGTTCCTGTATGAAGTGACTGGAGCAGACTGCTGCAGGTCTGTGCGCGTTTTTCTACTCCTGCGCTGCGTAACCGCGAAATTCACGGTGTTCGCTTCCACTAAAATCGCAATATCTCGAGAACTATTATAGACACCATAAATTTTTTTTTTCAAAATAAAGGTTAAATCATAAGGAATCGTTACGTGTATAACAGAAAATCTAAAAAAGTGGCCAAATCAACTAAAAATTGATTCAAAAAAATTTTTTGACTTTTTTTGGTCAAAATTTCGAAATTTTTTTTTACATAATACTAATTTAAACTACTTATTTGTTTCTATATTGTCTGTAAATTGCATTGAAATCCATCCACCGGTTCAAGAAATATTGATTTTTGAAAAAACACGGTCCCGATATTCAACATGGCGTAGATGACTCAATTTTGAAAATTTTTCAAAATCCTTTTAGGCTTGAATGTATCTTACCTAGAACTAATATTTCCCAAAGTTTCAAAGAAATCGAAAGACCACTTGCAAATCTCATATTTTCTGACGGAGTCTTACCCAGCAGCAAATATTTTTCGTAGGATTTTACGCTCAAAAACATCGGCCTTGCTTAGTGTCCAAGTTTCAGTAGCGTATATAAGTACTGGTACGATAAAATACGATAATTGTTACTTTCGCTGGCAAAGTATTCTTTGATAAAATTAAGTCATTATGTTGGTTTTATTGTTGATTTTGAACGCAGATATTTGAATTCTGAATCCTGTTTTAAGACTTTGTCCAATGTTCTGCCCTGCTTGGCCTTGCGGTGATGAATTACCTTTGTCTTGTGTTTATTATGTGATAATCACATTATTCGTGCCGCTTTATGCATTTTTAAGGTTTCTTAAAATTCATCAAGGGATGTCGTTATAATGTCTAAATCATATGCCAGGATTTGTACCAATTTGAAGAATATAGCTCCATTTATGGATATGACAACTTTTCTTATAACTTTTTCAAGGCGAGATTAAACAGCAGCGATGAAAAACCAAATCCTTGTCTGGAGCCATTTCTTGATATGAATTCCGATGACCGCGAATTTCTAATTCTAACGATGTTTCTAGCATTTTCTAATGTTGATTTTGTTAGTCGAATAAGATTGTGTGTTTAAATCATAGAGTGAATATAAATATTTAAAACTATTTAGAAATTTCGAACTTTAAAGTATTAAGTTGACGAGAAAATTAAAAACTGAGTATGCACTACTACTATACAAAATGTGTAGTTTCAGGCTCAGATGAACTCTTTTCTGGATAACTTTTACAGTGATATTCTGTTATATATCATACATATAAACCTAGATAAACGTAAAGTTCAGATGGTTCATAACTTTATAGAAAAGTAATTATGCAAAATATTCTGAAAGTTTGTCTCTTAAATTTTGCTTCTCATAGCGACAGCGATCGAGTGCCTGATTCGTAAAGAGCTCATGAAAAACAATCTGTAAAATTAAAAAATTAAGTCGCAATAATACTCTGAAGGGAGAATGAAGAAAAGTAGTTGGTCACATACGAGGATCGTTAAAAAATGTCTCGAGGCATTTCTGATATACGCTTTCTTGTATAGGTTTCAACTCTTTCAGATATGCGCTCTTTATCTCATTGCGCAAAGTCTCAGTTTTCTCATAGAAACTAGATCACGGTGATCTTTATGTACAAGAACAACATTTTTTTCCCACTAAAATGAATTCCCAAGGTTACCACGTCTAGGCCAGCTAATCCTTTTATATCGCCACTCCAAATGAGCGATATACTCAAAAAATGTTGCGTCGGCTAGACTTTTACTGTTTATTCTACTGAAAAAAAATGTTGCTTTAACAAAAATTTATTGCAGATTATTCCCATCTTGGTGATAAGGAAGATTTTTGTTCGCGGATTCTACAAAATCAAAAATATTACACGCCCTCAAATTTTGGTGAGCTCCTTCAATTTTCTGTTTTTTTTAGTAATTTTTAGTTTTAAGATATCTTTAAAAAGAACAATGTTGGCAATTTTTAAATCAATAATGACTTTCTCGAACACATTTTCAATATTTCTGGAGCTACTAAAAAATGTTTCTCACTCCTTACATTTTCACGATTTGTTAAAGTTAATCGGGCGCAAAACTTTTCATGAACATCAACACGGTTAGCTTAGACACTGAAAGCAGTATGGAGCTAAAAAGTTGCATACTGACGAAATCTCTCGTATCTCTTCAAAAATTGTCCGGGAATGTGAGTTGAGGCTAATCCCGTTGCAAAGTGGAATGAGCTTGAACTTTTATAGGTGCCGGGACACTGAGATGTTACAGACAACGAATAGGCTGATGAGTTTGCAAATTGGTGTTGATTGGATCGTCTGTTTCTATACTTCAAATTCTCTTTGTAGGCCTTCAGTAAGAGAGTCAGAGAATGAACAATACTTTTCGACGTCCACTATTTCATTCCATGTAGTATACTGAACAAAAGTATGAATATATGTATTCAACATATGGGCTGAAAAGTCTCGGATCTAACACATAGATGACATTCGTTTTATTGCATTCACATCTTTTTCAGTTAGTACTAATCTAAAATGACAGCTGTTTAAATTTCATGGTACTCTATTTATTGGTTCGTGAGTTATTGTGCTAAGAGTGACGCTGCTTTTGTGAATTTTAAAACATTGAACCAAAAAGAGTTTCGTGTTTTAATTTATTAAATAAGCAGTGCTTGATGGGAAAAACTACCGTTCACGCAAAGCAATGGCTTGAGAAATGTTTTGGGTACTCCGCTCCATCAAAAACAATAATAAAATAATGGTTTGCTGACTTCAAACGTGGTCGGAGAGACACCGATGATGCACAACGCAGCGGACGTCCAAATGAGGCTGTGACACCAGAAAAGATAAAAAAAATCCACAAATCGTTCAAATGAGCGAAAAGTCAAGTTGCGTGAGTTAGCTGACATCGTAAACGTATCAAAAGAACTTATTGGCTTATACAGGGTTTGATTGAAAAGTAATTAGCCTTTTTTTTAAGCAGTTTTATTAAACCTTTTGGCTTATACAACTAATACTATTCAAAATAGGACTCTTGAGCGTCAATACACTGCTGGTAGCGGTCCTTCCACTGCAGGAAACATTTTTTAAACTCATCTGCCGGAATCGCGTTCAATTCGGCTGTCACAGTTTTTGGATCTCCTCGATGGAGTCGAAACGCCTCCCCTTCAGCTTCCTTTTCAGGTGCGAGAACAAGAAGAAGTACGGAGGGGACAGGTCTGGGCTGTATGGAGGGTGGGGAAGCACCGGAACCCCCATTTCGGCCAATGCAGAGGTGCAGAGGAAGGCGGTGTTGACGAGGTCGGGCCGGTCGAGTTTAAGTTAAATTTTACTCTTCACTGATCTCACGTAGACTAGCACGACGGTCAATGTTCAAAAATTCACGAACCCGGTTCACATCTTCGTCTGTTTGCGTCGTCGAAGGCCTTCTAGATCGCTGTTCGTCTTCGACGTCCTCCCGGCCTTCCTTGAACGACTTGTGCCACCGTTTTACCTGGGCACTGGACAGAGATTGGTCCCCGTAAGCCTCCTAGAGTAGCCCAATGGTTTCGGTACTCGTTTTGTTTAGCTTTACGCAAAATTTGATCGAGTAACGTTGCTCCAACGATCGCTACATTTTCGCCACTGTAAAATCCTAACACACTTTTAAAACAGCTTTCACGCGTGGAGCGATGATGACTGCACCGCTGTTGCGAGCGAACTGGGAACGGTTTCTAGTGGAAGGGGAAGGCCCAACGATCATTTTCCCCCACCAGCCGATTTGGTTGATCGCTTGGCAGACGCTCCGCGCGGGAAGGCTCATTATTTTTCAATCAAACCCTGTATTACATGAGCATTTGACTATGAGAAAGCGCTGTTCAATGCGGGTGCCGCGTTTGCTCACTGTCTTTGTTTCACCAAGGTAACGCATCGTGTCACAAGTCAATCTAAACCATGGCAAAATTACATGAATTGAACTTCCAATTGCCAGATTTGGCTTTCAGCGACTACTGGAAATGCTCGCCGGTAAGAAATTTCGCTCGAATGTAGAGGTTATCGCTAAAACTGAGGCCTATTTTGAAGCAAAAGATAACTCATTCTACAAAAGTGGTATTGAAATGTTAGAGTGGCGCTGGAATTATTCCGTTGTTCTTGATGAAAATTACGTTGATGGATAAAGCTAATTTTGAACCGAAGAAACCTGTTTTCTTTGTTATTCACGGGACTTTTCAGCCCATGTGTTATTTGGGCAACTGGCTTAATAGATACCATTATCGATATTTCAACTCGCATTTACATAAATTAGTGCATAGATGAGCACTTAAAAAGCTCTTTTTGATAGGCTGTGATAATATTTACTTAGCCACAAAAATTTACAAGCATTGCTGGAGGTCATTATTTCATTAGTTAAAACTATATTTGCTATTTAACAATTCACTCGCCTCCTTATAAATGTCTGAAATATTTAGGTATATGTACATACATAAGCATAAGTATACATATATATACATACACGAAGAACTGCCTGGTTTGCCAAGTACCTAAGTTCGTTACCATATTGCGGCTTTCGTCTCAAAGAGCCCCACAGCCCGCAGAAATTCGACTTGAAAGCGATTGATGATGAAAATATTTAACTGCTATCACTTAAGAAAATTGAATATGGAAATTAGTTTTCAACATAATTATTTATTGCATTATTTATTGTATTGGTACGGAGTATTTGCGGGCATTAGGTATTCGATAAAATGCTCTCCCTTGGGTTGTGAATGATTTCTGTTTCGTTAGATACTTCCTTTACATTATTAAATTAAATAAATAGCTCCTTGCGCTTTTGTTTTAACAGTTGGTAAAGCTGTTTTGTTTCACACTAAACAGGATTAAAGAGAGAGAAAACAGAATAAATAAATATCGGAAATACGAATAAGTAAACTGAAAGCAATAAGTAGGCTACAGGCACGAAAATTACTGGCACCAACGTGCAAAAGACATCAAAGGAATTTCAAAAATCGCTGAACTTTGCTTTATTTACGGATGTTTTTTAGTGACCAAGCTGGGCGTTTTTTTTTCATTGTCTTTTTATCATTACTTTATATTTGCTTTAACGCCACCATATGCAATGCAAATTCTGCAAACAGATATATTGAATTTGGCAAACAAATAAAATTTTCTTTTAGCTACAATGATTGAAAATTCAACGCGTAAAGACAGAAAATGTACATATATTTGGCTAGCCACGCGTCGAGATCAAAGTGCGCTGGCATGAAAAAGAAACTGAGATAATTTACAATGCAATATTAGAAGCAATAAAATACTAAAAATAGCAAAAAGAAACCAAATCGATTGCTTTCTTATCCCTCCATTAGGCGCGTGGACTTTACTCACGCGGATAGGCGTTTGAAATTTTATTATATGAAGCAAACTCATCGGGCTGATTGAAAAGCACAAGAGGCGCTAGATTGGACCAGAGAAATTCGACTATTTTGATCAGATTTTTAGCATACTTTACCAGTTGTAACACGACGCATGGATGGACGAGGTAAGAACGTACTGGAATAATTTAAGTGTACTGCTCATTTCAAACTTTGACTTATGTTGCTTTTAATGGGTACCTTAAGCAGTTGGAAGCTACCTTTGGCGCCTGCAGAAACTTTACGGGGGTCACTATCAATAAAAGAGACTGAAATTCGTTGCTTGCTAATATTGTTCATTCATTGGAAATCATTATTTCTGTTGCGAAACTCGAGACTAACGCATAATTTTGTTTTGAACACTTGCTGCTCTGCATAGAAAATGTAGAAGTGTAGGTCCTTACAAATAGCAATGGTTGCTTCTAAGAGCCACGTAAATCTGCTACAATTGTTTCTCTCTTCGCCTTTCCTACTTTTTAGTTATATATTCCTCTGTCAGCCGTATGTCCGTTCGCTATACATTTACTTACTTCTGCTTCTCGATTTGCGCGATATGGCAGTGGGAGTTGTCACTATAAGATATTTTTTTATAATTCACATAAGCATACAAAATCAAAAGATATTAAAACCAAAAACAAAAAAAAATGTAATTTCGCGCTTATTAGCTGCTTTAATCGCGCTTTGTTAGACACTAAGGAATATCTTGTTTTCCAACTACATACACGCATATAGATTAGACAGTTGGCATATCCATGTATGCCCAGTTACTTTGTGCTTTGTGCCACAACAACATATGCGCACACACATTCATACGCGTATAAAAAGCATTTAGAATACATACACAAATGCTCGAAACACGCGCCTAATACAAGTGATGCAAAAATGCGAGTAAATTAAATTTTATTGGTTTAACATGCGCAGCCAAGAGTGACGACCATGCTGGAGAGCTGTCGCGACATATTACAAATACTTAGACATCTGCTATTCCTTTATACTGACACTGCGTTGCTATGCAAAAGTATAATACATTTTGTGGCTGTGTGCATGAGTGTTGGTACGTTAGAAAAAGATTAAGAACCGCAAACACAATGCGAAAATACTTTGTATGTACATATCCTTGCTGGAGCATATACGTATTGGGTGGTCTAAAAAGCTTGGCAACAAATTGGCGCAACTAAAAATTTTTTTTTAAATATTTTTCTAGAACGTTTTTTTAAATAATGAATTCCTTTAAACTTGCAAACTAAAGTTGTTGCAATTTTTAGTGTGAAGCCGTTAGTCCACTTCTGAGTATTCTGTGTGAAAAACTGATTTACGTGAATTCAAGTTCGCTTTGTTGATGGTTTTTTGTAGGGACCGAGCTTACAAGCACTGTCTTTTCGCAGCCAAGCTCGGTCATTTAAAAAATGTCATAATTCATTTGCGGTTTTCTTAATGAAAAATTACACTTTTTCTGTTGATAAATGTTTGTCAATTCACTATTCACTCTAATATTAGAAACCTCCTTCTTGAGATCCAAATGAGGTCAAACTTTCTGAATTCCCTCTTCACTTTAATATTAGAAATTTCCGATTGGACATCCAAATAGGGACAAACTTTCTCAATTCACTTTCCGCTATTCACTCTACCTTCTTCTCACGGGTGACTTTTTAGCTATTATATTTTTAAACAGTTGGTTTAAACAGCTGACGCACGTTTCGTGTTTGTTTTCACTGTCAAACATCTTCAGTTTGGTCTATAATTTAACCATGAATCGTCTTACAAACGAATAACGCTTGCAAATCATTGAATTGAATTATAAAAAGGCGTATTCTGTTAAGAAAGTTTAAAGTCGAAAAATTGTGTTCAGCGACGAAGCTCATTTTTGGATCAATGGGTACGTAAATAAGCAGAATTGTCGATTTTGGAGTGAAGATCAGCCAGAAGAATTGCAAGAGCTACCAATGTATCCAGAAAAGGTCACAGTTTGGTGCGGTTTATGGGCTGGAGGTATCATTGAACAGTACTTCTTCTACTTTTTTTTGCCCAAAACGCAAGAGCTTGACTTGCATGACATGTGGTTTCAGCAAGACGGTGCCACATGCCACACAGCACACGCAACAATGGACTTGTTGAGAGGCGAGTTTGGTGAACATTTTATTTGACGTTCGGGACCTGTCAATTGGCCACCCAGATCATGCGATATAACGCCGTTAGATTATTTTTTGTGGGGCTATGTTAAAGCTCATGTCTATTCAGACAAGCCTGCTTCAATTAACACATTGGAATACAACATTAAAGCATTTATATGTCAGATACCGGCCGAAACAGTGGAAAGAGTATGCCAAAATTGGACTAAGCGGATGGACCATTTGAAGCGCAGTCGCGGTCAATATTTGCATGAAATAATCTTCAAACATTAAATTATATGGACTGTACTATCGATTTGAATAAAAATTTAATGCATTTTTCTGAATTTTACGAGCGGTTGTTGGAACTTTTAGAAACTTTCCTATAGCTCTTAGAAAATCACCCTTAGGTTCGCAAATAAGGGCAAACTTTTTCAATTCGAAATAAGTATGTGATATTTAGTTTAAAATTGCTAATTGGAATTGGTTTTAGTTTTTTGCCCACTAGCTGTGCTGCTGGAGTGATCCTTTTTCAAGAACTCGTCTTCTGAGATCTGCCCTTCCCATTTTCAAACTATTTTTGCTTTGCCAACTATTCTCTGCTATTCGCATTTCTCAATTATTGGAAAGCGAATACGACACGATCAGCGACAAATGGCTGGAATCCCAAGTGCCAAGTGTTCAACTAGGAAAATCATTTTGGAAAATATTGAAGTTAGCAAATATGTAATTGTTGCCGTTTGGGTTAAACTTTTTTACACTTCGATATATTTATTCTATAATTTCTATATTTAATCGATTTGAATTTATTATATTTAAATTCTATAGGCGTTACTTAGCTGCCACATGATAAATATTAAGTAACAAGTTCACTAGAAGCGCAAAAAAAACTGACTGCCATTTGGCAGCGTAGGGTATTTGCATGGTGAATAAGTTGAGATTGTATTGGTGATATACGAAAAAGATCAACCAATGACACTTCGCTACCGTCTGAACAACGACTGATTGGGCGGGGGTATGAACATGTGTGAAATGATTGTGCAAATTTCGGCTGGCGATAAGATTGTGTTAGTGATGTACGAAAAAAATCAACACAGTCTTCGCTCATGTTGCTTCGTTGCTATTGAACAACGACTGATTGGACGAGTGTGTGAATATATGCAAAATGATCGTGTGGAACTCGGCTGAAGTGACGCGGCAGCCGAAGTTCCCCTCACAATTTTATTTTGCATAGTATTTAGTTAAAGCGCAAACCTGGGGTATTTAGAGTGGTGAGTATAGTGGTGAGTACTTAATACGAGGGGTGCCTTTTATTTGGCAGGATTTGGCAACCCTGGTGTTGAATCTGACAACTGACAGCTGTATCGCAAAGTTTCACATTTTTTGGCTTTTACGTACTCAGAACGTTTTGAAATACCAACGCTATTTGTGTTGTTTACAGTAACTTAAAAGATTCATCTCGGCCCAAAAATGGAATTAAATCGGGAACATTTTCGTGCGATTATTTTTTACAACTTTCGACGTGGATTAACTCAGCAACATTGCATGGATGAACTTAATTCATTTTTTGGCGATGAAGCTCCATCAAGGACCAGTGTTTATCGATGGTATGGTGAATTCAATCGTGGTCGTAGTTCACTCCAAGACGAATTTCGTGAAGGTCGTCCAAAATCAGTTGTTGTTTCGAAAACCATTGATGCTGTGCGCGAACTGATATTGCAAGATCATCATGTTACCTATCGTGAGATTGAGACAATCTTAGGCATTAGTGGGACCATCATACATTCAATATTGCATAAACATTTGACATTTTGGATCCCACACAATTTGTCAATCGCTCAAAAAAAGGCTCGTGTCGATTGGTCGAAGGAAATGCTCAAAAAATAAAATCGCGGGGCTTTGAAACACGTCTATGACATCGTGACAGGTGATAAATCTTGGATTTACGCGTATGAGCCCGAAAGTAAACAGCAGTCGACTGTATGGGTGTATCAAGATGAGCCAAATCCAACAAAAGTTGTTCGCGCACGAAGCACTTCCAAGCAAATGGTCGCCTGTTTTTTCGGAAAAACTGGACATGTCGCAACCGTACCACTAGAACAACGCAGAACAGTAAATTCTGAGTGGTACACAACCATTTGTTTGCCAGTTGTCTTCCAAGAAATTAGGAAAACCAATCGCCAAAGACGGATCACTCTTCACCAGGACAATGCGAGCTCTCACTCATCGGCTCAAACAACTGCATTTTTGAGCACCCAAAACATCGAATTAATGGGTCATCCGCCATATAGTCCTGACTTGACACCGAATGACTTCTTTTCATTCCCGTACGTAAAAAACAAACTAAGAGGTCAACGTTTTTCGACACCTGAAGAAGCGGTTGCGGCATTCAGAATGCATGTTTTGGAGGTACCTCATTCAGAGTGGCAAAAGTGCTTCGAAAATTGGTTCAAACGCTTGCAAAAGTGTATAGTTCTTCATGGAGAATATTTTGAAAAACAATAAAGTGATTTTCGATGAATAAAATTTGTTTTTGTTCTTTAATCCCGACATATAAAAGGCACCCCTCGTACTAATCTATGTCATTCAAGTTCTGGCCCATGTTCTCCACAGAATTGAATGAAATTTTGTGAACCATTTTTCTAAGCATGTTTGTCAAAATTGGTATCTTGGAAAGGTAACTATATCACGAAGCTATATTCTGTATAATTAGAAGAACTTAGAATCTCATGAGTTGGTACCGCGGGTAAAAGGATTAGTACTCATTTCTACTATCAAAAGTTGAAAACAACAGGAGGGACGTCGAGTGCAATTATTGTAAAGCCAGATTAGAAAGATTATTTAAAAAAATTGTTTTTGTTCACATTTCAAACACAATCACACTATAGTGGCATATAAAGTTTAAATTCATATATCGCCAGTCGGCAATACTACCATTTAGACCACCCGATATAAATTTCCACCGCGTGTATGCATATGTGTGCGTATTCGTTGGGGTTTGCCACATTGGAATTTGCAATTTAAACTAAAAACCAAGGCTAAAAAAAAGCAGAAGTAAAATAAAAATGGAAATAAAAGCAAATAATAAATACACAAAACAAAAAAAAGTTTAAAAGTTTCGTTAAAGGCAAATAATAAAGTGTCGAGTAATGGCTGGAAGGTCCATCTCTGCCTCTCAGGCACTTTATAAAATATGTATTGAGTATAATTCCTTCCTCTTTTCCTTTTCTCCTCGTTTGAAATGCTTGTCTTGCAGGAAACCTCACTCACTTAGAGCTATTAAATGTCTATAGTGAGTTTTCACATGGGTTGGCTCGACATTTATTGTAGTCTTTTATTTTGTCAAATGAAAATGAAATATAAGTAAACATAAGGCTAACAGCTCTGGGTATAAAGAGTGTAGTTCTAAAAAATTTAATAATATATTAAATGAGTTTATAATGGCTTTATTGTGCTCGATACATACAAATCTAGTATTTAAGAAAATAAAACTTGGGTCTGCTCGAAAGGAGGAAGCAAGCTGTCCTTACTGATAAGCTGGCAGCAATCAAGCCTCTCAAGTATTTCAAGGTGACATCAAATCTAGTGCTAGAATGTCTTGATCGTTTTAGGTCAGAAGAACCGGATAAGTATCCTATGGCTTCCAGGGCATATAAGTTATACCGGGAACGAAATGTCAATTAAATGTCTCACAATTTATTGGGCTAGAGCCATTTCGTGAACTGGAAGGAGGTAACTTTTCACCTTTTATTCAAGAAGCATAATCAATAGCAGGTAGCTTTAATATATAGTAGCACTATTTAGAATGGAATGAAATAAAAATAAATTTAAAATCGTCACTCGGAAAGGGTATGGTAGCTTGCATCAGCATATTAGTAACCTAGGATTATACTCCTATCGAACTTGCAGGTACTGTACGGAGGAAAACCAAACCACCGATTATGTGTGCTATCGTGTCCAGCACTGGTGCGTAAGCGGGACAAACATATTTCACCAGAGGAGGAAATAAAACTCAATAAAGTAGGAGAAAGGCTAAAATTTATTGAGGAGGAAATATGGAGGAATCCATGAAGTTAGCACAATAGATCTTTCAGGTCGCAGAGCTAACAGCTCCTCCTAATAATAGTAATAATACCAAGTGAAAAAGAAAGGGCTACAAGTAAATGGGCCTGCCACTAAATGCTTAATTGCGACAGATAAACTCACCAGCCTTGGAATATATTCTTTGAGCGGATTTATTTTCTATTATTTTCCGAAAGTGGCCATCAATTTTCTTGCTAAGCGAAAATCAAGTGAAAGAAATGGAAAAATTACCACCTGCATCTGCAAGTTTGAATTAAGGACAAACAAAATTTAAACTGTTTTAGTGCCCGTAAAATATTTAGTTTTAGTACATATATGGTATTTTTTAGCTGCATTAGAACTATCGATATCGATACCTCTCGTTTGACAGCTGAGAATGGCACACTGTGTTAACATTTCCGTTCAGTTAGGTTGACAAGCCGTCATAAATTATTTAGCGCCTGTAGAAATTTACCTTGAAAAAATGGATCTGTTCGCAAAGTTCATAGAGTACTGGCGGCATTATCGGTCGTTACTTCTCACGAAATGAAAAAGGAGCTGCAATTACGGTGAATGGCTATCAAACTGAATTTTTCTTTCCAAAAATTAATCACAAAATTTCCAAAATGTGGAAATTTACTTGGAAAAAATATATATGTTTCCGAAGTTCATAGAGCACTTGCGGTATCATCGCACCTTATTTCTTCCAATATGACGAAGGTGCTGCCATTACGCTGAATGGCAAGCGCTGTCAAGCCATCCTGCATGAATTTTTGTTTGCAAAAATTAATCAACTAAACGCCAACGATATTTGGTTCGAATAAAACGGCGCAACCGCCCCTAACCATAACTTTATTCTAATATTCAAGCCACTATTGACGCCATACGGCCAGATTTATTGGAAAAGTAGTAAAAAATTGGATTGATCGAATGTAACTGCGGCGGACAAATGCCGGATTTCATAATCAAAAATAAATGACTTGATATTATCTACCAGATTATAATAAAACCAAATTCATGCCAACAATATTTCTGTTTTGTATTACCATTTTAAATTCACAAGCTCTTAAAACACACCAGATGTATTTATTATGTGAGAAGTCATCTTCCTGAATGAAAAATATTTTTCTAATTGTGGTCCAAATATCGACAACTAAACCACAAATGACAAACACATAGAAGCAATAATTTAAATTGTGGTTTTTATTGTTAGTCCAGCCTTGAGCTCACAAAACGGAAATACGAGATGAAAAACAAATTAATTTTTTGTATGCTTGTAAATAGTAGTAGATGTACGTAAAACTTTTCTGATACAAATGTTTTTTTTTTTTGTTTGGCAAAAATATAGTCGGTTTTTTAAAAACATTGAAATATTAAAATTTTTCGAAAAATTAATCCTTTCTTAATATATAATATGTACATATGTGTATACTTTAAAAGAAGCAGGCGTCTATTTGTAAAATAAAACGTACATATATATATGTTTACGTAGGGTGATCAAATAAAAGCAACAGAAAAAGAAATCTAAGGGTAAAAATACAATACCAGCGTGGAATATCAAATTGATTCTTGTTTTAATTTCAAGCCACATTCATGAAATTTTTGTTCACCTCTATCCTTTGCGTATTTGTATATTGTATTTAAGATGCTAGATCAACTTTTAAGGAAAAAAATACCTTAGTTTTGTGAAATTTTTAATCTCCAAAGTCGAGCAGCAAAAAAGTGAGCAGCAATTTAAACAACTTTAGTTGATTAGTTTATGACATGAAAATATGAAATTTCGCTGCTTTTCGTTAAATGAGGAGGAGTAATTGCAAGGCTTCTAAATCTAAATCCCAACAAGTACAACATGTTCTTTCGAAAGAACATCTTTGATTACTTATTTAACTTTTTCCAATTTTTTATAAAAAGTCTTGTTCAAACACCACATAAACGATATAACTCAAGGTTTCAAACTTTGTATAAAATTTAAAAAAAAATCAAGAAAGTTTCGTCAAAGTTTTAAACCTTTTCGACAGATATGCATCATTAAAGTATAGGGAGGGCCATGTAAAATTTGCTTTTTGAATCGGCTATAAAGAAAAAACTAATCAATATTTTTTCAAACTTTTTCTTTATTTTGAAGATTGAATATTTTCATTTATGAATGATATCGTTCAAATGACTGCCACGACTGGCTTTACAGTAGGCTATTCGATCAACCAAATTTTTTAGCACATTTTCGATTGTTCAGGCTCCAATTTCATGAATGGCAACTTCGATTTCGTGTTTTAAAGCATCAATCGTCTCTGGATGGTTCGCATAGCATTTGTCTTTAACGGCTCCCCACAAAAAATAGTCCAACGGGCTTAAATCACAGCTTAGAGGCGGCCGATTGATATCGGAACGTCGGCTGATTATTCGGTTTTCAAAAACGGTAGCCAAAAGTTCGAGTGTAACTTTGGCAGTGTGACGAGTTGAAACCAAATGTCGTCCATGTCATCCTCTTCAATTTTTGGAAACAACTCGTTGAGCATGTCACGGTAACGCTCGCCATTTACTGTAACCGCGGCTCCTCGCTCATTTTCGAAAAAAAATAGCCCGATGATGCCGCCAGACCAAAAACCGCACCAAGCAGTGGCTCGTTGTGGATGCGTGTGCTTCTCTATAGTAACATGTGGATTTTCTGAGCCCCAAATCCGACAACTTTGCTTATTGACGTAGTCACCGATACGAAAATGAGCTTCATCAGAAAAGAAGAAGGAGACTCACCACTTTGGAAATAGGTTTTCAATACTTCCCAATTTTGTTTAAGCGTATAGCGTCCCATTTCGTCAATGTCAAACCTTAAAGTAAATTATGAACACATTTGGCATGTCATTTGTGTTACCATTCTCAAAAAAATAGATGGTTCAAAAAGCAAACGCTATATGGCCCACCCTGTATTTGCTCAGCCCCCCCAATTACATCGCATGTCATTTTCGGATTTAAAATCGCGCTAGATTTGTTGGTGCACCCTTTCGCTTACATATCGCACCCTAAATACAAAAGGGTCACAACTCAAAATGTACCTTGTGCTCAAATATGAGCGAGACGTTATCAATAAAACGGTCCGCGGATGACATATGGCAAAAATAATTTTTTTGTTTTTTGGTAGGACTGTTATAAGCTTACATGGCAAATTTCAGCGTGATATGTCACATAGTTTGTTTTCTGTGCTACTGTAAACAAGTCAAGCTCGAGTGTGGAGAATTTTGAGTTGTGCCCCTTTTGTATTTAGGGTGCGATATAATCTTGTAAAAATAAATCCAATGACCTCAAATTGCATGGTTCCGGTAATCCATGCACCTCACAGTGGCGCGAGTTGACAATTTTTTTGCACCATCACCACAAAATGCTCAACGTTCGTACTGGAATTTTACATTTCAGATGCTTTGAAATAAGGAACACCAATATTCAATTTTCAACCAAGTTTTGTGAGCATAACTTTATATGGTATATATGTATGTATGTTCAGCACGTATTTCAAAAATAAGTGTCGCTTAAACGACAATCCGAAGAAATAAATTGAAATTATTAAGAAAGTAAAACTTGATGCCTTTTTAAGCGATTGCCAAATGTTCACAACGACTGACTACTTCTACCATAGATAACTGTATGTATAGACATATATTTGTATAAATATATACAAGGATAAGTGTAATAAAGTACGTGTGTGTGTGTGTGTTGAAATGCTTTGCAGTCAAGTCGATTTATTTGCTCATCATTCAATAATATCAGCGCTACAAATATCCTAACTAACACATTTTGCTACGAAGATGCATAGCTGTGTGTGTGTGGGTGTTGGTGTGCACATGCATATAGTACATCGTTTGAAGGGATAATGATGCTGATCGACAATTTCCTCAAGTGAAATGCAATCAAGCCACTATAGTATAATGGCAATGAAAACAGAATAACGGTTGAACAAATGAAAGCGCCGAAAAGCAGTTTGCCAATTGGTGTAGTATTAGAGAAAGGTGGCAGGAAAAACAATCAAGAAAATGCAGAAATTTGAGAAGTTGAACTCAACAATCATCAGCAGTAATAGCTCGCTTCAAATACTGAATTGAAAGCGAGCACCAGTACCGTTAAGTACAAATGCCTTTTTGGAAGTTAGTGAAAACTGCGCGCTTCAAAATGAACTAGTAATGGAGTACAAGGCGTATTAGCTGTGGCAGTATGAAGAAAGAAGCATATACATATACATACATATATGAATATACAAACATATACACCCAGCGAACATAATTATGGGCTTTAGGATTTATTGGTGATCTTGATTTCTACTAAATTCTTCAAAGTAGGCCGAGGGATGTTCATTTATTTTTTATTTAATCCTCCTACAAACAGCCAAAAACTTCTGCTTAAATTAAAAATATAATATATAATATAAACTGCTTTCCAATAAGAGGTGTTATTTGATATTAAAAAAAAATGATATTTTTTAATATAAATGACCGATATTTATTTCATTATAAAGAGAAAGGTATGCCGTGAATAGTGGAAAATAACATGAATCACATGACCACTACGACCACGCTTACAGGACAATATCCTTTTCATGAAATTTTCCATAACCGAATTGGAAAGTGGCTACCTTAAGTCCTCGGTAGCCTCACGAATTCCAGTTTTTAGGTCTTGAATCGACCCTGGGCTGTTGGCATAGACCTCCTCTTTTTCGTGGCCCCAAAGAAAAAAGTCACAAGTTGTTAAATCACAAGATCTCGGTGGCCAATTGTGATCACCTCTTCGAGAGATAAAACGGTCCGAAAACTTTTCCCGTAAAAGATGAATGGTTTCGTTGCTTGTGTGGCACATAGCGCCGTCTTGTTGAAAATAAGCGTTGTACAGACCAATACCATCCAATTTCGGCCATAAAAAATCGTTAATCATCTCTCGATAGCGCAATCCATTCACCTGTAACACCTGTTATTAGAAAACCCTTTACCCAAAGCAGTTTTCCTACAAAAAAAATTTAAACACGGTTTTTGAAATCGATTCTGGTCGATCGCCTGCATCAGTCTGATCGGTTACAGAGGTCGAGGCAGTTCGTAATAGACAATGGCCTACTAATCTAAATAAACACATAGCAAAAACTTCTCAGCCATCAATCCGAGCTTAGCGATTGGTTGAGACGGTTCATTACGATTTGAACCCGATCTTTTTCGATCGTTGATCTCAAACTCGAACTATCTTTCCTAGCCAGATCGAATAAGAAATGAGCCGCATTAATTATTTGCGTCAATTTCAGTTGATTCCATATGTGTGTGCGTGTGTCGGAGCTATAATCTGCACAATTTTTTTCCAGGAAATTGTTTTGCCTTTTCCCTTTTTTCCGTGAAGTATTCAGTCGTTTCGAAGAATAGAAAACAAAAAGAATTTTCTCTTTTTCAATAATTTTTCTCGTGCTTTGGTAAATATGTAGTGAATACCTGTAGACCTACAAATGCATGTACAGGGTAGCTTTGTACTAAAATTACTTCAGGGTTATTTTCTGTGGTTAATTTCATTACTAAAGAGACCTTAAAGTTAATTTTCACCTTGAAGGTCTTATGAAAGGCAGCTATTTTTTTTATCTTGGCTGATTACGAAAGTGAGTCTAGAAAAGACTATATCTCGTGATGTACAGGTGGCGCAAAATAAATCACCCTAATGCAAGGTTTATAACTTTTGCAAATGGCGTCGTACATCAATCATATTTGATACTTGTAAACTAGATATCTCCAGTATAGAAGCAGATAAGCAATGGAATGCGTAAAAGTGAAAATAAAAATTGGGTTGGGGGGAAAAAAGTGTCGTATTTGTGATCGAAATTTGACGCTTTATTTAACGTACTTAGAATTATCCGATTCAAGTCAAACAAGCCCCGTTTTGGTCGCAAACTTGTTGCCATTTAGAAGGCAACTTCATTATTCCCCCTTTATTAAACCTTCCCTCCTTTTTTGCAAAAACCTCAGACAACCAGTTTTCGCAAGCCTCTTTTGAGGCCAACTTGGTATCACCAAGGGCGTTTTGCATGGACCGGAAGAGATGATAGTCACTTGGTGCCAGGTCCGGACTATATGGTGGGTACGATAGGACATCCCATCCGAGCTCCCGTATCTTCTGGCGGGTCATTAAAGATGTGTGAGGACGAGCGTTGTCCTGGTGGAACACAACACCATTCCTATTGACCGATTTTGGTCGCTTCTGGGTCTGGCCATAGTTGATCAGCTCATAGTGGATAATTCCCTTCCAACCCCCCAAACGCACAAGAAAACCTTCCTGGCGGACAATCCGGGCTTGGTGATGGTTTGGGCCGACTCGCCGCTTCTCGACCACGATCTTTTTCGCTTGGCGTTGTCGTACGTGATCCACTTTTCATCAGCAGTCACCATCCGCTTCAAAAATGGGTCAAATTCGTTCCGTTTTAGCAGAGAATCGCAAGCGTTGATTCGGTCCAAGAGATTTTTTTGCGTCAACACGTGTGGCACCCAAATATCCAGCTTTTTTTGGAATATAATCTTCTGCAAATGGTTCCAAACGGTTTTGTGGTCTACACTTAGTTCCTGACTAATAGAGCTAATGCTCACATACCGGTCTTTTTAGATAATTTCAACGATTTTATCAGTCTCTACGACAATTGGCCTACCAGTACGGGGTGCAACTTCGACATCTACTGCACCAGAACGAAATCGATCGAACCAACGCTGTGCTGTGCGAATCGTTACAGTATCAGGCCCATAAACTTCACACATTTTTGCCGCCGCCTTCGTTGCGTTTTTACCTCTAAGGTAGTAAAACGTAAAATATGACGAATTTCTTGCTTGGTGGACTTCATCTTTGACGCGCTATAACTTAAGACTGAAACATACGATCACAGCACTGTCAAAGAGACACTTGTAGTACAGATTGTCGTTTTCAAATCGCCGTTTAGTGTGACGCGATGCAATAAGCACAACGCAAGATATGTTTAAATGTCGCGCTCATTTGATAAAATACGACATTACTTTTTCTCCAACCCAATATTTCCATCACTCAAAATGGGTTTTTTGTATATAATTAAAAAGTTAATCAAAAACAAAATGGATGATTAATTTAATTTTACGCCACCTTGTAGAAGTCTAAAGTTTTCAAAAATAGGTTCATTTGAAAGCCAATAATACAGTCAATAAGATTGCATTCAAAAATTTTTTGTGTTTGTTTTGTATCAAACATTGAAGAGCGCAAATAAAGTGAAAAAAATTAAAAAAAATTTTTTTTTGGAATTACGCTGTTTATAAGAAAAACTAATGTATTAATATAAATAAAGATGGTTGCACATCTCACCATTTACCAGCAGTCGATTATTTAATCTTAACAATAGCATCAAATTTTGAACTCTATGCTTACTATCTTAGGAGCTGTCGAACTTTGCTACAGGATAGGTAAAATTATTTAATCGATAGAGAATAAGTCAGTCAGACCATGATGCCCCAAAGTCTGAAAGGATCGGTGGAAAGACACATTTTATTAACTAAATGCGCTTTCAAACAGGCTGTAGCACAAGTTACCATTTGCTGTGTAGTTCTTTGAATAATACTTTGATTTTGCAAGAGCTCATATGCCAAGCACTGGCTGATTCTCTTCTACTCAGACTTATATTGTACACCTTTGGATTTAATGTCCCTCACAAGAAGTTGTAAGTAGGAGTAGGGTCTGCCGAAAGTGGCATTGTACCACTGCGTCCAATCCATGCTACATAACGGCTATTCAAATGTTCTCTTAGAGTTCTAGCAAAATCCGCTGGTGCCCCATTTAACTGTCTAATGATGAGTCGTAGCTCTAAAAGGCTGTTCTATAAATTTGGTTCCAAGTAAAACAGGCCCTATAATGAGTGCCAAATATTCACTGAAAGTTCATGCAGAAATGAACCTTAACGGCCTGCTTGTGGAGCTACGAGGTTAGCACTCCGACTTGAAATTTTTCCTTCGGAATACTTTTTCAATAAATTTTAGTGTTTTCCCTATTTCATTAAGTTTTATTTTTACTCAGGTGTTTGAGCGCTAAACGTCTGTTCGGAGCACGACGCCAGCACTCATTTAGCGGTTTTATCTTCCTTCCTACATAATCTGTAAGTTCCATTGGAATGTATTCTCTGATTAGTAAAAGGACAGTTCTATCTGTAATGCCCTATTAAAATCTGTGTGATGGTTTTAAAATTATTTATATTTAATTCAATCGACCTTTAAATCAGTTTAGGTTAAATCTAACTATAATTAATTTTGGTTGTGATAAACTTAGTAAAACGTCCCAGTATGGCCTTCTTTGTCTTTCCTCTACTTTTTGAATAAGGGAGGGGATGTTGTCCTTGCTTAAGCCACAAAATAGCTCTAGGCCTATGGATGGGAAGTCCGCTCCTTTAATGGCGATTGTTATAACTCGTGATACTACCTCATATAAATGGTGCTTCGCCTGTTCACATTATCTTTCATTCCTAATGCCTTCGAGTTAGACTCCCACTATTAGGTCTCTTTCGATATAAAATGAACCATAATCTTAAGGGGTCCTCGGTGGTCTAGAGCTCGAAAATTGAGGGTATTTTCAGAATTTTTTTTTACAATAAGTAAAATGAAAAACGATATTCAAATTTTTTAGACTTTTTATTTATATTCTTTTTCATACAAAACAGATTTTTTTGTTTTTTTTAATTTTGATAATTTTAAAAATGGCGCTGAAGTTGACCCTACTGAAAAATTAGACCTCGGCGGTGTTGTCCATTTTGGCTCTTCTCTTTATCTATAACACAAAAACCAAAAAAAATATTAATCAGTATGACTGTAGCTATGTCCCGTACTAGAAAAAAAAAATTAAAAAATTGACAAAATAGCGCGGTTTTGAATTATCACTTTAAAAATCGGAGTTTTTTCAGGTTTATAATAAAAAATAAACGAAATAATAATATGGTTCTAGTACGGACGATAGCCATTGATGTTGTGAACAACATATTAATTTCTTTTGGCAACACCAGACCGAAAAAGTCGGCATAAATTTTGAGGTACAGGAGCGCGCAGACCATTCTCTACCTGGGCTATAAGCGCTATAATATTGGGAATTTCCGCATGAAAATTTCACAGTATAATCTTAAGATACTAAACCTTTGAATTATCGAAAAAACAAAAAAATCGATTTTTTTTTATTTCTAGACCACCGGGTCCCCTTAAAGCTTTTTTAGTCGGTTGCAAAACCTCCAGCATATCAAACCAGCCTAAATTTATCACATGAAGCTAGCAGCTAAATGAAAGCACCTGTATAATTTTGAGACGTTCTGACTATTATTTTTTCATTTGTGGTATTCATTTTTTTCTTTAATTATAGCTCATTCTTTAAATCCAAATTTCATAGTTTAACAAAAATGTGAAGAATTCCGCAAACTTTGCATCACAATTTTAGGCTTTTATTCTAACTAAAAACTCAAGGCCTAACTAAAAACTCAAACAATTTTTACTATTAATTTTTATAAGCTATTAAATTTAAGTAAAATGGTGTAAGTCTGAAGGTGCAAGAAAATTCCGTTGATTTTTTTTATATTTTTCTTTCAAACGGTGTTGCGCGTTTTCCCATATGAAAAAATGTCATTGATGTGCTATCGTTTTGTGGTAGATTTTTTACGCATCCGCTAATGGACCCATTTCAAAAATGATTAAATTAACTTTTATCGTTTTGTTTTCGAAAAATCGAATTTGGAAGTCACAAGAACATGTTCTGCAACAATTTCTGTGAAATCTTTTGCTGAAGCTACGCTTAAACATTCACACTAATTCTTCTTATTTTATGCGCGCAATAAAACTTTATTTATTTGAGTTAAAAATCAAACAAAATTTGTTTGCTGGGTTTTTGTTTTATTTTATGTATGAACTTAAATTTATTGCATCGGAAACGGGGTGTACCAGAATTTACCCCACGTATCTACTGTTTCTGCGGCAATAACGTTGAGCAATAAACGCTGATGTACCTACACAAATATACGTGACGAGTACTGAGTAAAATACGCGGCGAAGCAGGAGTAGTTTATGTAGCTATGGTGATGAATCTTGGTATTATTGGTGGAATGGTATTATATTTTCGCTTTATATTGCAATAACATACAAATCAATAAGCACATCAAAGTGAAAAGCGAGCGCGAATAAGCGAAGTGAACGAAGAACTCCTGAAATGCTCATGCGTTCAGTGGAATCAATTCCAAGAAAATAAATTTCATACCCAACGGGAACAAGCAAAGGGAAACCACAAATGATAAATTATTTTTATATATATTTGCCCCGATAAGCAATAATAGACCAACGATTGTATTTTCGAAAAAGCTTCTCATAAAAATTATCTGCCATTCGGAGTCGGTGTAAAATTGAACGAACCCCCTTTTTATGGGAAAATATCCGGATGCTCGTTACAAATTGTTGGAAAATCTTGGGTATACACCAAACAAAGTTACGCGCCATTCATGCAGAATTTTGCATATATCATATTAACTGATCAAAATCTAGTCATATTCAGAAGGGCTTACAGCGGAGTTGCCACTAGTTCTAAACCGATTTTTATATCACTACTTCTTTAAATGTTTCTCTGGAGGGCATTTTTTTCATGTGAACTATTATTATAGCAATACATTCAGAAATACATACATAAGTACAGTGGTGATCAGATAATTAAGTCATTTTTATTTTATCTCTTTGGAAAATGTGCAATATTTTTCATGCTAAATTTTTGTGGTTACTTTTTCATAAAACATTGATTCATAGCAAAAACATTCATTGCATTACAAAAACTTTATGAACCAAATTTTATCTCGCTATAAAATTCGCAATATTACTAATTCAAAATTTTTATAGTAAATTTTTCATAAAACCACCGTTCATTGTATTACAAAAACTTTATGAACCACAGTTCAACACTTTGCACATATTTTACAAACATCTAACAAATTTAAAAAAATTGGCAATATAATTTTCAACTTTTTAACAGGATCTTTAGAAAAATTTTGAGTATGCAGAAAAGTATAAGTTGAGAGCAGATTAAAAATCGCGTTGATTTTTTACACTTTTTTTAACCATACAGTATTTTCTTCCATATAGGAAGCATTCAAACCCGAAAAAAATTTTATTGAATACCATTACGAATATTATAAAAAGATGAAGTAACTTAATTATGTGACCGCAAGTGTACATACTGTGAATTTTCTTTCACTTCTAAGGCAATACCTTCTCATTCCCATATGAACCTATTCATATATGTTTATAATAAACAGAAGCTCTAGTGTTCATTCGTATCACTCAATACGTTCGTTAGCCCAGTTAGCAATGAATCACAAAATGAAGGCAATAAATAGTTGACGCAGGTTAAATCTTTGTCATTAAAGCGTATTTTAAAGAAACCTTAAAAAAATTCACAAAATATTGTCGAAATATTACAGAAGAACTTCAAGTGAATTTCCCATTTTTAGGATCTTAATTATATATCAATTGTTTTTGGAGTAAATTCAACTTCTTCATAAGTAAATAAGAAGCAGAATAAAAATCAACATTTAATTTTAGAGAAATAATATTAGAATATTAGTCTTTGGTCACATAATTTATCAGGTATTCAGTAAATTTCATTGGGCACAGTTCCAATTTTAGGCTCAATGGAATAGTTCTCTAATAACTATCTCGCAAGGTATTTAAATATATCGAATTACGAATACATTCCCTTCAAGAGCACAGCCCCAATATGCATAGTACACCCGCTACATCAGCCAATTGCTGGAAGTGGGCTTATATGTAGAAGGGGAAGGTTCTCCTTGGCCATACACTCAATGAAAGAAGAAAACAGCACTTGCTTAGCCTTTCAAACACTTTTTTGAATAGGTTCCTATTTTAGTTTTGAGCAGTGCCGACAGCAGCGTAATTTAGAGGTGCCTGATTTCGGGAAAATTCAAATTAATTGTCAATGTTTATTATTTTTGTGTAGAGCCATTCATGACATTTATTTTTTAAAGATAATCCATTTCAAATGTTGCCCACAAACGCGCCAATTTTGAATGACTCACTGGAGGGCTTCGGTCGGTGACTCGTGAATAACTTTAGTTATGTAGGCTTCTAATGCCTAAATCGAAATTGGTATATTCACAAAGCATTTAAACTTTACATACCCCCAGAAATAAATGTGCAAAGGTGTTACATCACACCATCGTCGTGGCCAATCCACTGGTCCGAGAGGAGAAATAAGGGCTGTATGGCAAGTACCGCCGTCCTGTAGCAACCAAATGTTGTCGAGATCACTGGCTTCAAGCTTCAATTTTCGGCGTCAAAAAGGCATTAATCATGGCACGATTGCGTTCGCCATTCACTGTTACATTGGCGCTGCTTTGTCTTTGAAGTAGTATGGGCCGATGATTCCTCGAGCGCATAAGGCACACCAAACAGTGGTTTTCAGTGGATGTAACGCTGGTCTTGAATGACTTCGCTCCGCTCTACAGCCCAAATACAGCACATTTTCTTATTAACGTGAAAAAAATTCGGTTCCCAAAATGCGGATCTTCGGCGAGTTTTTGAAGGGCCCAACAACTGGGGCAAGTTGTTGCGATCGGCGCCGAACCTATTCTTCCGGGTCTTTGCAAAACTCTTATTTACAGCCACATTATTCTCTTCACTCCGGGCTATTCGTCGAGAATCATCTAGTAATGTAAAATTATTCTCTATTTTGACGATGGTTTGCCGAATAGGGAGTTTGGTAGGATGGTTATGTACACTTTAAGTTGGCACGAGCGCGAAATGAACTCTTTTCATAGAGCGACGATTTGGAATCGTTGTTGAGGCGTAAGTCTTTTGAATACTAAAAACAGTGTGTCACGTGATTAATCAAAAAACCTTATTGGAAGAAGTACTTTCAAATTGATCACCCGTTATATGTGGGCGGCCGCCATGGCCGAATAGATTGGCAGGTGACTTCCATTCGGTAGGGACCGCTTTCTAAACCAATTGTGAGTATGAACTATGAAATGATAGAATTAAAGAATTGCTGCATAAAAATCCAACTATCCACAAATTGGAAGAGGAGCTCGACCAAATAGCCAAAGCAAAGCCAATTATGTATAAGTATGTATATACATACAAGTATGTAAACATTTATTGCTGAAAAGCTCTTACTATCTTTTGATACGTACTTGCTCCATATCGATCACACAAAAGTCCCTGAATGTTCCAGAAGTTTGTTTATTGAAGAGAGGTATACTTCAGTCTTGAATGCCCAGTACATCCTACATTGCAGTCTCGAGAGTTGTTTTAATGTAACTAAATTAAAAGTGAAAACATGCTTCTGTGAAGCTAACCATGTTCAGTCTATGTTTTGTTTTCATTGCTTGGCATTAGTTATACTTTCAACTACTCAGCTTTTCGTTAGCACGCTATAAAATGCTAGTGCCTTAACAATTAAAAGAAAAACGCTAGAGCTATAGGCTGTACGCTTCAGCATATTTAAGAAGAAATGAACTTAAAAAGTTTTGAAAAAAATTATTCATTTTCAGTTTTTGTCAATATTGAACATTTTTAAAGTGAAATAGCTTCGGGTTTTTCACATCTTAAATTTTTTTTGCATATTTCATATTTAAAATAAATTTTAAGAAATTCCATTCCATTTTCTAAAAAAAACTTTTTTAAAAAGTATATTTGATCCTAAAAATTAAGGGGAAAAAACGTTTATTAAGATATGGAGATTTTTCATTTTAAAATCTCTATACCAAAATTTACAACATTGAATATATCTTGAAATTATAAATATTTTCCAACTTTTTTCAGTTTACTCATTACTCAAGATTTATAAACCAATTTTTCGGATCACTTATGTTATATGAATTCCCTCATTCTCATAGTAATAAAAATGTCTTAATTTTATTTATTTATTTATATGTAAGAGTAATAGTTATAAATAACCAATACACTAAAATTTAACAAGAACTCTGGCTACTAAGGCCTTCGGCAATGTCTTAATTTACTTCTTCCCAAATCAAAACTTGCCTTGAAAAAGGACGCAGGAAGTTAGGGGAACACGATGCAGAGCTGGAGGCAACTGTTGCATTTTTTTCCGAAGCACAGGACTTTTATGAGTGAATTAAATTTTTGAAGTCTACTGAATTCTGCTAACAAATAATACCGAAAAATAAAATCGTGCGTTCCATTTGAGACTTTTATTTGAAATCAGGTGCTGAAAGGCAAATCCACAGACAGTATTAAGATAACCAAGAAGCTTAAGTTAGCGCTAGAAAACTTTTTCTCTACTAATTTACCGCACACCGACCACACACAAATGTGGTTTTTATAACCTAAATGAAATTTGGATGAGATATGTGGTTAGCTCATATATTCATTAAGTCGCAACTGAACACACAAGGATTTCAATTAGCAGCTATTTTTAGAAAGTCATAATTATAAGTGTCCATCATCATCAATGACGTTCACAAGTATTTGTGCATAACTGTGTGTGTAATTGTTAAATTCGCAAGTGAGTATAAGTAGTTGCTGAGTAGCATATGCGTGGTCAGTAAACGAAATGATTGCTGATGGGCGATGCATAGCGTACATTTGTGCGGTTGTACCCTAACGAAAATGTCTGAACAGAAAAAGAGATGCAAAGGCTTAAGGCGCAAGTAGCAGTACTTGGTAACATACAAGGCGCTATTATTGAGAGGAAAGCTGTCTTTATATTAAAGCGTTTATATGTATGATATTACTACCTATAGCGACAGGACTGCCAAGTGGGAATAGGAATGGCGAAATTGCGCATAAAACATTTCCACAAAGCATAACAGATGGCACTGTTCAAGGTATTTTGAGGTTCTGTTCGCTTATTTTGGCTATTTTTTCAAAGCTATGTGAGTTATTGCGCAACAGATCTATCTGCTGATATCCTTATTAAATTATACATTTTCAAATATTACTCATTTGTTATATATTCCAGTTTTTAGAGATGTGATAACCTCAAGTTTAAATAAAATCTTCCTATCGAATTGTAAAATGTTACGCAAGTATTTTAATTAAATAATTTTAAATTCTTAGATAAATGGCAATCCTATTAAAAAAAAAAATCAGACAACATATTTGGATCAATACACCCTTTGTAATATTTTATAATAAAAAGCTCACGTGTTGGCCCTTTTAAACTTTCTCGAATAGTTGGTAACACTATTTAAAAAACTTGCCTAAATACCTTCCGACTGACATATCTTTATCCTGATATTTCAACTATCTACCTTAAGTAATTCATTTCAGTTTTCGATATGTGCTAATCCTGGTAAAGAAATGTCTAGATTAAAGCATTCATGGCAGTTTTCGTGTGATTGTAATATATTGCTAAACTAAAATTAAATATTCATAATTTTAAAATAGGTGGCAACCATACTTAAAAGGTGCAGTTGAATAATTTATACCTATATCCTAATATCTTAGCCATCTGACCCATTTAAATTCTTTTTAATTTTTTAGGCTGGTGGCAACTCTATTAAAAATATATGTAGATTAAAGCTTTCTCAAGCAGCTTTCCTCTTGTAATATATTACAACAATTGGCATACTTAATTACTTTTAATATTTGCTTAGGGTGGAACCTTGTTTGAAAGTTGTTCCCAAAATATCATCCTATAAATACGCATTTCCAGATATTTTAATTACCCCGTGTTTATCGTTTTAAGTTTTCGATATGTCCCAATCCTGGTAAAAATAGGGCCGAATGAAAGCTTTTTAACATTTTGCGTTTGATTGCAGGCAACCATAATATTTAGTATGTCTTCTTTAATTTCGGTAAGTTGGCAACCCTATAGAAACTACTCTTAAGTAACTTCCATTTGATACCCATATTCAAATATTTTAATTAATATTTTAATCGTTTAAATTTTTAAAATTAGTGGCAACCCTAAACAAATATGTGCAGATTAATATTTTCTACAACAGCTGTCTTTAGACTGCAATATATTGGACAACTAAAATATCTAAGTATGTACTCCATCTGCTTGTAGATGTCAACCCTGTAAAGAAACTTCTTCTTTTTACACCTAGCAACCCTGTTTTATCCCTATAAAAAATAAAGGGAATCCCTTTATAAATATAATATACATACATGTGGAAGAAAAGGGTGATAAGTTTGGAAATATTTTTTTTTTTATAATAGGAGTGTTTTTGACAGAACATGCATGACTACTGTCAAACTAAATACATAATTTTTTTCAGTATTCATTGAAATTTCATTTTGGAAAGACAAACGCCTCAACAACGTTTACAAAACGTACAATTGTATTACCACTCTGTGAAAAGTGTTCATCAGGCCCATTTTTGGCTTAATGGCTACGTCAATAAGCAAATGTGCTGTATTTGCGCATTAACTCCATTAGAAGAGCAATCTGAAACAATTCGAAAGCAGCGCCAATGTAATAGTAAATTGCGAACGCTATCGTGCCATGATAAACGACTTTTTGATGCCGGAAATGGAAGCTTGAAGTCAGTGACCTCCACAACATTTGGTTCCAGCAAGACCGCGCTACTTGCTATACAGCCCGTATCTCTCGTTTCGTACCATAGAATTGCCCACATAGATCGTGTGATATCGCACCTTTGGACTTTTATTTGTGAGGTATGTAAAGTCTAAATACTTTGTTGATAAACCAGCTTCGCTTGAGGCATTAGAAGCCAACATTACTAAAGTTATTCACGAGATATCGAAGAAAGTCCTCCAGCGAGTCAGTAAGAGTTGGTGTATTACAATTAGCCGAATTACGGCGCAGTTGTGGCCAACATTTGAAAGGGATTATCTTTAAAAAATAAATGTAAAGAAAGAGTATATAAAAAAATAGTTAAAAGTACCCAATCAATTCGAATTTTCGTTAATTTCTTTTAATTGATCACCCTTTATATTTATTGTATTTTAACCACGTATGTTTGTATACTAACCTTTCTATACAATACACACACATATTACCACAAAAAATATACATATGTACTCGAAGTAATGTAAACAAAGTTTCACCAATTTCTGCCTAATAAATAAATACTAAACATTTATACTATGCAAGTTCTTTCACATCTATAACCATAAGGCGATGAGAGATACGCACGCACACGCGTATGCTTTTATATGGTTTGTTTACACCCAACAAACCTTTTTGCTTGATATTAACTTGAGATGTATTTCATATGAAATAGCTTTGGTAAGAGTCCAACGTTAGTTCTCAATAGCAGACTACAGAGTTCTCAACTTAAAAGGCACTTTTTTAAAATTATTATTTTCTCAGTTGTCTTGAATTTGAATTTGAATTTATTTTATTACTAGTATAATAATACATTATAATTTACAATAAACTGTAAGTCCTACAGAGACTATTAAAAGTCTGTTCGTAGGCTAGTAGTATTTATAATGACAATCTTACAAACTAAATATAACATTTAACAAAATAAGTTTTGTATGTAACATACGTAACATACATTTGACTTACTAACTAACTAACAACAAACTTGCTTATATCTATCGGTTCTATGAAGAACATAAAATAATTTTCTTTTTTTATTTTTATTTTTTTATTTTACAATGAAATAGCGCGATATTAACAAATATCATAGGTGTAAATTAGTTTTTGTTAACCAGATTTTTATATCTTTTTTATTTTTGTCGTTAATTACATCATAGGCTTTTAACCTCTTTGGAAGCTGATTAAATATTTTTATGCTATGGTTTATGTAACATTTTGAACCAATACGTAATTTACATTTTATGTGCTCAATTTGTCTATTTCTAGTATTTATTATCCTTGATAGAAAAGAATTCTTTAAGTTATTGTAATTTTGTATTAAAGCTGTAAAGTAGAACAACTTTTTTATCGAAAGAATGTTGTTAATCTTTAAGGAATTATCTTTTATTGAGTTTTGTTTGCTCTTAAATATTATTTTTAATATTTTATTTTGTACTAATTCAATCCTATTTAGTTCAGATTTGTACGCACCTCCCCAAGCAACGATACCGTAAGAGGTGACTGACTCAAATAGGGCATAATAAATAGTTAATAGTTGTTCTTTGTTTAATATATATTTTAATTTGGCAAAAACAAAGATTAAATATCTATTTCGCTTTATTAAATAATTAATTTGAAGATCCCATTTTAACTTATAATCGATTAAAATGCCAAGACATTTAGTGCTTTCAACCCGTGTTATTGGAATACAGTTACATTTACTCTTAGAATCATGATTATGCATAAATATATTAATATTTGCAGGTACAGAATCTTTATAAACTCCAAAAGTTAGAAATACCGTTTTATTAATATTCACAGATAACTTGTTTTGACACATCCAAGTAAATATTTTATTTGCAATTAAATTTGCATTTAATTCAGCATCCTCCCAAGTATCGCCACTTATAAGAATGGTTGTATCGTCAGCATACGATATTATATTGTGAGGGGTTTTTTGGCTAAATTGTACAGCACTATATATTTCATTTATGTATATCAAAAATAATAAAGGTCCTAATACTGTCCCCTGAGGGACTCCAATATCCACAGTCGTTTCACTACTAACAATACCATCTACCTTTACACATTGTGTTCTACCAGTAAGATAATTCTTTATAAGATTCAAGGCGATTCCACGGATACCAATATCGCTTAATTTTTGTATTAGAATTTTGTGGTCAACCGTGTCAAAAGCCTTTGCTAAATCTAAAAATATTGCAATAATTGGTTTACTATTATCAAGATTTTTATATATATATTCAGCAAAATGAGCTAATGCATCTTTTGTTGATTTTCCTTGGCGAAAGCCATATTGATTTTTATTTAACACGTTATATTTGTTAAGAAAGGAAAGTAATCTTTTATGCACTACTTTTTCAAATATTTTTGCTACATTAGAAATTAATGATATTGGCCTATAATTAAATTCAAAATACTTTTCTTTAGCTTTGTGAACTGGTATTATAATTGCTTTTTTGACAAACTCCTGTTTCTAAGCATATATTGATAATGCTAGCTAGAGGTTTTATAATGAAATTACTTAGTTTTTTTAATACGCTTGTTGGAATTTCATCTATTCCGGCTGCTGTATCATTTTTTAATAATTTTATTATTTTTTTTATTTCATCTGGATGAGTAGGAAATAAAAATATTGAATTTTTAATCAAGCCCCTTTTTTTTAAAAGTTAAAAAGTTTTAAATTCTCCACATGAACTCAAAGAGATTTCTTCGGTTGGTATGAAATGAAATATCTTTTATTTAATAGTGTTAATTAACTTCTTACTTTATTCAATGCTTTCAATAAATTATAATATTTTAAAATTACCAAACTATGAACAATTCTAATTACTTATATTATATTTTGCAAACATTTTTATCCAAAACTTTTGCATATAAAAAAATGACAAGGAAAATATATTTAAGTGCTTCGAGAAAGTTGTTAATGATTTCAAACAAAAGTACTTGCATTTTTATTTGGTGAGCTCAAGACCGGATAAGCAATGAAACAACAAATAAAGTTGTTGTTGTTTTATATTTGTTATATTAGTTTGCCAACATTACGACCTCAATTAGAAGTCATCTGCAAGAATTCTTGGCTGTGACTGTTCGCTTTATTGTCCATCCTACATTGAGCTGACAAAATAAGAATGCGAAAACTAATTATTTTGAGGCTACTACAGGGTGTTTTCTAGTTGCATGAGAACTATCGATAACTATGGTTTTACAGCTGCGAATAACGTACTGTGTTGACATTTCTGTTAATAAAGTTTGACAAGTCATCATGAATCGTGTAACGCCAAAAAAACGCCTCCAAATTGTGTAAATATGTTTTGAAAAAAAAAAAAAAATCTGTTCGTGAAAATCAAGCTGAAGAAGAGCGAGATATTGAAGAAGACACTGAAATTCTTGAATTGAACTCTTGAGTTCTTTATGCCGCATTGCTAATTGGCCTCATTTATATACATAATTCAGACTTATTGGAAAAAGTAGTCAAAAATGAACTGAACAAACAATTTATGTAACTCATAGCCACGGCAGACATTTGCTAGACATCATATTCAAAAAATAAATGCAATGAAATTATCTACCAGATTATATTATAATAAAAATAAAAAAATCATTTCAACAATTTGTTTTGTGTTATCATTTTAAGTTCTCAAGCTCTAAAAAAATACCCGAGACAAAGGTTTAAAACATGTTTGACGAAGAGTTTGATATCAAATGATAACGAATGGTTGAGAAGTCAGAGTTTATCTGATAGTTGTTGTTGTTGTAGCAGCATAAACTTGGCCGGATATAAATCCGGGTCGTTTCGGTATCGTAGAACCGCCTGTCGTGGAACCGATAGTCGAAAGGCCTTGCAGCTAGTACTCTCTTTAATGGTATAAACGATCTTTTAAAAATTGAGACTTAGGTGTGAGTCAGGGTCCACAATTCAAAGGTTCTTCAAAAATATTCAAATTTTAAACAGCTGGTTATGTCAAAGATAGAAAAGGACTGGCACACCAAAAAGACTTGACGTTCTGTTGAGATGTTCTGTTCTGAGACTGTTCGGCGGATCTTTCCTGTAGTGCTCATGGTGCACATTTAAATTATGTAATTTTTCACAAGTAATTGCTAAAAGGCGTATTTTGAATAAAAATAGTGAAACCTGAAAGAATCTAAATTTTTACATGCTTTATTTTAAAACATTCAGGCTCGTGTTTTGAAAGACCCTTTATAATTCGAATCTTATTTTAACTTATAAAATAATAATAATAATAATAGAGCCTTATAAACGTTGGAAAACATATTTTCCTGTGTTTGCTGGGTAAGGATATATTCACGTTCACACACACATGTCTTCACACATACTTGTACATACATATAAATCACAACAATTCGGCAGACTACAAGTGAAATTCAGGCTAATGAAACCCGTTTCGCTGATTTTCAATTATGTACTCACATTTACATACATATTTACATGTGTATGCATACTGTATATAGTCCCATAAATTTTATATCTCTATACTTATTTAGCACGCTGTTATGTCAGTATATTACTGCCTCTCCTCATTCGCCTTTTGAGGATTGATTTTCTGGCTTCACCAGCAAACGCACATACATACCTACGCACATATGTCTAATGAATAATCCATCTCATCTTGTTTTCTTTTTTTGCTTTTTATTTTGGTCCCCAAAGCAGTCAATTAAGAACATATATTTGCCGCGATAAATACATAAACACATCTACATACATACATACATGTGTAGATTTGTGGTCCCAAAAGTTAAATATTAGGAAAGAGGAAGACAGCTAAGCATTTTCGATTGTGTAAACAACAGCAAATACACATATAAATTACATGGTGCCTTATGTGATTTAGATACTAAGTCAATACTGGAGGACACCACAAAAATAAAAACAAAATATCACTGAACTGATTCAAAAATAAAGCGTAGGAATTATTTGGTAAATAGAAAAATGGTGATAGGCTATGATTATATGCATACATACATACAGTGCCGAGCAAAGCTGAGCTACAAATCCTTTTTTGGTCTTCTATCTGTTTAAATACTGTATATTCTTTAACCAAAACTATATAAATAAATCAAGCTTTCAAACTTTTTATAAAGTGTACAAACATTTTTTAATTTCACTAATTTTAATTTTAATTTTTAATATATAATCTGAATCCGAATAAAATTCAGCGCAAGCAGTTTTATAGCTTATTGAATTTTGAACTCATAAAGTGCAAATTTTAAGCGGCTAAGAACGGGTTGATATTTAAAAGTTTTGTTTTGTGACGGCTTTTATGCTTTTGCTCATAGAAGGACTTTATAAAAATTAGAGTTAGTTCTTTTTAATGTGCATACGGTTTTGTGTATTTTCTCCCACAATAAATTCATTGTTATATGAAATTTACTTAAGTGCAAAAAGCCTTCAGAAACAGAAAAACATTTTTTTAAAACACGAATCATTTTTTAGTCACATAAAACTAAAACTTTATTGGCCATTTTACTGCGCATCCAAAGGTTTTTGAAATATTCAAAATAAAAAGTTCATAATTTAAGTAACAATTTTTTTATTAGGTGCGCAACTAAGTTTGATGAAATAACAACTTCATTCTGAAAAAATGGTTATAAGTGAATCATTACCTATCGCTGGCTACTACTTTTTCCCATATTTCTGGTAGATCTCGTATACCGTCGTGGTAAAACTGTTCATCTTTTGAGGCTTTCCACGGATCAAGCCATTATGAATGCAATTGCTAGTCAGCTAGACCATGTGCGATCGATTGGAACAGGTGATAATCGGACGGCGCAATAACTGGAGAATATGGCGGGTGGGGTAGGATTTCCCATTTCAAAGTTTCCAGGTAGGTTTTAATGGGTTTGGCAAAGTGAGGTCGAGCGTTGTCATGCCGTAGAATCACTTTTCGCTTCAGCGCAGTGCTCGGCTCAATCGCATCAACTGAAGTCGATACCGATCCCAAGTGATGGTTTCGCTTGGTTTTAACAGTTCATAATAAATAACACCAACTTGGACCCACCAAATACATAGCATAACCTTCGCAGCTTGAATATTCGGTGACGACGTAGAAGCATGACTGGACAGTTCCCATGCCTTTATTTTCTTTGGATTGTTATAATGAATCCATTTTTGACCACCCGTCACTATGCGATGAGGAAAACCCTTCCTTTTTTGCCGCTAGAGCAGTTGTTTACAGACGCAAAAACGACGTTCAACATCCCTTGGTTTGAACTCATAAGGAACCCAAGTCCCCTGTTTCTGAATCATTCCCAAAGCATGCAATTGTTTGAAAATGGATTGGCGGGTAACTCCTAATACTGAAGCAAGCTTTTTTTGTGTTTGACACACACATAATAATAAAAAAATTCTTACTCATTGCATATATTCATTATAAAAGACATCATGCACATAGTTTTTTAGCAGCTAACGTTTTGATACCATACCAACTTTTATACACTTTGTTCAGTTAACCCTTCAGAAGGCGCGCTATGAGCAATTTGCTCACGCAATTTTAAAATTGCCAAATTTTCAATGTTTACCGTTAGTCCTAGAATAACGGCGTTCAGTACCTCTAAGTAAATGATTTGTCTTTGCAATAAGAAGCATTCGAAGTGTGTAGTGTGCGAATAGAGATCGAAGATATTGGTTTACATTATATGTGCGGCATTTTGCTCATTGCGCACCTAACTACGTAAGTATTTTAATATATTTTTTTTTTGCAATAAACGCGTATAATTTCTCTTTATACTTATTTAGGTAAATTTTGTAACAAAATAATGGAAACTAATAGCAAACGTCGTCGTCTGGCAAATGACACCTCACAAATTGCATCTTGGTTGGGCGAAATTTTGGATGACGAGGACGACGTGGAAGAAGATTTTGAGGAAAGTGATTGTGATGTTCACTTTCTGATCACCAAAGTGACACAGAACAATCTTCTGATACCGGTGCAGGTTTTGATCAAGATGAAAATGTCGAAATGCCGCGAGCAAGGCGGCAATTTTATTTGGGAAAAGATATGTGTACAAAATGGGCTATGGATGTACCCACTCGCAATATACGTACTAGACGCTGTAACATAGTTACACATCTTCCAGGAGTTAAGGGCACAGCGAAAGATGCTATAACCCCTTCACAAAGCTTCGCACTATTTTTGAAAGATACTTTACTTGAAAAATTTGTAACATTTATAATGCAACAATTTATAAATGCAATACCCAAATCATGACACAGACAAGGTTATTTTTGAAAGAAATTGCTTTGGAGCTTATCAAGCCAAATATTGTACGTCGTCAGACTATCAAAACACTTCCAAGCTCATTAAAAGAAATTATGTCTCATATAGTGCGAAACAATGAACATTTAGAAGCCTCTGAAAATAATGGATTTTGCGCATTGTGTCCCAGGCGAAAAAATAGACGCACCAAAAAAGGATGTTTTTTGTGCAACAAATTACTCTGCTCCGAGCACGCAAGAACTATATATATGTCCAACTTGTTTCGATTGCTCCTTTAACAAAGATCTGGCTCAATATTGAATTTTTATTAATATGTATTGCTACTAATTTAAATTTATTTTTTGTTGCTAGTGAAAAAAAATGTATTGAATTTTCGTTTTATCTTTTTTATGTTATCAAAAATAGTTTCTAAGAGTTTAAAACTCAAAAATGCATATATCTTAATAAAAATAAACCATTAACCTATAAAAAAACACTTTACCTTACCAATCTACCTAACCTAGGAGCATAATATGTTAATGTGAAAGTGCTGTGAGCAAAATGCTCACGTGCGCCAATTCGTGTAACTTATTAAGGCGCGCCTTCTCGAGGGTTAAGAAAATTAGCAATGTGTGGGGAAGCTAAGACCAATCCTGTATGTAATTATTGTCAAACGCTCACTGAGGGGCTAACCGCTTGTTCATGAAAACTAAACACCCGCTCAAATGGCTGATTAAGTATGCTTTCCTAAAAGGAATTGGCAAACATTTATGGCTATAGCTTTCTTTACAAACAAAATATGGCGCAAAATTAATCACCCTATCGGAAGGTGTTAATTATTTTGCAACTGCCGCCGTACGGCATTCATATTTGATTCTAGCGAACTGGACAGCTGCAGTACAAGCAAGGGAGCGCTGGAGCTCAACATAAAGATTTTTATCACTCAAAATCATTTTTTTTTATTTAGTTAAAAAATTATTCCTAGCCGATAGGATGATTAATTTTGCGCTGCTTTGTGTAATATAATATTCACAAATATAAAATCTGAAATCATGAAATTTTAAAGACAATAAACTTAAAATCTCAAGATTCAACCTAAGAAAAAAAATGCATCTCTTACTTCCGGGATCGCTGATCTCAAAGCAAAATTCGTATTCTGATCTTAGTATAATTTTGGCTCTAATATCAAATGTTTTCTCAAAACAAGTTTTTCTTTGTTCGAAATTTCCATCAAGATTTCCATCCAAATTTCCAGCGCCACTCTAACATTTCAATACCACTTTCGCAGAACGATTTATCTTTTGCTTAAAATAGGCCACCGTTTCAGCTATAATCTCTTCATTCGAGCAAGATTTTGCAAGTTATGATAATATGGGTATCAAATGTATCAAAGTTTATATGGTGAAATATTCTTCAAGATTTTAACTGAAATTTCATGCGGTTCAAATATCATCCCTCTACCACAGAACGACTTCGAAAATAAAATTTGTTTTCATTTGTCCCCCATGAATTTAATAAAGGTGAAAACACTACCTTTGCTGGGAGTTATGGTCCTTTAAATTGAAGTGAATGCGCTGTGAAAAAACCAAAAACGTTAATTTATTCTATCGTATATCGATTTCCTCATATGCCATTATCTGTTCTACTCATATACGAGTATTCATATATATATTCTACTATCGAAAAAAACACCGTCGCTGGAACGATTAACTGTATGAGCTTTACATCGACTTAGTGCCTGAATGAGTGCAAATGCTCCAGTTCACAAAAGCATTCCTACCGGTAGCTGCTAGTGGTGTCAAAGGAAAGTCGAAGCTTTCGTCTTGGGTGCACTTCATGTTTCTAATTAGCGACAGTTAGCAGGGGCGAAAGAAGAAACGAATGGGATCGACCAAAACAATAAAACCATTAGTGGGCCAATCAAGAGGTACAAAATATAAATTTGTACATACGCATACATATATGTATCTAAAGCAATTTATTTGTATGTGCGCCTATATACACTTTATGCAGTAATCATTCAATCATTTCTATAAGGATATTAATAAATATATCCATACATACGCATCGCAACCTAATTAAATTCAGGAAATAAAACAGAATGACTGATTGCGCCAATAAAAGCGCTATTGACTACAAAATGAACGAGCGGAGTTTTATGAGTCAACCAACAAGAAACGCAGATATGTATGTACCACACATTAGTCAATCCCTGAGGAATACTTATCAATATGTAAGTAAGTGAATAAGTGTGTATGCAGAGCGCATAACGACACAAATCTGCAAGCGACCGATGAGCAGACAAGCGCGCTGTGATAAAATACAAATGTACGCGTGTTTCTTCCCTGTACATAGTAAATCAGGCTGTTTTCAGGCCAGTTCGGAAGTAGTAAATTTTGAAGTGATATTAGCCTGAGTTTTAGGTAGATAGGTGAGACAGAATTCATTGAGTGATGTAGTAGCAATTCACTATATGTGACAATCTGAGTAGAGGCAGCAAGGCACAAAAAATGGAGGGCTTCCAGTTATTTCAGGTTTAAAGCAGTCATTTTTGTTTCCTAATTTTTTTATAGCATTTTTATTGTTTTAGTATTATTTATAAGTAGTTAGAATTTAAATGTTTTTCTCAACCCTAATGAACAACTTTCTGAATCAGAAGCTATCAAGATTATTTTATATAAAAGGAAAAAATTTTGGATCACTAATTTAAAGACAAATTTACCCATAAAGTGACTACTTACAGTGTGGTAAATGTCAACACAATTTATTTTTATTGACAACTAACTATAAAACTAACTATACATGTCATTAATTTCAAACTAGTAAAACGTTACTAGTTTCAAACTGGTGAAAGTGTGACAAATGTAAGCACTATCTCATGCCATTTTCTGACACTTATATTTACAAATAAAATAAAATGAACAAAAAATAAAACTAAAAAGGGGACTAATTTCAAACTAGTGAAAATGTGGCCAATGTGAAAGTGTGAGCAATGTCAACACAATATTTAGTATTTTTCTGACACTCGTATTTAAAAATAAATTTAAAATAACTAAAAATATAACTAAAACAGGGACCAGTTTCAAACTGGTGAAAGTGTGACCAATGCCAACACACTCTTTTGTCTTTTTTTGACACATGTATTTATAAATTAAACTAAAAGAAGTAAAAATATAGCTAAAAAAGGGACTGGTTTCAAACTAGTGAAAGTGACCCTACTTTTTTTTATAATTAGCTTTATTTGGTTATATAGTCACCTGCAATTATAAAAATAGTTTTCTATAATATAAATGAAGAAAACAAAAATAAATTTTAATATTATTTGATTTATTGATATTATTAAACAGAAGGAACGAAATATATAGTCTCGAGAAATAATTTTATCCAACTCTGCCATAACAATCCTGATTATATGTGAAACCATGTTTTCGAAACTAGCCCTTACTAATTAAAATGGATTGCCCTGTATAACTGTATATACTATTTATCAAGCGCATATAGGTACTTTGCCATCTAAGTATGTACACCAACATTATGTAGTTGTGTATGTATAATATTTATATAAGTACGCTTGCTTCCCCACATCGCTTCCGAGTATGGTTTTAGTCATTTTAGCCACGTTACCCCGTACACGTCATCAGCCCTTCCTCTCTACAACCAACGTCAACAGTTGTCATTATCTACTTTCCGGCGTTGAGATACGATACACTCACACATCCGAGTATACGCTAGCCAAATGAAGGCAAATGAAGAACGCAAATATTACATATATAGATTTATAAATGCATGCGCGTTCATATATTGTGTGTGTATGTATGTAAATTTCATATGTAGATCTACATATCTATATAAATGTGTACAAGTGCTTAGATGCACGAGTGTGTGAACATCTGCAGGGCTGTTAATATTGTTTTTCGCTTCATTTGTTTACTTCTTCCGTTGTCTTATGCATATCTACGCCTTGAAATATGCCACACCACGACGTTGTCGAAGTTTTCCACATTGACTTCTGCCAGTTTGGTTTTGCAACGCCGCTTACGGGTATTCCTTTGATATTAGCTTTTGGGAATTTACGAATAGAATGATGTGCTTTTTTACTTTTACTTTTATCTTACTTTCCCTTTCTGTTTATCTTCTCTTCCTTGAATTTGAATTTCTTGTTACTTTTGATTTTGGTAACGTTTACTAAGTGCCACTAAAATGTGCATATAATAAAGTGTCACTCAGTGATTTTTGTGAGATTTGCCTGCTGAGATTGAGTACGACTCAGTTCGTTGCGTTTAAGTTGTTTTTCGTTTTATGTTTTGTTTTTTTTTTGTTCATTTGTGCTACTGTACTCGTAAATGCATCGTAAAATTCAGTGCATTTGCAATAAAAGTCAGTAAAAATCTCTCAAACACAGTGGACACGAGGAAATGCCTTAACATAAGAATGATCTGATCTTATAGAGTCTGCTCACTTGCTCACTTACTCACTTGCTCACTTGCCTCTTGCTAAGTACGTAATTTATTTTATGCGTTGATTTATTAGCGATTCATTGCATTCTGCTGTAAAAAGAAAAAGAAGAAGAAAAAAAAACCAGAACTAATTGGCTGGGACACATAAAATTGAATCTTTGTATTAGCAAGTTCTCTATAAAAGTTATTTTTATTTCTAATTGAGTGGTTTTCTTACAATTTGATTGATTGGTTCAATGGAAGAGTTGATAGCTTGGATGTGGGAAATAATGAGTAAGCAGTAAATTTGTTGAGCTCGAGCATCAGCACCACTCGAGTGCTTCACTTAAATAGCTCGTAAAGTTTTGCTGCTCGTAAGCAAAAATAATTCGGAAATTGTTTAGCTCTAAATTAGGTTAGTAAGTACAAATGCCCGGCTGACGCCCTTGTGCAAAAAATGTTATATTAAAAAATTTTATTTGATACTCGTAATTGCTTAGTCATACACACATCCTTAACTAACTATAAGACAAGGACTTATCGACAGGTTTTGAAAATTTATATATTTCGTACATATATTTCCTTTATAAGAAATATATTTAGCTCTCCTATAAAAACCATATTAATCCAAGACTCAAGTTTTATGCAAATTAAAAAAAAAATCAAAAAAAATTTTCTGAAAATGTTGTTTTCTCTAAGCTTCCGAAATCTTGTAATATTATTTTATTTAATTTGTGTTAGTAGTTTATAAGAATTTTTTATTCATACTCTTTATTTGTATATTTTTATTTATTTATTTAATTACAGACGTGAAATAATAATATAATTATTCTTACACGTAAAAAAGGAGCACTGGCTGCCATGACCTTCGGCTCGCTGATGTAAAAGTAACAGATATTTAGCTTAAAGATCTAACAAGTAAAAGGAGACTAGAAAACGTAATTAATTAAGACTATGGTTAAAATATAGTAACTATGTTAGAGGAGCAAACATCAAATCAGTTTTTTCAATCCTGATTTAACAAGAAATTTTGACATTTTTGAAATATTTTCTGAGGAAGTAGTTCTTAACAACGTAGAGGTCTTTGGTTTCGGAAGATACTTTTCCAGTCGTCGAGTAGGTGGCAGACCGTTAAAGATGGCGAGTGACCGGGTTGGCAACATGGAGGGCTGGAACCATTAAAAACGTATGAATGTGTAGCAATTGTGTGCCCTAGACAAAGGCGGACAAATGATTGGATATCGTTGCAACGGCAGTTTAATGGGTAGTTTGGTTTTATCCTGTTTGGATTATTTACGATATATTGATGGGAAGAGGATCCCCAATTGACCATATGTGCATTATAGTGCCTGCGATATATAAATTTGTATACGTCTTTTTTCGAAATAAAGTCGAAAGTTATTAGTGGTTATTTCCCAAATAAATATGAAATTCTTGTATAAGCATATTCAGGGAAAATTCGAGTATGCAGTTTAAAACCAATTGAATTCTGGTATTACAAAAAGTAAGTAGCTCAAGAATTGTATTGATTTCTAAACATTTTTTTGGCGTACGGTGTTGCGTGTTTATCGGGCATTCGTTATGCGGCGAAGAAAAAACCAAAAAAAGCCAAAAGCCAAAAAACAAATTGTTAGAGGACTTTTGAGTTACTTTAAAGTTACAAATTTTTATTCCAAGATTCAGTGCACTTTAAAACTAAATACCAGGAGTATTCAACGGTTTTCATTAAACGTTTTGATATTTAGTTGAATTTGTGTTTAATTTATCAAATAATTTGTACAAAAGAATGAACTACAGTTTCATTTACAAATTCTTAAAATTAATTAAAAAACAAATAAATTAAAAAAAAATGTTAATAGGTTCATTCAAAATAGTGTTTCTGTTAAAATTTATGATAAAAGCTGGGCTAATACAAGCGTTTAAAAAGCGAATCTATTTGATAAGCATTTGGAAAAGAGCTTCTAACCCTATTGAAGACACTGAAAAAGTAGAACCTGTTTGAGACTGTCCTGAGCACGTTGAATATATTATTCCAGTTACACCTGAAGAAATTTATAGGAAAATTAACAAAATTAATCTTAAAAAGTCTCCTGAATTTGATTTATTCCCGGCGGATGCCCTTCGCAATCTGCCAAGAAATTGCATTGTTTATTTGACAAATTTATTTAGGAAGTGTCTCATCGAAGTGTCTCCTTACAGCCTAATTTCTGTTAACAGTAACGCTGAAGCTTTTTGAAGAAGTTTTTCTAAGCCGCTTACAGCCAGCCATTGGAAATAAATTACTGATTTTTATTCACCAATTTGTATTCAGAAAATCAAAAAATTCAGCGATCAATCAAAGTCGTAAGCCAGAGAGAAAGCGCTTTAGTGCTTGCAAAGAGTCGTAAGCTATATAGAAAGCGCTTTGGATAAGGAAAAGTGTGTTCAGCCGTTTTACTTTGAGTATCGCGAGTTTTTTACAAAGAATCGCAAGAAGAGCTTCTCCAAAAGCTCAAGCCCACGCTGTCAACACAATACTATGATTTCGGCTCGTTATATTTTAATGATAGGCACCTTTGCGTTAAACTCGAAAATACATATTCGTCTCTAAAAACATATATGAAGGTGTTCCACAGGGAAGCGGCTTGGGTGCTCTTCTTTATTTTCTATACACCCACGGTCTATCTTCGGCAAATCAACAAGTAACTGCAACATTTGCAGAGGACATTGCCATACTTGCAGTCGATAACACTATGGAAAAAGCAAGGAATAAGCTATAAGAAGCTGTTAACTTTATAGCTACATGGGCTACCATGTAGCGAACAAAGACAGTTTTCCCTAAAAAACGCTATTAGCAAGTCAATCTTCACCAATGCGTCAATAGCCCCATAGGTCAAGGAAGCCAAATATCTGGACATAGCCAAACCTTGCTGGAAAGCTCACTTAAAGAAAAAAACGAGAAACAGTGCTAAAAAAATAGGCAAAATTTTCTGTCAAACAATAAAGTTTGGCATTTATACGATTAGATTTCCTGAGATTATAATATTTTTTATATATATTTTAGGCTTCAATTCTTGCATTTATAGGCACGTAAGCCAAGCGACCGCCGTATCCGAAAGGGTCGGTGCGTGAACATCATTCGGAATTCGGAGAACGTAGGTTAGAATCTCCGTGAAACACCAAAATGAAGAAAAAGTTTTCTCTAATAGCGGTCTCCCTCGCCAGGCGATGGCAAACCTCCGACTGTATTTCTCTCTTCAACAAAAAATATCTTAAAACTGTTGGTCCCTCCATTTGTGGAACAACCGGTCAAACACCCAAAAAGGAAGTAAGTGCCAATTATGCACAGATATATGTAAGCCAAGATCCTTAGGTAAAATTTTCTACGTAGTTGAAAGATAAAGACTAACAAGTTGAGAGCGACGTCGAATCGACATTTCGCTCTATGAATAGATTCATTATTTTCAAGGTAAATTTCCACAATTTGTAAGCGATTTTCTGTCGTTAAACGATGCATAATGACTTGCCAAACCTTACTGAACAGAAATATCAACGCAGTTTACCATTCTCGGTTGGCGCCCCATAGTTATCGATATGAACTGCTTTCTGATATTTGGAACCTTTCAATTTCTTTCATTTTAAATAACTTGTGATTATTTTCAGTCGTTCTTAATATTTTTACCGCACTTTTACTTAACCTCATATTTTTAACACCCTCAAGTAGGAAGAGTTGGCTACTATATACAGGGTATTTTTTTACTACATACAGGGTATATATCTGTTTTAATTACTTAAATGCTCCAAAGAAATCATAAAATATCGTAGAAATATAAGTGTTTAATATTTTTTTCTACGCACTAGGGGTGGTTCCATTCGGCGAGACGCAGTCAGGGTACGCATATTGATTTGCATGAAATTTTTATGAGAGGAGGCCTACCTTTTAATCCACTAATTCCTTTTTAATAAAATATTTTAGGAATTTGTAAAATAAGTGCTCTAAAACACCCACCTTCAGAGAAAATAATGGTTTTAAGGTAGTAATCCGGTGTAACGGCCGAAATTTCGACGTTTTTTCATGAATCTTTTTTAAAAAGAAAATAAAATGCGATCGTTTTCAAGTTCTTACATGTTTTTATTGGTGTTTTGATATATATAAAAAAATTTTTTTAAAGTTAATTTTATATTAATTTGTATAAATTTTTGACATTAAGTGGAGACCTTAAAAAACAGATGAGTTGGTTCGCGGAAACACACAGCCTTCCAAAGTCATCTGAAATAAAAAATTCAAAGAGATTATTATTTTGTAGACTTTATTTTAGGTACCGAACCTAAAACATGCATAAAAATAAAAAAAACAAAAACATAATGGCGGACTTGTGAAAAAGGCTCTCTAAATCTAATTTTTTTTCGTCATAAATTGCTTAAATTAAATAGTTTATTATTAAAAAATTAAATGTTTTAAAGGTCCGGGATCAAGATATGTGTGTCTAGAATAACGGGTTAAGTTTTTAGCCAAATCCGTTGAATAGTTTTGAGTCAGTGATTCCCCAAAATTTCGAAAACATGGTTTTGAGAAAAACGCGTTTAAAGTTTCAGAGCAGCTGCTGCTGGCGTGTCACACACTTTCATACACACTACGGCGCGCTCTCTTATTTTAGCTACAACTTTAAAAATAGTTAATATTTTTGTCTGGAATTTTTATAGTATATTTTTAAGATATTTTCCTTCCGAAAAATGTAAAAAAAAATCAATTTTTTGAACCCGTCACACCCGGCTACTACCTTAAATGTTTCATGAAAAAATTAACCCAGAAATCTTATTTCATATGCCCAATTATTATACATACCAAGCAGAGAATTTATGCTTTAAATGTGATTTCTAATTTTTCAATACAACGTCTGTAACAAATATGAAAGCTTAATTGAGAAATTTATACTATGAATCGCACCCTTAGTGGGTTTTGGTATACTCTCCCGACGTCATAGTTCTGCGAAAGAATTTCCCACCTCCCAAAAATGGTGTTGCACAGTGTTAGTAATCCTCTTATATGTAGGTTTTTGTATTGAAATAAAAGTAATTAATACTGTAAAATATATAAGTTGTTGCAAGAAATAAAATTCATTGTAGTAGTAATTTCTCAAGCTCCCAACAAGTGAGTATTTAAATATATGCCATTTTGAAACATTAAAAGTGGCTCTAAAAGATATATACTTTTAAATCTTGTAGATCTTTTATTAATTAGCTCTATACATTTTTTTATAAATTGTGCCAAATTATTTAACACCACCACAAACTATTCTGAGTAAATTTGTTTGCGTGCATTTGCCTCGTTGTCGACTTTTTTGTTTTTGTTACCTACGACAATCAAAGTGATAGTGAAACAGCAATCACTTTAACACATTAACCCACATTTGTGCTCGTCATCTTGTCGCAACAGCTGATTTCCGCTTGCCATAATTGGTATGCCCTCGCTTTATTTTTCTCGCTCTCTCTCGCGCTTTTTGTCTCTTCACTTATATTTACATTTTTATAGCAACATTACTGCGCATGCTTCCTATCGCAGTGGGACTCTCTCATTGCATGAATAGTAAACAGCTGATTTATTCAGTAGCTCATGTTAACTACCAGGTTTATTGCTCAAGCCTACATCTGTAATTGCATGAGAGTTTACATGACTTTTCTCTGCTCTGCTTTTCATGTCATTTTGCAACCAGATCTGAGCCTTTCCCAATAAATGTTAGCTTTGCTAGTTAGTAGCTGTAGCGTATTTTCTCTGTTTTCTCATTTCATTGCCCTCTGGAGCAAACTAGTTCAGTTTTTGTTATGCATGCAGATTAGAGGCTTTATTTGAAACCTTTGATATGTTCGGTAATATTTAAATGCAAAAAAACAAAAATCAAATACAATTGCTAACCTCGCCTACGAACATAACTGAACAAGATTTGGAAAATGAGAATGAAAGTAAAGGCAAGCAAGCTTTTCAATTAAGACTTTAAGAAGCTAATTAACAAAGTCGACTTGGAATTTGGGCAGCGTTCATTAAAATTAGCGAATATGCAAATTAGGAATTTATCTGCAACTGACAAATGTAAAGTGGTTTGATTTAGCGGAAGATGTAGTAGAAGATGTAATAAGCTTTTAAGTTACGACTCATCGGAGAAATGCCCAGCTTCAATTTCCATTTCATGAAGTACCTATATATAAAAGGTGATCAGCTTGGAGTAATTTTCCCAATAGGGGTTTTTTGACAGATCACGCGTGACTACTGTCAATCTATAGGGTTATCCACACAGAGGTGTTATTTTGATATTCAAAGAAAAATGCTATTTTTTTAATATAAATGATCGGATGTTCATTTCATTATAAAGAGGAAGGTATGTCGTTAATACTGGAAAATAACATCAGGCAAATTACCACCAGGATCACGCTTACAGGACAATATCCTTTTCATGAAATTTTCCATAACCGAATTGCGAAGTGCCTGCCCTATGTCCTCGATAGCCTCACGAATTCCATCTTTGAGGTCTTGAATCGACCCTGTGCTGTTGGCGTAGACCTTCTCTTTCACGTGACTTCAAAGAGAAAGGTCACAAGGTGTTAAGTCACAAGATCTGGGTGGCCAATTGTGTTCACCTTTTCGAGAGATAACACGGTCTGAAAACTTTTCCAGTAAAAGATCAATGGTTTCGTTGCTTGTGTGGCACGTAGGGCCGTCTTGTTGAAAGTACCATCCAATTCCGGCCATAAAAAATCGTTAGTCATCTCTCGATAACACCTATTATTGGAAAACCCTATAAATACACAATTTTTTTCAGTGTTCTTTGACATTTCATCATGAAAAGGCTTACGCCTCAGCAACGTTTACAAATCGTAAAATTGTATTATGGAAATCGCCGGTATGTGAAAACAGTTCATCGCACGCTCAGGCCAGTTTATAGTGCACATAACCGTCAATAAACAAAGTTGCCGTATTTGAGCTGAAGAGCGATCTATTGATAACAACCGTTTGGTGCGGTCTATAAGCTGAAGGAATCGTCGGCCCGTATCTTTTTCAAAGTGGGCTGGCACCAAGGTATCGGTGAATGACGAGCCCTATCGCGTCATGATAAATGATATTTTGAAGCCCGTTATCTCCACAACATTTGGTTCCAACAAGACGGCGTTACTTGCCACACAGCCCATGAAACAATGAATTTACTGCGTCATCGTTTAGGTGAGCAATTTATTTCTCGTCTCGGATCAGTAGGCCGGCCACCAACATCGTGTTATATTACACCTTTGGACTTTTATTTATAGGGATGTAAAGTATAAATGCTTTGTGGATTGAAGCATTAGAAGGCAACATCACTCAAGTTATTCACGAGATACCGACTAAAGTCCTAGAGCAAGACACTCAAAATTGGTGTTTCTGAACATTTGAAAGGCATTATTTAAAAAAAATAAATGTGATACATAGTTCTACAAAAAAGTAATAGAAATTGCTCAACTATTTCAATTTTTGTTGTTTTATTTCATTTTGAAATTTTCCAAATACCTCCAAATTGATCACCCTTTATACACCAAGTTTAGGGAAGTTTCTCCTTCTATTTGTGGTGTGCCTATTGATGTTTCTCCTAAGTTATGCCATCTCCTCCAAACGGCAGATAGTTTTTTATTAGCAGCTTTTTTTCATGGCAGAAATACACCCAGAGGCTTGCCATTGCCTGCCGAGATGCGACTACTTAGAAAAAAACGTTTCTATCATATGCTATTTCATGCCCACACTGGGTTTCGAACTGGGGCCCTAACGAATGATAGTCACAAACTAAATCATTCGGCTAAGGTGGCAGCCAGTTATGTTACTGCACCAGCAAATTTCTGCTACAACTACGCTCGCTGAATTTTTTGCTCTGTATTTCTTATTTAAACTGTAGTTTTAGTTATATTTAGTAGACTTAGATTTTTTGTCTACTTAGTTAAAAAAAATTCAACTAAAAGTTTAACTCTTGCTATCAAAAAGCTGAAACCTGCAAGCATTAATAAAATTAGCAAAAAATTGCATGATAGCACAAATGATAAATCGCAAAAAATTGCATGAGTCAAAATATTTAATTTATTGAAAATTGCATGAGATAAAAAAGTAATGACTGTAGGAATGAATATGGAGCATGAAATATTTTTTTATTTTTTTCCCTTCAACGCATTCCAGAGAAGCGCGTTTTCTGTTATGCTTTTCTCTCCCCATTTACTGTTGTGAATTTTCCACCCGAAGCTCTCTTTTGCTATAAAAAAGATGCTGTACAGAATATGAATGGAAATTTAACTCGTTAAATTTCATTCAAGGTAACTGAGTCATACTTAGTGGTATCCGTGGGAAACTATTATTTTTGCACTCTGTTAAACAACAGCACAACGGTATGAACTTGAAAGAGATGGTATTTCTTAAAAATGATATGCTACAATCAGATTCAATTTGTGCGGGCTTAAATGGCATAGAGTTATTATGAAAAATTTCTCCATAAACAACAGAAACAATGCTGCTGCCAGTTTGTTATTATTTTTTATTTCGCGCTCTCTCCTCATCGTTTTCTCACGCATACATACACATACACACACACATACTCTTGGTGAGTTGCGACGACCTTTAGCGTTATCTTCTTATGCGCTACTTTCACATTTCGTCGCTCCCATGCGTAAACTAATCATTACGCTCATCAACTCATCTACTCGCTGCTGTCAACGCCGTTAACGCTGCCCAACCGCCTAACTATTCATCCTGCATCGCCTTGCCAAAAAATTGTGTCTACCGTTTTTAAGCCTTCTTCTTGTGAGCATTCATATTCACCTACTGCCTATTCGTTGCGTACGCTCGCGTATCTGTCGTCGCATTCGTTACTTTCAAAACCATCGTGATTACAGTTGCTTACAGTTAGCAGGCTGCTGTCGTTGCTGTCCGTCGCTGTTGAATGTCGCTGCTCGCCGACGACGATGTTTCGCACGCATCAACAATACGCCATTCAGTTACTGTTCGACCGTTCGCGTGACGGGTGTATTTCGGCGCATCAAACGGCGAGTAAAGCAGTGCAGCAGCAGCGTAGCGCAAAACTGAGCTGAGCAGAGCAGTGTTGTGTGGAATATTAAAGCACAATAGTGAATTGGCTGTCCCGATAATCGTCAATGAGAACAGCTGATGGTTGAAATATTGTGAAAAAAAAAACACGAGTGTTAAATAAAATTTAAATTTATACATTTTATGAAAGAAACCCAATCGCTGGAGTTTTCATGATTTTCGATTTTTAAGATTAGCCTATAATTAAGAAAGGTGTTCCGGCAATTCTTGCAATGCGTTGCCGCAAATCTCACTATTGTAGTGCGCTAACAACAGATGGTACATGACGACGTACATTAGTGGAATAATAAAAAAAATATATTTACTAGCGCCATGTGAATTATCAGAAATTTGAAATAAGAATAATAACAAAATATGCAACAACCGACTATAGCAAGCGCACAAGAAAAATGTGAAAGTGTTAGTGACACATAAATAAAGATAAATAGCACATCCGTAGAAATCTCCAGCTTCCTGCGGAAGTCATTACGCTTACGAATGAGTTGGCGCATGTGAAAGTGAGTGTGCTGTTTTTGTAAAAATACGTAAGAGTAAATACTCGTATGTGTGTGTGCACCTATAAACATCCATATGCTTGCAAATATTTGTATAAATCTATTGTCGTGCCCACCTGCACGTTTCAGGCACACATGTGTACATAATACAAACTGATATAGTGAGATCCGTGCTATGGCGGCAGCCATGGCGTATGAGCAACATTTTTTATGCAATTTAATTTACACGCAGTGCATATGTGCGGACGCTCATGTGTATGCGTGGATGTACATATATCCGTGATTGGTTTATGTGCGTCTATTTCTTTTTCTGCTACACAATTTTTGCATTTTTACATTCTCTTACTTTAACTTATTTTTCTTGTTTTTTTAACATTCAATGAAGTGTGTGCTTTTTGCTCCCTTTTGGAGAACAAATTTACTTAGCTCTTGTTATGCTGTCTGCTGCCTTAAAGCTATTACTTAGAGAGTTAATCAAATAGGCTGACAATCAGTCTGTCAGCCAGTGAGTCAGTCACTCAGTTAAGCAGTTAAGGGAAAGTGCATGTAAGCGCGCACTGGGCGGACTAAGGATTGCTGGTTGTTGTTTTGAGTTTTGGTAACATTATATTTTGCGAATATTTTTGTTATCTATGCATGGTCATTCTTTGTTACTAATATCATTACTATAATAAAAAAACGCAGCATCTTATATTTTTAACATTAATAAGGGAAATAAGGAAAAGCAAACTTAGTGAAACATAAAGTTCTGCAAAAACTATTTTTTCCAATCGCAGTTTTGTAAATTTTGTAGCATTTCTGTTTTAATTTAAGTTCTAAAATTAATTTTATGATTCAACTAAAATAACAACAGTAATAATTTGATAAAAAAAAGGTTTTAAAAAAAATGCCTTTATTTTAATTTTCGCCTATGTTTTCTTCATTTTTTAGCAGAAAGTACTGACTAACTATTTATTATTTTGTTAATTTCTGCTTCTCAAATGAATGAGCTACGAGCCCAGATGGGACTAATAATGGGGAACAATATATTAGAATGATATGTTGCTACCATAGGCATCGTAAGCGATTCACGATATTGTTTGGACTAGACTTATATCGTACATTTTCGGTCGAGTGGGCTGAGATTGAACAAATAGCATTCGTCTATACAAACTGCTAAGATTCATAAAAAAGCTGAGAAGCTTAAGAGGTCTAATGTATTCCCACCATACCCATCTTTCCTTAAGTTAGGTTAGGTAGTACTTGCTGACCTGTAAAAATATCCCACTTAGACCACTAGGGTTCATTGTGTTACCTCTGCTATATATTTTGGAGTCGATAATATCATTTTATAGAGTTCATAATGTACGTCTTCGTGAGTTTAAAAAGCCGTTCAGCAATATCCTTCAAGCATGGAAAATATGTTGATCCTTGGCACATATGTCGAGCCCTACAGAGAGCAGGGCTGTGGCGAAGTAGATATTCCAAAGTACCCCTAGCATTCCCTTCCTTGCATGTGTTACACGCATTGCCCTGGAGTAGTCCTATTGTGGGGATTAATGAGTGGTGACACAGTATCCCGTCAGTACTCCAACCAATATTTTGCAGTCTATTCTAGGCAGTGATAAAATAAACTTTGCAGTTTTGATATTCCAAGTCCTAAGTATTATTTTGGCAGTTTCGTACGAGGTTGAGTGTTCCCATATCGATTGTGTTTCCAAAGCTACTATCCTCATTTAATTCCGTTTTCAGAAAAGAGAGTGATGGGTATATGTTTGACGTGGTTACCTGTCTTAGCGGTAAGCGAATACCTGTCCTTCGTATCTTGGTATCTCATTGATTCCGCAGAGTTCATCTATTTTTGATCTGCATTGTTGAACTCTTTCCAAGTTAGTGCACACAGCCTCTTATAGCCGCTTTACTACCAATGAAAATGTTTGTCCGAGCATTAAGAGAAGTTAGTTGAAGAGCTAATTGAACTGCTTTTGCTGCAGCATAGATTTCAGTTTGAAATATACTACAGTAATTTGGTAGCCTGAAAGACTTTTGGAGATCAAATTGCGGACAAAAGACAGCCGCTATTACTCCTTCCGCCATTTTGGAACCATCTGTAAAGAAACTGTATGAATGCAATCTGGATTCTAGACCTTTCTGCCATCTATTTTGCTCTATACTGACGCTAGGCTTTCGCACAAATTTAACTCGTGGAATCACGTAGTCTGAGCTTTCGTTTGAATGCAGAACATTGCTGTGACCAAAAAGCTTCTGTGAGAATTGAACTGACATCTTTAGTCTTCAAGCAGATCATTTGGCTGATTTTCTACCTTAAAGCTTTATAGCCTCTGTATTGGAAAATTCTGATTCTTCTCAATTCTAATTAATCTACGGTAATGAAAAGTGGACAACCGTGTTTTTGTCTCTTCGTCGCATTTGCGCCACTAAGCCATTGAATGAAATGGAAATGCCAATTTGCTACAACATCAGTAATTCCAATTTAAGCAACAAAAAGCGGAAAATTAAGTTAAAGTCTGTATATTTATAAAAAGCAAATCAAAATACGTTGAGAACTGAACACAAAATACAAAACAAAAATATTATTTTGCTTCACTTTTTGCACACAAAATGAATCAATGTTGTTATCAAATTTACAGAAGGGACTGATGCGTGTTAATATATGTCTGAAAATTTATTTGTTTAATGCCAGGTACCACTGCATAGACTTTCTCTGATCCTTCGTTTGTGAAATGAGTTTGGCAAGGATTTTTATTTAATTGAAATCTAAATTCAATTAATTTTGTTGTATTAAATTTAGTGATTATTCTTACAACTGTAAAAAGTTTGAAACTTCAAAGCAGAAAAGACAAAATATTGCACTTTAATACATACCAAATATAAGCCAAAGTAAGTGACAAAGCTTTTAAAGATCTTTATATGGTATGGGCTAACATTTATTTGAATTGTACCTCAGGATGGGCTGGCTGCCATTAGGATGGGTTGAGTTAAGGAAGCTGGCGCTCTCAACGGATTTTATAGCATTTTCAGAAATCTTAGAAACTCCCAAAGTCTATTGGTCTTTCCGGAATTCAAAGAAAGTCTTGTCAAGTTGGAGATAGCGCACTTTCCCCACAGTAGGGCAGTGGCCTAATAGTACATAATCGATACCCCTTCTCATTTTTGCAGCTTCCACAAAAGTCACTTATTGGAAAGCCAATTCGTCATGATTATATTATTTGATTAGCCCAACTTAATCCTTGGCTGTTAGTGCCAACATTTTAGGTACTTACACAAGAAATGGCAAAAGACTTCAAAAACTACGAGAGGAATTATCCAATAATAACCTACTCTTCACTGATTCCGAATTCTTTTCACTAAATTAAAATATTTATATTTGCTAATACTCATTATTGAAACGCTCAATAGGCTGAGAAGAAGGTGTAGCTTTAACGATTAGGGTATTGCGCCTGGAGGATTGGCTTTTTTCATGAAGGTTTTTTAATGTTAATATTAAGATTTCACAAGAATAGGTGACGGGTGGCTCAGTTTTTGTAGATAAATAAAAGAAATGCCTTTTATATTTTGCGCCCAATAGCACCACACAGCAAAATTTAATTATATTCTGGGTATTGGAAACAGCCATTTTATTTTGAATATAAAGTCATAAGTAAAAAAGGAACTTCTCCGATTTTCTTCTGTGCTTTTAGATTTCGATATTGGAGTTTTAGTGAATAATTATTTAAAATTAATGTGTGCAAGTAAGTGAAAAAGGAAAAATATGGTCGTGATCCTCAATTCCACCAATTGATAAGCTATATATTTTTCGCATAAAATTTTATACAGGTGTTTTAGGGGTCAAAGATCAGATCTTACAAAAAAATCTCATATTAAAAAAAAAAATATTATCAATTTTTAAAAATAGGTGTTGCCGAATTTATCACACGCTCTTTCCTTTTATAATCATAATTTTATTTTTGCATATAAAAATTAAAAAAAAACTTTTACAACGAAAATTTTTTTTTATAAAAAACAGAATTTAACAAAACATGAGTTCAATCTTTTTACTGCTCGAAACTCTCTTCTGTGAACTGATACGTGCGAGCTCGCATTGTCTTGGTGAAGCCTGGTTCATCTTCAGCAATTTGTTTTCGTTAATTTTCCTAAAATTTCTGGTAAACAAGTGATTATGTGCCATTTAAAGTTCATTGCTCTAAGTTTCTCTGTTGGTACATTTGCGATATGACCAGATTTTCCGAAAAACCTTTCTTGGATTGGTCGATTGCTGTTTTATTTCCGACTCATATGCATAAATCCAAGACTCAACATCTGTTACAATTTCCTAGACGTTTTTTCAACCACCGTTGCTGAATTTCTTCATTATTTTTCTACAATAGTCAGCACGATTGCTTTTTTGGGCCGTTGCCAAAATATGCAATATTGAATGTATCTTAGGTCCTCTAATGTCCGGATACCTCTATCTCACGATATGTCACATGAGGATCTCACGTTATTGAGTGACGCACAGCATCGATTATTTTTAGCATAACAACTGTTTTTGGACGACCTTCATCGAATTCATTCTGTAAAGATCAACGGCCACGTTAGAGCGCGTTGTGAGGTGCTTCGACGCCAAAAGTCCAGGTCAATTGATCTGTGCACTCCTGATTCGATAATGCACGTCGAAAATCGTAACGGACGTAAAGTTTCACGAGTTTATTCCATCTTTTGTGCGGATTGAATTTTTCAACTCACAGAAAAGAGAACAAATAAATCTCCTAAATTTACGGATATATGGAATATACTAGAGTACAGATGCTCAACAGCTAAGCTTTGTATCCAATATTTTGGAATGCTCACATTAATTAAGAGGTTACATGAGAGTTTAACGCCACTAGGCAGAAAATAATGGGGAAACGTGCAGTTGTTCTTTGAAAAGATAACTTCAGTTATAAGATAACAACAAAGGCGTAACAAGTAAGAGAAAACAAATTGTGAAGTAGCACTATTTAGGCTTGCAAAGCGTGGCGCATTTCAATGTATGCTACTGTTTTGCCCTTACTTTATACTTAACCATCTGCTTCTTATCTTCTTCCTGGTGTAGTTGTAATAATTCTCTCCCCATTTATCTACATCTTGGGTTTTATGCTACTAAAAACTAATGTGGCAATATTTGCCCTCATTTAAAACACTTTTTTTTAATTCTCCTATTGCAACACAGCGAACCGCAAAGAGCATTTCGCTGTTACTCCCCTTCTTCAACTATAAGCGAAAGCTATCGCTTTGCGGATGCGAGTTCATTGCTACTACAAAATAAACAACAAACGACCGCCGGGAATTGTGCGTCGTATGTACTTGTACTTTCATACATAGACACTTTTGCATATATATCTCGGCACAGGTACAAATGTATATGTTTGAAACTAACTATGAGGCTAATGCAGTGCTTTGTCGCTTTAGTTACCATCTGAGACGCACAGTCTACTTATTTGCTATTGGTCTGCTGGCAACAACAACAAATGTTAATACGTTTATAAGTCACTTAGGTGGAGCGCATCAAAGCACATTTTTGTTTCGAGATATTTACCTTGTTACCTTCCAAAGTGTACAGTGCGTATACGTAACTAGTTAGTCCCATGCTTCGAGTATATATTTGGTAAAGTGATAAGGTAGAGATATATATTGTATATGTAATAAATATTTACGGATTATACACTGGCGCTATGCACGGCTAAAAATTTCTTAAATTTTTTATAAATTTGCCAGCTGATCGCTGTATCTCTCAGGCGGAAACCCTTGCTATGAGGAAAGCAGACACAAGATAATGGAAGGAAACTAAATTACCAAAATGGTAACCGAATGTGTCACATATTGCTAAAAAACTAAAAAATTTCGCATATTCAAAAGGTGGAATAATAAGCACTATTAACTAAGTACCATGATTAAGTCCCCACTTCGAGAACAATACTGGCTGCAAAGAGGTGTATGTTTTTGCATTACGGGTGCAATGGGTTTAACATCCGGCAATGCCCTAAATGCTATGGTTGATTTGCTCGCCTTGAATCTTAACAACTGGAAGCAATAAAAGCAATGAGTAGGCACATACAAGTCTTTAAGTTGCAGGCTGAGCAGTAATACTATTTCTGGCACTTCGGGACGACTATAGTTCCATTTGGAAAGAAATCTGATGCCACTGGAATAATCCAGAGTGTATTCCAAAAACCTTGACGAATATTTTCTTAACCGATGTGTCCACGAATGAAATAGGGTCTGGAGCCGTATGGTACCCAAATGATAATAAAAAGTATCACTATGCCATGGGAGGAATGGCAACGGTTTTCTAAACGGAAATATTCGCCACTCTGAAAGTAGCAGAATGGATAATTGAGAGGAGATGGAGCGGGAAACAGATTGGAGTCTTCAGTGACAATCAGGCTGCACAAAAGGTTCTGCAGAGCAAATTGCAAAGATTTTTCAGGAATGAAAGTTAGGTTCTGTTGCAAGACAAGCTTGTATTTATATTGATTCCAGGACTCTGTAGTGTTCAAACGAATGAAATTGCCGATAAATTGGCCAACTCAGCGGTTACCCCACTGAGATCAGAGCCAATAATCGAAATTAGTTCTGCAGGAATCATGGATTGGATCAGCGATTATGTACGCTATTTAAATAAAGAGAGATTGTCTTGTCTAGAATGCTGTAGAGCTGCAAAGTGTTTTGTGAAAAGCCCAAACAGAAAACTGTCGAACTTTCTTCTATAGCTTGGAAGAAAAGACATTCGCTTTATCCTATTACTACAAAACACAATCCATGAGGTCGGTATATGACCACCATTGGAATCATTAAGGACTGGGCTTGCTTGTCTTATTTAGAGGATATTTGACAAAGAATCTGAAAAATTCTCACAGGTCTAGCTACCTCTATGTCCCTAATCTATGTCATCTCTTTCTTTTTGTTACTTCTCTCCTATCTTCCTTGAATAACTACGCTTTTACTTTCCAGAGTTTTAAATAAAATGGGGTTTTTTAAGCTGAGGATTTTAGTAGTTATTAAAACCCACGGGGTTCTTGACTCAACTTCTTCAAATTTCAATTTCAAACACAAAAGAAGAGAAACGTTTTGCCTTCTCTAGCATTTATTTTCTCCATAGAAAAGGAGGCCACTTAGGTACTTGGAAGTCTCCAAATTTGAGAAGCTAGATGGAGGTTCAAAAGCAAAACGAAAATTATGACTAAAATTTACGAAAAGCGTTGATATTGTTTCGCAATAAGTTGAGCGCAAGAATGGCTAAAGTTACTGGCAATGACTTTACTCCAAAGTGCAAATAGCAGCTGATAAAATAAATCAAAAAATATAAAATTGTATTGAATTGTATTGAAAATTATAATTAGGATTTGAAGGCAAAAACAAAAAAATTAAAAAATTTTAAAATATACTTCATTTCATAAGGGATATGATTGCACTATATGCATAACTTCTATCAAACGATAGAAAAGTTTTTTCTAATAGCGATCGATCCTCGGCAGGCAAGGGCAAACAAATATATTTTTGTATAGTGGAAAAATTTCAAGACACACACCACAAATAGGAGGAGTATCTCGCTCAAGCACCTCAAAGGGCTTAAGCGTCAAATTTTAATTTAATTAATTTTAAGCATTTCATATGCTCATGAAAAATATTATTTAGCGCCCATGCTATCCCATATAAATAATCATAACCAAAAATTTTACCAAAATTTCAATTATCATCACTGGGTAATACTTATTTTAGTATTATTTGCGCTTTAGAGTTAGTGCCATCTAATTTTTTACTCACTTTTTCTTTGCTACAAATTTGCATAGCCAATTTTTTATTATATTTTTCTACTCAAAAATGTGTCACTCGTCCACAGCTCGTTACAAATTTATGCGTCTGCTCCTGTCACTATCTCATACTATGCATTCTATTCTCTTACTGCTTACCGCCACTATACTATCGATGTGAAACTTACGAATATATTTTCTGTTCTTCTTTTTTTCCATTTCAGTTATTTCTACTTCAAGTACTTTTGCAGATTGGATTTGTGCCAAAGTGAAGCATGTAAGCTGGCATTGCGTGGCAGTTGACCGAGTTTCTTGAATATTAACAGATATTATATTTGTATATACCCGTACATGCTGGTGTTTGTGTACTTAGCATAGCAATTTGTTTGTGTTTGTATAAATGTCTATCATATCTCCAGTTATGACTATTTTTAAAAAATTCCAGCCACAGAAACTCAGGTTACTTTGCAGCTGCTGGTAGTAGAGATCAATGAAATCCGCAACTCAGGAATAAATATGCATAGATTTATATTCGAGTAGGAAAATTGAAGAGCGCTGCAGAAATGGCTAAAATGTATATTTTTTATAGTAATGAAAATCTGAAGAAAAAGTTTTTTCGTTTGCGCTTTTCTTTACTTACATTCTTAGTAGTTGTGAATTAGCCGCAAAAAAAAAGAAGACAAAATTTGCATTTTATCCTGGGTCGATATGTGGGCAGGAATTTATGTCTTTTTTTTTGTTTATTTTAAAAAAACAAGTATAGTGGCTCATATTTAAATTTCCTTTGCACCAATTGAAATTGCCATTTACCTCACTGAAGGCTTTACAAAATAAAGATCAACAGGATTCAAAATTTAATCTTATTTTTATTTTTATTATAGAATGTATAGCCAGTACTCAACATTTATTTTTCATATGGAAGAGAGCTCTCAACACTCTCAAGAAAACAAATAAAAAAAGCAACGCAATTTTTGAGCTACTTTAAACTTACAAAATTCAATGGGCTATAAAACGGGTAACCTGTTTTTTTTTATCTAAAAAACTTGTTTTTTTGATGGAAATTTTTGAATTTTTTTATATTTGCAAAAAGTTTTTGGTTTATGTAGTAGAAAAAATTATATTTTTATAGCAAAACCATCAAAGTTAAATAAGAACCAAATAAATTGTCAATAAGTCTTTGTGCTTTAGTTATTTACGTAGTGCAATGTACCTGAAAGGGTTTGTGCGTGACTACCATTCAGAATTCGGAGTACTTTGGTTCGAATCTAAGTGAAATCCCAAAATGAAGAAAAACCTATTTCTAATAGAGGTCGCCCTTAGGCAGGCAACGTCAAGCTTCCACGTGTATTTTTGCCATGAAAAACGTCCTCATAAAAAAAAGCTGCCGTTCGAACTCAGCTTAAAACTGTAGGTCCCTCCATTTGTGGAACAACATCAAGATGCACGCCACCCATACGAAGAGGAAATCGGCCAAACATCAATAAATAAATCTTGATGCATCTACATAACCCAACGGTAGTACTCTTTGAGTACATGATTTTGTGCTCTCATCGAGACTTAAGAGATGCTATGTTGGTGAAATGCATAAACAAATTTGCATTGCTTTCGGTGGTTATCCGAAAACGCAACTCAAAAGTTATGAAATTATAATTGTTATTGCACTATTATTTAATTCTTAATACCTTTCGAGATTTAAAATAATGAGATCTAGAAGAAATAAAATATTTATGTGGACATAAGGGATTTATCAAAATGTTTGAATCTTCAAGGAAATAAAAGTGCATTAATATTTTAAGCTCGTAGGTGAACCGCTCTGATTGTCTTATATATTGTTTTGTGTTTTTTTTTTTAGAGTTCTATTAAAGCATATACATTTTTACCAATAAATTAAGACTAGCTTAAACTAATTGCTAAGGATGATCGAAAAATGGTTGCCAGTGGCATGTCAATAGAGTGCAAAGCACACAAAAAATGCAGGACAAAATTACTTTGTGTGAAGCTTTCGCTTGCGAGGAAATCAAAATATATAGTTCGGTATCATAACGCGCCCACAATACTTTCAAGGCTTGAATAAAAGTATTTTTCTTTATAATTCCATATCTTAAAAGTTTGGCTTGTAAATATGACAAGTTTGCCATTTTTGTATTAAAGGTTAGTTGGCAACGCGATTGAAAAAATAATTCTGGTTTAAAGCTTTCGGTTAGATACAGTTTGATATTACTGTGATATGGCAAAATTTCAAGTATTTTAGGCTAGATGACAACCTTATACAAATATTCTGAAGAAGAACTTCCATCCATATAAGTCTAAGACTTGATAAACCAACCAAATCAGATATATCAATCACTCGATTAATAAATAACACAGGCCGATACTATTTTAATCAAAGCTTTTAGATCCGGTTTGTAAGTGTCAAATTTTGGTTTCTTTTAAGCTACTAATGAGTGGTTAGAGAAACTTTGTTTTTCATAAAAATTTGCTTTTGTAATAAGCGAAAAAATAACTTTCGTCCCAATGCTTAATTTTATTTTCCAACTACAAATAGTGTGCCTTGTTTTGTAAAGTAGTTCATGCTGAAGTTGGGTTACGATTTTATTACAAAACCCATGAGAATAAAATATGTAAAATAAAATAAAAAATGTCGTCTGCATGCAAAGCATATGAACAATTGAGTAATTTGGGAAAATCAAAGCAATAAATAATGTAAAGTAAAGCACCAAGAGGCGATCAGTGGCGCACTCCATCGGGTAGTTCGACCATGTCAGGGTATTCACCATTCAGAGATATGCAAAAGTAATGATTTTTTAAAAAACAATTTACAATTTTTACCAAAGGTAACGGACATTTTAAATTTCCTAATTTATTAAGAGGTCTATTGCGATGTCGAATAAAAAGCTATCTCAATGTCAATAAGCATTAAACCGGTTGTGATCGAAATTAGATTTGACGTGATTGTAAATTCGTTTAATTTGATGAGTCGTGTGTTGTCCAAATCTAAATTTCTCCGTGCGTATAATCTTAAGGGTGTCTAAGAACAAAGATATTTGATTTTAAATATTTTTTTCAAAAATCTCGCTTAAGCTGTTTAAAAGACTGATAGCTAATCAACTTTGTTTGCTGGCTTGACCGGCTTGCTTGTCATGCAAAAATTTATAAAAAAAGTAAAATATAACACGGCCCCTTTAGGTAGTTGTCTGAGCATAATATTCCTTATGCCATCATGTCATGCAGATTTCCACAGTTGTGCGTCATGCAGAAGATCCTGAACATAGTCTGAACCTACGAACTCAGATAGTGGAGTGTCTTCATCTTGCGAATTTAGTTGATTTATAACTGTATCAACTAAATTTGAGTGGGGCCGACGTAAAACATGCGAAAGCAAACTTTAAAAGCTTAGAAGGAGTAATTTGGTGTTTTTCAATACCTATGCAATAAAATGGAAAATCAGTAAAAAAATTGTTTATCGACCTGTGTAATTTATATCAAGATAATCAACTCACTAAATGCGTCTAAGCCAAAGCTCAGAGTTACTATTCTATTTTTATATTTTTTTATGCAAACAATGATGATGACAATGATGAGTTCGCAAAAATTTATGTTTGCGTAACTCAGCTTGGTAGCTTGTGCGCGTTTTACTGTTTGATATATATATTTTACTTAGTATATACTCGAAATGACTCCCTGAAGCTAAAACTTAAATAATAATTTTATATAAAGTATTATTTGGGATCCACACAAATTTTAGTAGAGCACAAAGTATTAGTATTGCAGAAATGTTGTTCCAAATTGTAAGATACTTTTAGATGCTCTCTTTAAATAGAAGGTTATACATAATTATGCATTTTATAATAAAAGACTTGGTGGCAATCCAAAGTATATTCCATATCCAAATTATAGCATTTTATATTATTTGCAAATAGCGCGAAAGAGGTGTTAACCTTATCCGAATACACCCTGGAATATTATCTTATAAAATAGATTTGGAAATCAAAGTATATTAAACTACAAAGTTACTTCCAAATCATAAAAGGCGTTAGCGAAAAAAAATTCAGATTGATATTTACACAAACACTTGTTTTTAATATTTCCAAAAAAATAAAAAAAAACTAGAAATATTTAACAATTTTAGAAATATTCTGGGTATGTAGTTTTATAGCCCATTCAATATTTGTATAAGAAAAAGTAATTCTCAAGTGGATCAGAATTCTCTTTAATTTTGAATTTTTTTGCTCAGCTGTTGCGCATTTTCTTACATATCTTGAGGTTTTCTAAAGGTTAGGTTAGTTTGGGTTGAACTGGTGGACTTACAGTCATGCAAAGACCGGTTTGGTCTATAATACCAGTTTTCTCAAGAAGCTGCATAATCTTTTTAATACTAATAAATTTGATAATAAATTTTTGAAATGTGTTAAATTTTTCTGACTTTTGTGTAAAGTAATTTGACCTTTACTGCAGGCATTTATAAAAAGTCATTAAACAAAGAAATAAAGTTACTAAAATTGAGTAATTCCCGCCTCATTTTTTTAAAATAGATATTTTTTTAATTATATAAAAAAGAAGTGGCAGCTCTGGAATCCTTTCCTAAATTTTGAAAGAGATTTGGAGTTTGAGTTTTATGGTTCTTGCTGCAGACTGCACCATACAAAAAAACTTAAATGAAAAAATGACTAAAACTTGGTAATTCGTCGCACTACTATTATAAAGGGTTTTCCAATAACAGGTGTTATTTTGAATAGCCCGCTATTTCAGTAGGTGTCACTTTTGAAGCTGCCAGTTTTTGATATTTGACAACCAGAAACCACGCCATTAATAAAAATGAAACAACACACGCTGAAATAACGCACTGAAATTATTAAAATTCACTATAAAAATGGTGAAAATTTAGCAGAGACGGTTCGTAAGCCTCGAACGTTTTTGGGTCATCGTGAAGTTCCTTGTCGGACCACGATACAGAAATTGGTGAAAAAATTCGAGCTGTTGGGACAAGTTAGTGATGTGAAGAATGAAACCCGTACAAGTCGCTCAAAAACAGCCGAAAATATTGCTGTTGTAGCCGAAAGTGTTGAAGAAGACCCAGGTTTGTCCATTCCTCGTCGTTCTTTGGAATTAGGCATTCCGCAAACGTCACATCACCGTAGTTTGCATAAAGATTTGGGTCTTAAGGCTTCTTATGTCCAGTTAACACAAGAACTTAACCCGGCCGATCATCAACAACGTTGCATGAAAATTATCCGGAATTCCATCGAAAAATCATCTTGAGTGATATCTGTAGCTTCGTCGGCAAGCAAAATTGTCGGATCTGGGGCTCAGAAAATCCAAGAGTTATTGTTGAAAAGCCTCTCTATCCTCAACGTGTGACTGTTTGGTGCGGCTTATGGGCCGGCGGAATCATGGGACATTACTTATTCGAAAGTGAAGCTGGAGCAACAGTTACGGTGAATGAATTGCGCTATGGAGAGATGATTAACGATTTTTTATGGTCGGAATTGGATGATATTGATCTGGACCATGTTTTTTCAACAAAAGTGGAGCTAAGTAACACACAAGCAACGAAATCATTGATTGAATATCAAAATAACACCTCTTATTGGAAAACTCTTTATTTTACTCAGGTGTAAATATAAAATATAGGTGGCAACTCGATTCGTGAATATTTCGGTATCAAGTCTATTAAAAAATTCCGATTCGATATCCATATTATAGAATTTTATGTTAATGTTTTATGCCGGCGGCCGCCGTAGCCGAATGGGTAGGTGCGTGATTACCATTCGGAATTCACAGAGAGGTCGTTGGTTCGAATCTCGGTGAAAGCAAAATTAATAAAAACATTTTTCTAATAGCGGTCGCCCCTCGGCAGGCAATGGCAAACCTCCGAGTGTATTTCTGCCATGAAAAAGCTCCTCATAAAAATATCTGCCGTTCGGAGTCGGCTTGAAACTGTAGGTCCCTCCATTTGTGGAACAACATCAACACGCACACCACAAATAGGAGGAGGAGCTCGGCCAAACACCTAACAGAAGTGTACGCGCCAATTATTTATTTTTTTATTTTTTTTTTATGTCAATTTTAGTAATTTAGAATAGGTGGCAACCTTGTAAAAATATTCTCGGGTTAAAAGGCTATCTAAATATCAAACTCAGAAGCCATTGGCTATATATGAATTTGTAGATATTGCAATTAATAAGAGAATAATAAAAAAATAAAATGAATGCCATTTTCGCTATCAGTTCCAGTGTAAGAAAAAACTCAACTTTAAGAAAACCACCCAATTGCAAAAGTTTTCCACAACACTCGTGCATATCCTAGAGTTACTGTTATTTACATTTGTGTATGTATATGTACTTGTACGTGTTTGGGACATAGAAAGCGTTTCGCTACCCCGCTTAGCCTGAAAATTCATCGGATCAGTAAAAATGCTTTATTTTGATTGATGAAATACCAGTACACCGACACTCCAAAGCAAGCGAAACAAAATACAAGCTTTTGTTTTAATGTATTTCGCGAACGGTTGCCGACAATACATCTACATTTTGGCACACCACCAACACACATCCATTCACAGATGTAATAAATATTCTGCAAGTCAGCCCCGTCGCCGATAAATACGTATTTCCTTATGGCGCAACCAAAGCCGCATATGGCATGATGAAAATAAAGGGCGAAATAGAAAATCATGTGGTTGTTTTTAGGAAACAAAATTCTCTGCAAACAAACCACAAACTAAATTTTGTGATTTCTATTTTTCAAAGCAGACCAAATGAAGCATGCCCATAAAATTTGGTATTTTGTTACATTGTATTTAATTCGGTTGGTAAGATGGCATAAAATGCGATTTCTTCCTGACGAAAGCATTTTGATTTATTCGCAATGTTCTTGGAGTATAAAATAAAACTGTATGCTGCATTCGCTAACAAAAATCCATAAAAACCGCAACATGAAAATATGAGGTAAACATCAATATTGTTTTTCACATAAAAAGTAAGCTCTTCAGACTTTCTGCTTTCATAAATTCTTTCAGTTCACAACTGAAAGAGCTACTTGTTTATTTTGTTTACGCCAAATGGGTTTAAGAAACTGACAGAAAACAATTGAAAGTTTTTTTTTATATGACAAATTTCAAAATGTCGAGTAATATGAAAGCAATCAGGTTATTTTAGTTTAAGTTAGGTAAAGGGATCTCACAAACGTTCTCTCATTGAGTACATTAGCCCATTGTAATCAATCAAAAAACAAACAGCCGCCGTTGTTGTTGTAGCAGCATGAGCATTACCCAAACAATTTTCAAGAAAGCTATTGGAGTCATAATCTTTGGACGGATTGAAATCCGGGTCGTTCCGGTAACGCAAAGGCATCCCCATATTTACACGTCTTTAAACCATCACCAAATGTAATTAATCGTTAAACTGTCCATTCTCTTGAAGAGGCGCATTCTTGAACTGGAATATTGAATGAAAGCTACCTTTTTTTCATCTCTACAACTTCCACAGTTTACCCATTTCAATTATTGCTTGAATATGAACGCCGCGGCTACGAGTTACATGGATCATTCGAGCAGTGCAATTTTTGATTAATTTTCCCAATAAATCTAAATAACAAATCTAAATGGGCTCAATTAACAAAAATTGAGCCTCAATTCTTCCACAAACTGTATTTTATAAGCACGTAAGCCAAGATCTTTACGTAAAACTTTCCTCGCAGTTGAAGGACAAAGGCCAACAAGTTGAGAATGAGGACGAAGCGACATTTCCCTGTGTTCTTCAACATTTCGCTCCATGAACTTCGTGGTACCGCTCAATTATCTTGCCATATCTGTACTGCAAAAAATAGATGCTCCTACTAAGGGATTTATGCAAAAATTAGAAAATTGTTTATCCGCTGAGATCGCAGCCCTAGTGGTAGTTATAACTGGTCATTTATTTTATGCTATTGGAAGGCATAGAAATTACAAATCAATCTCATGCAAAAATTTTAAATTTGAAATTCATTTTTAAAGTTTATATCTAGATGCTAATTTTTAGATGACATTTGCATGCTTTCCCGAATCTCCCTTGCATGCTTTTCTGAGACTTGTGGCGCGGGGATTTTGCATAAAAAATCAGCCTTATGTGAAACAGTTTCTAGCATTTGTAAATAGAGCACGAATTCTACTTACCATTTTTTAAGCCATCCCGGAGATGCAGAGATGCGTTAGACAAGCATTTTAATAAAGGGTCGTCTAGGTGTCAGTAATGAATAATTTTTAGATATAAATCTGTTAAATCTTGAGAGCCGATAAAATTTAGTTCCAATATCATTCTAACTGTTAATAAATTTACATGCTTCTCCCCAGATGTCACGATTTTTTACAAGGATTTAGGCAGACTTATTTTTACCATTTATTTTTTATTTTCTTTTTTGGTTTGAGTGTTCAATATTTTTGTGTTAAAGTAAAAGTAAAAATATAAAAAAGTAAAAAGAAACCATGTAAACCGCATTTTTGAATTTCATACAAATTCCATAAACTTTTCATGTTAATTCCATGGATTTTCCTTTCAATTTCTAAAACGATTTTTGGCATTCAGTTATAAAGCTAATTAAATCTTAATATAAGTTGCTAAAAAATCCTGTTAATTTTTACAAAAATTTTTTCTTGAGGGTGATGCTCCATATAAAAATCTGTGCTGCTTGAGTTGTTTCATACTTTTCTACACGAAGTGCTATAGAAAGTACTAACCAGTCCGAATTTGTTGAAGTTGTCCCTATTGAAGACAGTTATGGGAACTCAAAAATAAATGATATTGCGCTTTGTATGCTATTACGAAGAATATAAAAGCAAAACAGCAGTAAGGAAAATTTTGAAACATTGCAAAAAGACTGTGTAAGTCGAACAGAGCAAAATACAAAGGGAATTCAATAAGTGCTCAGAAATTAAGAATTAGTTATATATATGCAGTTTTACTCATAAATACTCGCTCTTTCTAGATTAGGACTTAGAAGTTAAACTTGGTTATTGATTTTCCCAAAATAGTGCAATAGAAATACAATACAAATGTAAGGATTAGGTAACAAAACTAAAGAAACTAAAAAAATACGACGCAAATATTATAGTTTAAATTTATTTCTGATTTCCCTAGAGAAAACGAAGTTTTGGTCACTGGCCTTAAATGATTTTCCGATAGCACCAAATTCAAAAATTCAATGCTAACTGGAGAGCTTAATCTTTGCACATGAAAATAGCGCCAAAGTGAAGGCTAAACAGAATTATAAGTCAGAAATTAGCAAAAAACAAAAATTTGTTACATAGTTTGGTAATTTTTTGTCTTTTGCGTTTTTCGTTTTTCACTATCATGCCAGGCTTTACTTTAAAGGACTTCAATTTTACAGTTGGAATTCAGCATTAATGAAATTGTAATTATGTAACAATTGTAATAATTGTAATAATAAAATGATATCAAAGAGACATATGGGTGTCCAATGAAAAAGGAAAGCAAAGAGCCTTCAAAAATATTGATGTATTATTTGTTGCGTTTTTCATCAGAATACATGTCAAAATATGTGTTTTTTTAACTATCCTTGTTCAATATATTTCAAGAATTCCATGGGATTCATTCCAAAAAAGCGATGTGAATAACTTGTATTGTAACTCTATTTGTGATTCTTTAAAAGAATCAGCAGAAAAAAAAATGTGAAAGAATACATGTATATTGCACATTTAAATATAGACAATAAAAATTTAAAATTATGTGCGCTTTCGGGGCTTTCTGCTAAATGATTGTACTCAAATTGATTTCTTTGATTCAAAGAAGTTCCCATGACGTTTGCATTTGCGAATAAGTTGGCTTAAGTCTCTGTGAACAAGGCAATCAATCAACCAACTCTTCTTACATATAACACGTGCTCCTCGCTTTGTTGTTTTGCCATTTATTCGATGTATTTATGGAAACTTTTTTCATGTTAGCGCTGCAGTTAGCGCAGCTTGCCGGAGGGAAATCCAAATCACTATTTCAAAAGTAAATTTACATATACACCCTCATACATCGCAAGGTCTCCATAGTTTCAGATACAAAACTGTGATAGTCTAGCACTTTACGGTTACCCAAGAAATACATGTTCACATTGTGTATCCCTTTAAAAAATATTTTTGAGCCCTCGCAATTTATTCTTTGATACCCATAAGCCAATGTGGTATAATTTGTGTTATAATAAGAAATATTTAGGTAGTGAAAAAAATTCAATATTTGTATGAATTCTAAATTTGTATTATAAACCTTTCAACTAATACTTCAGGTGCCACGGAGAGCTGACAGTACGTTGGAAGCGTCATTATGCATTTAAATAGCCTTCAACTCACATGAAAATCAACTTTGCTAAAATCACACCAGCTAATAGCTAACGCATGTTTTAAAACTAAAATAAAATAAAGAATAAAACAAAATCTGAAGAAATTAATAAACTGTGTCATATGCACTGAAAATTAAGCAACACACAAAAAAAAAGTCAAATAAATCATGGCAACAGCAGCCAACTGTGAAAATTCCCGCGAGTCGGAAAAAGTGAAATTGTGCGCGAAAATTTCGAATGATTACTTTCGATAAATATAAAATCATGAAAATTTGTGTAGATTAAAAATGTTGCAAATGCACTGAAAGCAAAGAAAGAAATAACAAAGAAACAACTGTCATAGCGAAAAGCGGCACATTTAAATATTTGAAACAAAAAACCAAGTAGAACAAATTTGCCAAAAAATAAAAACAAAAAAAATGAAACTAAATGAAATGCAAAAGTGTTGTCGTGCAACAAACCGCGTAAAAACATGCGCGAGTGCTTGAAAACTTGAATATCAGCGAAGCGAAAACAAAGAAAGTCTTTGCTACACACTTTGCTACATTTTAAATGGAAAAGTGAATGAAAAAAGCAAATCGAAAATCTAGTTCAGCAAATTGTGAAAATGCTTTGCCAAGCACAAACTATCGGAATTGTGGTGACTTAAAGGCGTGCTAGCGTTGCAAACTGTCGTCACGTAAAACTATGCGCTAATATCCAAATATAATACGCATAGATGTGTGTGTGTACGTGTTCGTGTATTCGTGCGCTCATACTCTTTTGAGACTTTGACAGCAGCACCAGAGCGCGTTTAGCATAAATAAAATATTTTCGATAATTTCAATGCATAATTTTTGAATGAAACAACAACAACAAGCAGCTGAGCTAAAAATTACTCAAATTTGTGACAAAAATACATAGGTAGGTATATGTGTGCGTGCAAGAGCATTTAACAGACGTTGAAAATATGCTGTAGCATATTCCCAGGCGCGCTTATATATGCACATAGATGAGTATGTGTGAAAATGGTAAAATTATTTTCAACTAAATATTGCACCACCAACACTACAAACAACAAACTTGTAGTGGTAAAAAATAAATGAACGAAAGAGTATTTGCATTTCCACACATGCACAATTTTCATATCGTGTGTTCGTGTGCATGTGTGTGACATACTCATGTGCAGAATTAGTGCGGAGTATAGCTGACAAGGCATTCGATGATTCCTGTGTTACCCAGCGAAACGCATTCGCATAAGGAGGTATGCGTGCATATACAGATATGCGCATACATATATTTGCATATGTGTGGGTGTGCGCCTCAATAATGCAACAGCCGCTGAAATGTGGCAGCATCTGCTAAAGCGTTGACAATTGCAAATTTCCTATACATATATGTATATACATGCGTATGTATTGAAGTGGATATGCGCAGATAGTTGTCAAACTGACATTCAAAATAACATACATACATACACGCAAAGGCAGCAGCATAGTTGAAATCATTAATAATAAAATAGTGAGAGAAAATGTGGAATATGCTGGAAACTATGTCAATGTCATGAAAATAAAAATAAATGAAAACAAACACACAAATAAAAAAATTAAAAATTCGTTCTAGGGTCTTCTAGCTTACCACCAGCGGTGCTCTGAACTCCCCTGAACAGCTCTCGTTAACCTTATTGCCGGTCATGTAAACAGAAAAAACTCGACTAAAGTGCGCTAGTGCTTGGAGTTGGGTAAACAATAATTTATAAATTTGTGGCAAAAGTTTTGTGTTGGTCAACAAGTGAAGGTCCAAGTGCAAGTTCAACAAAGAATAATATAATACACACCGTAGAAAAACCAACTGAAAAAAAAACAAAAACAAAAAAAATGTAAAAAATTCAAAAAAATTAATTAAATCCAGCACACCAACATAGCGGAAGTGCTCAATTTTAGCGAATTAGAATTGAGTGCTCTTCAAAGAGAATTCATAAGAATAAAGTAATCAAATTTCGCAATCCAACATGTTCACGCAGCGTAGGCCGAGTGGCCAGCAGACCGGCAACAATTTGCTGCGCATCACTATGATGATAGTCTTCGGTTTGGCGAATCTAAATAATGGTGAGTGTTGTGAAATTTTTAATCTATTTTGCATAGGAATTAAAATTTTGAACAACGCAGCGTAGGCAGCAAATCAAAAGAATTTCAAATAACCCCTGGAAATTTCTTTAGCTAACCCAGATGCTCAACTAGCTGGTGAATATAAACATGAGGTGGTTTTATACATTTTATGGCGCATTTCTATTAATATTGTAATATACAATTTACACGTGCGGCGTTTAAAATTCAGGAAAATACCATAAAGAGAATATTTGAAAATTGCATAAAATGTTTATGAAATGATTTTCATAGATGTGACACTCAAATTACAGTAGCTGACAAATAAAAAAAATGTTGAACGAAAAATTTACACTAGAATGCGGATATGAAATCTGTCATCTGTTATCAAAGAAAGACAAGTTTTTTCGATACAAGAATGCATTTTGTTTCTCATCGAAGTGGACCATTTCATGTGCAACCATATAACGTAAGTTTAAATTTTTTGAATTCTCTAAATGTGAGAGAGAAAAGAGGATTGACTACATTGCTTTCTCTAATGTGGGCCATTAGCTCCCCCCAAATTTACTCTCGACAATACTGACTCCTGCCCAATACTATACAGCATTACGGGACGAGGCAATGGTACTTTTTTCGGAGTGGGAAACAAATAATATTCGCAGAAAAAAGGAGCTAATCAGATACTTCTGATGTAGAAAATTTAATTCAACTTTAAGTTTTCAGACATATGAAAAACTTAATCATTTTTCCGTTCTTAGGAAATTTTACACTCCACTAGTTGAGAACGCCATCCGCTTACGGGTTATTTCTTTCATTTAGGTATTACACCTTTTTGGATAGTTGATAAGACATACTAGTTTCTCAAATAATTTTCAATAATAATTTCCATACTCATATTTCTATACTGTGTGAAGTAGAAAACACTTAGTGAAAAATTATAAATTCAAAACTTTAACAAGCATCCATTTTTAACTGGCTGTGATTGGTTTAAATTTTGACTGATAATTTTTAATATCTATTGCACCTTTTAAGGGGAGAGCCTGCTTTAGAGGCTTCAAAAGATCGATTTCTTCGTGGATGTTTTTGGGAAGGAAATAAATATTCGATTGAAACGAAACTTTCAGGATTTATTGCTATAAATTTCAGCAGTGTTCTCAAATTTTTTCATTAAAATATATGTCATATTATGCCTGGTACAAGCACTTTGCCGAGTTGCCTCGATTGTGCATGTATCGTGCGACGGGAAAGATGCAGGTCGCAATTTTCATCTGAAACCAAAAACCCAAAAAAAATTTTTATTTTAGTATAGCATAGCTTCTAGTTAAACCAAGAAAATTAAACAAAAAGTGAGAAATTCAACAATTTTTCGCTAATTAAAAAAAAATTCATTTTTTTGGAAAACTAAATTCACTTTAGATTGTTTAAAAAGTGAGTTAATCATAACTTTCTTAAAGTTTTTTAGGTTCAACTAGAAGAGAATTTAATTCCGAATACAATCAATGTAATCTCGTTTCGATTGGACGTTTAACTTTTCCCTTTTTTGAAGCCTCTAAAGCAGGCTCCCCCTTAACTAAAAACAGAAAAAACGCATCTTCAAACGAACAATGAAAAAGTGGCTGATATCGAATATTTCTAAAACCGTTAAGTTTTGGCCATCATAAAACCAAACTAATCAGAAATGACCTAGACAATTATTATATTTAATCTGGAAGTGCTTACATAAAATTTGAAGGCGCTCGTCTATCTCTTTAAACACTATAGAAAGCTGCTTCTGAGCAAATTTCGGCAATAAGGGTAGAGAATTTGAAATTCGGAACTGTATTTCCTTGAAAGAGTATTTAAATCAAAGTTTGCTAAACTGACTATTTCATTAACATATTTATAACTTTGGTTTTAATTATGAGAAAAATACTTTATATTAGAAATGTCTTATTGAATTCTTAAAAAACTGTCGACCAACCTTATTGCAATTTTCTAAAAATCACTTTAGTAAATGGCTCAAATATATTTAACTATGTGATCACACTTATTGTAGATAAAAACTTACCGTACATGAAGTAAAAATAAAAAGCAAAGTCGCTCTGAGGCAACATAGAGTGCGAACTGGTTAATAAAGTACAAAATTCAATAGGAGCGTATTTTTGATGTAGCGGCGAGAAAAATAATGTAAATTTTGGAAACATTTTTCAGCAGAGTAATAAATGGTATATTTCATTAACCGTATAAATGAATTTAGTAAAACTATTTTCAGTGAAATTCCATGGATCGACTTATTTGTGTTTAATGCTGAAGCAATTCCAGCTTACAGAGCTAGGCAATATGCTATGCAAAGTAAGATAGATTTGCCACTTGCCCATTTTTTACGCTCGAGAGCCTGCTAAAGTAGTTACCAAAATACTTTTCCAATACATTAAACATAGTAATAAAAAAATATATTTTATTACCATATATAATTGGTAATGAGTTCGATGAGTCCGCCCTGCCAAGTGACCTAGAAGTCGCACTGGCACTTCAGGTTATGTTTATATGTAGACCAGAGGGACCTTAGGAAATACATGCAGCATCATATGTGTGCAATAAAGGATGGAGAATGACGTAGTTTTGTCCACAAACATGTAAATATTAACCCAGAATGCCACAAAATAGTATACCCTAGTAGGACCACCCGTCACCAACCAACTATTTGTGCGCAATTAAGGAGTGGCGGTACCAACTTCATCCTCAAACTTCCTGTAGTTCTTCTTCAAACTTGCATCGGTGGAATGATGAACTTTTAGTTTTGCAGTAGATTCGGGCTGAAATATTTTGATTTTGTACACCCAGCCATTATTTTAAAATCTTATTCATTGTTCTAGTATAATTTCTATATATTTTGAACTACTCTATAATAAAAAGCTCCTGCCACTGTTCACGGAGAGGATACCGTGAGTCTAAGGACTGCGAAAAAGTGGTTTTCAAAATTCCGAAGTTGTAACTGCGACATGGAGGATGCCCGCGCGCTGGTCGTCCTGAAGTCTTTAACTCCTACGCCTTGCTCAAACTCGTGGAAGCTGAGCCAAATTCGACAGTCGATATGATAGCTGAGAGGTTAAATTCATCGCATAGAACAGTTCACACGGACCTGATTTAGTTGGGAAAGGTTTCAAAGCTGGGAAAATGGGGTCCGCATAGATTTTCGGTCGCCAACCTTCAGCAGAGATTGAATGTGTGTTCTCAGCTGCTGCAACGGCTTGAAAATGAAAGTTTTTTTAACCGTATCGTTACTGGTGATGAAAACTGGGCCCCTTAAAATAATCCTGTGCGCAAACGCCAATGGTTAGATAGAGATGAAACACCAGAACCGACCCCTAGATATGGCCTTCACCCCAAGAAGATTCTCCTGTCTACATATTTGGTGGGATATGGCCGGTATTGTTTATTATGAACTTCTCGAACCAAATCAGACGATAACTGATGATTCTTATTCCCATCAGCCATCAAACCTGACCGACCGCCTTTAGTGAATAGACGCAAAGTTTTGTTTCACCACGACAAGACCTCATACCGCAAGGAAAACATTAGGCAAGCTGAACGAGCTCGGATGGGAGCTAATGCCGCATTCACCGTACTCTCCGAATATTGCACCTTGTGATTATCACCTTTTCCGTGGACTTCAATCCCATATGGGTAACAAGAACTACTCCTCAAAGAAGCTATAAAAAGGGATATCGATGCGTATTTTGGCTCCAAGGGCAACACATTTTTTGAGCAGGGAACGTTGGGAAGACATTGTAAATAATGAAGGCTAATATATTATTGATTAATAAATACTTTAAACATCTTTTTTATTAATTTTAAAGCCACCTTTAAAAAAACGCACGAACTTATGGACTGACCTTAATTTTTACTTAGAACAAATAATTTTAGTTTCGATTACAGCAGGCAAAGCTATACACCTCACACAATACCTAGAATTAATTTTAAATCGATTTTAAGATTTAATGAAGTAAATATTAGGTCAAAGTAATACGATAATTTTTTTCATATAATATATTGTTGATTTATTTTTCAATTTAAATAATACTTTTATAAAAATGTAGTCCAGTTTCTAATAAAAACCATACTAGTTCAAGTTTCAAACTTTGTACAATATTTATAAAAATTCCACAAATTTTTCTCAAAATTTTGAAACTCTTAATCAGAAATAAAAAGAAAATTGGCTACGTAGTTTTATAACCAATTCAATTTTAATACAACAAAATGAAAGTTTCAAGTGACTACAAAATTTTAGTTAATTTTTTATAATTTCTGCCGCGACGGTGTTGCGTACCTTCACCATATAAAAAAAATCGCATATTTGTTCGGCACAACACCGTCATTTTGGTTGGTTCCAAAGAACCTGAATTTCATGCAAGAAAGGGGCCGCATTGATATCGCCAAAAACATGATTTCCAAGGTTGAATCCGACTCAACATTCATCAAACGCATCTTTACTGGATACGAGACGTGGGGTTATAAATATACACACAATCCAGATATCACGCGAGTGAGTGGAGAGCTGCGAATGAACCAACACTAAAAAAACCGCCGATACGAGATGTTTACGCGGAGAAATTCGCCCAAAGAAATTATGAGAGAACTCGTAGATTTTGCACCATGATAACGCATTGACGCACAGTGTCCTCAATATCCGAAAACTTTTGATTAAGAACGAAACAAATTCCATCCAACCAGTTCAGCTGATATGGCTCGCTGCGATTTTTTTAGGTTGATTGAGTCAAAAAAGTAACGGAAAAATCGAAGACGGTTCTGATTGCTATAATGAAAATAGACTTCCAGAAATGTTGCAAGAGCTGGATCTCTGGCAGAGTGCGTTGCAATTGAGGAATAAACTTGTATTTGATTTTTTTTTATATATTCTCGATATTTTTCATCAAGGTGCTCTGGGAATAATTTTGTAAGCTTTCAGAAAATTCGTAGCACTAAAAATATAAAACTAACTAAAAAAACTTGTTTAAAAATTACAATTAAAAAGGAAATATTTCAATTATGGGTAAAAATGTATACAATGTGATTTTGGCTAAAAAGTTTTGCCAATTGCTTTACTTTCCTCTTTGCGTATTACACAAAGCAGCATTCTTAACCAAATTCGGTAATTAAACTCAAATACTAACTTAAGTACATATAAGCAGCTTCTATACAATTACGTACCTTTGTATGTGTTATCCTCGTTGTTTCGCAAGTTTTTAATTTCAGGGCCACCCATACAAACTTTGTATGATGTCAGATGAAAAGTATAAAGACCAAAGTGCGTAGGAAAAACTTGCTGCTCTCACCCACGTCACTTGGAAGAAAGTTTAAAAATAAAAATAATTGGAAAATGTGTCACTTCGGCGCCAAGTTGAACTATTTACTTACTTACATTGAAGGTTAATGCTTTACGGAAAAGCAGATACAGATACAGCGCAGCATCAGTTGTAGCCCACACATAGGTACATGCATACGTACATATGCAGACTGTTGTATTGAGTTTCATGCGAATAGTGGAATGGCAGAAGACGAATTGATTTTTATGCCACTTTATCCGCCATTGTATCAGGTGTGTCAACATTTTTAACTAACAAAAAGTCAAACTTGTTGAAGTAGATGGACGAGCAAGGAACTTTTCGAGGTACTAAATGAAGAGAAATGGAAGAATATAAACGAAAAAGAAAACAATATAGCAAATTTGTAAAACAATGGCGTTTTTTCCCCATGTTCACATCTGAATTCGAATTGAACTAGGGACAATAGGTGACATTTGAATAAGCGTACATCAGCGTTGCGGAAAATAAATAAAATGAATAAAAAGTAAAGAAATGCGCAATAAAGGCAATGCAGAAACTGAAAAGTTAAAAGTAAAATTTCAAGCTTCGGCCGGAGTGTAGTGCAAAAAAAAATTATAATTTAAAAATATTATTTAAAGGTACTGGTGTCAAAAACATTGAACAGAGTTTATTCCGAAAAAGTGTTTTTTATATAATTTTTTTTATTATTCTGAAAAAACAAAATTTAATTTCATTGAAAATTTAACCGAAAAAGAGTTTAACCCTGCTACTATGTTAGAAAAAAAAATACACATGTTATTTTCGGGTCTTATTTTGACCCCACGTTTTTTTATTGAGAAAATTCAAATTTGTACAGTTCAAAAATATTTTTAAGGCTTGTGATCAATGCAATATGTCGCGCTTAGAGTGGTTGTGTGTCGGTGTGACGGATAAACAGGTTTTTTGCAAGTTATGCACTCAGTAAAGGTCTTTTTTTTTCTTTTTCGACGGGCAAAATTTGCACCTTTTCCGTTCACTAGCGCATTTTCGTACGTTTTGGAGAAGGCGAATTCAATTTATTTTTTTGCCATTCAGGATATATTTCGGTCCATATTATAAAAGCGTTTTGAGCAGAAATATCTAATAAATTAGAAAACAGGGCAACTGGCAACCGATTGGTTTTCCTTATGCACGAATATGTACGAACCATTTGGTCCAATGTGTCGACTCCACCTTTTGTCGAGTTGTAGTATTCAATTATTTCCGGAATTTTTTTTTGGTGATCTTCCAAAATGTTGCTATTATGGTGAAGGGTGCTAAGCAAATAAATCATTCTGTATTTTTTAGGCACATACAAAACTACAGTTTTCATGAAAAAAAAATTTACTTGAGTGTATTGGAGGCTTACGCAATTTTTGTGATGTTGCATGAACCGGCAGAAAACGTTTGTTGTTCCTTACTGTGCCAACAATAGTAATTTTCTGCTTTAGCAGTTCTAATGCAAGGTTATGACTCGTAAAAAAATTATCGGTAGTCACATTTCGTCCACGGTATGAAGACACTAAGTAGAACAACCCGTTCGCTATGATTCCTTTCAGCATTGTCTCCTACTTTGCCCAAGTATATTTGGAACTGTAAGCAAAATGCGGTGTCAGAATCCGCTGCTATCCACGCTTTCATGCCATATTTCCCAGGTTTACTTGGAATATATACTTTGAAAAGACATCTACCTCGGAACGGAATAAGCTGTTCCTCAATCGTTATGTTAGCAGTGTTACAGTTAGCGGAGTTACAGTTGGTGGTAAATAGCATTCCCAAAAAAGTAACTAGTACCATTGTTGGTCATCCGCGTATGCCATTCAGCGAAAAATCAGAATTTGCCAAAAGAAAAGAAGCCGCAGACCTTTCAACGGAGAAAGCTGATACTAATCTTCTTGTACGTGCAGCAGCAACATCGGCTCGTAAGCAAAGAGCTACCGATTTGGATGCAATCCTGAAAGAAAGTATGCAAAGCCTAACCAGCCCCGCAAGATGTGTATTGAAGCTACCAAATCGCCAATTCAACTTTCTGCAGACAAGGCTTTAGCTTTCCTTCCTCTTTTTCAAAAGAGCCGTACAACGCAATACGCTACGAAAATAAGTGAAAATAACTGCGATATTTATCCAGACTATTCTAAAATTACAGCCGCTAAATTCAAATGTCGACCTCAGGGTATACAAGCAAAAGATACCCTTGTAGAAGTTTCGTTGCAATCTATTTTAGAGCATGCGGCTGAAAGAATTGTTGAGATGCAAAAAAAAGTTTTTCAAGCAGTAATGGAAGAAGAGAGCACGGAGCTTGTTAGATAAATGTATTTAATAAGGTGGTCGTCACGTCAAATCCATTAATTTCCACACTATGCTTAAATCGACGCTTACAAAAGCGCAAACCTTCCACACTTCCTTTAGAAGTAATTGAACTATTATGTTGCGAAGAATTTAATCTTAACAACCAAAACGATGAAATTAATGAAAGTGAGGATTTTATATTTAAATTAAATCTACAAAATGAGTTAAATTTAAGGAATTAATAATGTTTTCTGTAATTAAAAAAAAAATTGTGGTCGTTAATGGCTTAAATTCCTTTTTTTTAGATTTATTCTTACTAGTGAATTTCTGACCAGTTTTGGATTGAATATCGTGATTTTCTAGCTGTAATTAATTTGGCACAGAAAAAGTAGTCATTTGACTTATAGTGCAATGGCTGGATAGATGAAGTTGAAACTATCATAGTTTTTTTGTGGGTATATAGTAATAACAATAGTAGAAAATAGTCTTTTCTCAAAAACTTTTCAGAAAGATTCAAAAAATTCAATAAAAATTTGACATTGAAAAGTGAATTCATTATAAATAGTTGATCCTAAAAATAAAAAAAAAATTTAATTAAAAAGTTAAAAAGTTTCAAGGTTATTAAAAACCTCTACATTAAAATGTCAAATTGATTAAAATTTTTTTCAAAAAGGACTTTTTTTAAAAGTATGTTTTATCTAATAGCTAAAAAAATATAAACATTGTTAAAAAGTTACGAAGAGTTGCATTTTAGAAACTTTATACCCAAAATATTCAGCATTGAATAAATCTCAAACTTATTAAATTTTGAAAAATTCGTTCCAAAAAATCTTTTTTAAACAGTTTATTAAAAGTTGCAAAAATGAAAAAAAAATGTTTCTCGTAAAGGAAAGAAACCATTAGAAAATAAATTATTGAAGATATATATATAATTGGCGCGTACACCCTTTTTGGGTGTTTGGCGGAGCTCCTCCTCGTATTTATGGTGTGCGCCTTGATGTTGTTCCACAAATGGAGGGACCTATAGTTTCAAGCCGACTCCGAACGGCAGATATTTTTTTTCTTATGAGGAGCTTTTTCATGGCAGAAATACACTCGGAGGTTTGCCATTGCCTGCCGAGGGGCGACCGCCATTAGAAAAATATTTTTCTTAATTTGATGTTTTCACTGAGATTCGAACCGCAGTTCTCTCTGTGAATTCCGAATGGTAGTCGCGCACCAACCGATTCGGCTACGGTGGCCGCCATTGAAGATATTTGATTAAAAAACTCGATACCAAAATATTCAGGAATGAATAAATCTTAAAATGATTAAATTTGCAAAAATTTTGTGAAAAAAAAACTAGGGTCTGTCAGACTCACGCACGGTAGAAGTGAAACTTCTAAGTTGGTTGTTCCATGCATGGGAGCCCCGGTTTAGATCTCTCCCCCTCTCTCGTGTTAAATTCAGGTTTTCATATTTTTGATATATTTATTTGATATATTTACTTAATATATATTTACCTTGGATTGCCATGTATTTCATCAGGCATATTGGAGACAACTATCTGTTGATGAGTCGCATCTGATGCGCAAGTTTGCGTCACATCAGTCTCACTCTGAGTCATTTTGCCCGTAACTTAATTGTTTACCAACACACACTGAATTTCCTCTAAATAGTTACGCAATAAAGAAAAATCAATAGCCGTAATACGTTTATTCCTTCGATTTAGCGATATTGTTAAAAACTATTAAGAATATCGCTTCGTTCAGTGCGAATCACAGGTCAACGCAAGATCCTAACCTCGCTTCACACTTACTGAACGGCTGATGCACGGCGTGGGTAGTTTGCTATAGAGCAGTGCTGTCCATCCCATACATCAATTGATGACACGTATTCTTACTCTCCATCGTTCAGTCGTTAGCAAACCAGCAACATGAATAGGCGACACTGCCTTATTAGCAGAATCTTCAATTTGCAACTCGAAAAACTGCTATTCAATTTTGCGCCTTCTGATTTCGTTAACTTTCCCTGCATTAACATTCCCTGGTTTTAGAAAGTTATTGAAAATATCGTAGATACACTTTATTATCGACGCAAAAAGCAATTAATGAGTGCCTAAAAGTATGCAACAGTTCTTTAATACAATACAAAACCACTACTGGCAAAGCAGTGCCATTTGACGGATTTCGGTAACGATCCGAACTTACCGTTTCACTCGCCTATTTTCAATCTGCATTGGGGCCCCCGACGCGCCTAAAGAAGTTTCACTTCAAAAAATTTTTCCGAAACTATTAAATTCACCAAAATTGCTTGACAACAAAAAATAAACCAATATTTTACATTGATTTTTAACTGATTTGGTCCTTAATACTCGTTTCAATATAATTCGAAAAGTTGTGTGAATCCCGCTTTGAAACTTTCAGAGGTTACTGAGAGGATTATGCTAATGTCAGCGGAAGGGTGTTTTACTCAAATTCTAAAAAAATGTTTTCTCTAAAGAAAACAACTTATTATTTTTTAAATAACCGAAGCTACATATTTCATTTAAAAGAATTCCAAAATGTTCAGCATTTAATAGATTTAAAATTTATAATTTTTTTCAATTATTTTCAGTTCACTTATTATTATACTTAAGCGTACAAATAAAAGAATTGTCAGAAAAAACCACAGACCTTGTCCAAAATACACGGCTTACTAGACATTTCCCTTATGTGCATTTTAAGTTCGAAGAGAAGTTTCGAAAGCGAAAATGAATAAAAAAAACTTCATCTGTCAATTGCACAAATTCTTTTAATATACATATAATATTTATTAATAATAAGGAATTTCGAAATTGATGTTTAATTTTTCAATTAGAAAATAAACTTCAGTGAGTTCTCACAACTCCTTCTCTTCTTGCCAACTTGCACATGAATATTCCCAACTCAAGATAAAACGAAAAGCCTTAACCTAGAGCGTCAAATAAGTCTTTTTCAATTAATCCTCCCTTGTTTCCCTGAAAAAAAAAACTTTACTTTTTCCTCAATTCCATATATGAATTTGAAAATCGAATAGAAAATACATGCGCACATAGTCAAAAGTGATACGAAGCAAAAAAAAACCCAGCATCATTTTAAATACTTGTCAAAATGTTGTGAAGTACCGAATCTTGAAGTTATGACACGAAAATCAAAGCTATTCAGGAGCACCATTCATAAAAGTGGCAATAAAACGGGGTGGTGTAAGAAGAAAAAAGGCAAGAGCAAATAATAAGAATACAAAAGAATGAAAACAAAATAAGAGAGAACGAAGAAGAAAGCCTAAACGACATCAAAACACCAAAATATTAGCCAAAAACTAGGCGAAGCTTGTTGAACCACTTGCGTTATGACAGCAGTTAGACAGACAATGCGCCGAAAGACATGCAGTTCATCTTGAGTGAGTGTGACGATTCAAGTGCTGAAAATTGCTGTTGACTACGAATCGATAACAACGCCAACTAACAAAAAAAAAAAAAAAAAACAGAAAATCAAATACAATTTTCGAGCACACAAGCAAACATAACAAAAATACTCATACATCAATATGTAGGCACAATTTTGTATGCCTTGAAAGTGCTGAACACCAAGTTCGTACAAACACATATGCAGTAAAAGAGTATTGTGCATGTGTGCAAGAGTATGCCTGTTTGCTCCTAGCAATTTGAAATTGTCAATTCCTAACCGCAACCAATTGTTACGACTATTTATTGGCGGCAGCGTTGTCGTTGACACGTTTTATCTAACAAATACATGCACACATACTCATACATACCCTGCTGGAAAATCCGCCGGCATCGAACTAGTGTGCTTTTAGTGAATTTAGTTTACGTTCCTTCGCTTTCCATTTATGAAACTGGTAAGCTTTGCACGATGTTGCACTGAGAAGTGTAAATTTGAGTCAAATAAAATATAGTGTGAGATATATAATTGATTCAGACTTCATTTCAAAGCAGCATTATGTATGTACATATGTAATAGTGCATCAATCAAGTAGCCGCCTCGGCTGCGCTGGCAGATCTTCATGTGGACGGTACAATTTTTGAGGACTCGGTCTTATATATATGCGCGCCAATAGTGTATCGCATGTTGATCTCGAGCTCATCGAAAGTGGTGGGTTTGTTACCGTAGGCAAGGATTTGCGCAGGTGTTAGAAAGAATAATCTAAGAAAACGAGGAAAAGCCACATCGCGTGATCGGTGCGGCTAAATGTTGAACGCTCGCCATGAGAGACCCATTAGTTAAATATCTCATTCACAACTTGGAGCGTAGTCTCGTTGCATGTCATGTGGCACCCTCTTGATGGAATCACAACTCGGTTGCTATATTGCTTTATTGAGCTATGGCCACGGAAAGTTGACCACTACCACTCTAAATTAAGAACACCCCATTCTTCGTCATTTTTAAGCAAATTAATGCTGTTCCTTAGCCCGTGATAGCGTCCTGTTTTCGTTTGAGAAGACACCGGCTAACATTTTTCGGATAATATTTTTGCGGAGTATTTTAACTCACTAACGATCCTACAAAATTAATATTTTAGAGCTTTTTGAAAAAGAGGGTCGAAAATACCCACACAAGTATAAGACATTGGCTTCAAATGTTCCATAAAAATATGTGTCATTAAATTTCATTATAGGGTCTTAAAGATAATATTACTGGTAAGTGTAGTTTAATACGATTTTTTTCAAATAATTTAGATCAACTAAAAACATTGTTAAGAAAAGCCAAATTCAAAGGCAAGGAATTATTCAGAACATATGCCTTATATGGTGGTTACGTAGCACCTCTTCGTCACACATGATCTCATCTATTTTACAAGAAATGGATTAGAAGTTTAATGAAACTAATACTAATTAAAATTTTCTATATGATACTGATACTTGATACAGATCCATTTTTAACACAAACGTGGTTACTCGAGACAGGAAAAGCAAACTTTAGGGGCGAAATTTTACTAGTTCTATACAAGACGACATCAGCACAAATAGGAAGAGGAAAAAACACCCAAAAAAGGGTGCACTTATAAATATCATATAAACAACAAAATTTTATCACAGATTCCGATTTGCCCTGTAGGCTAGATACATACTTACATATGAATATGTATACATATGTCACGAAGTCAGCAAAAGTCTGCACGAGTATGGTATACACGTACATCAGCAAAATAAAAACCAGAAACAAACATGAGAAAAAAAACATACTCACACAGCAATCAAATAGGGCAAGACAGTGCATATAAAAAAAAAAAACAAATTACAAAAACAAAAAAATACCAAAACAACAAATTACAAAAAAAAATACCAAAAAAAAAACAAATAAATACTAAATAAAACCAAAAAAAAAAATGTAGTTTGTTGAGCAGCCTTTCAATACTTTGTCGGCTGTAAAGATATTCGCTCAGCATACAATCAAATATTTAGGGGCATATACAGTATGTAGCTGCCTGTAAATTTGCCAAGATATGCATGTTTTGAGGTTTATTCAGTTTTCCAATATATTTTTATGTACTCCGGCTCATTTTGCTATCTACACTTATTCTTGTTGATTTTTATGTTGTGCATTTTTTTCGTTTCCTTCAAAATTAGAAAATTTCATACACATCGTCACTACATTGAAAGGTGTATAATAAATAACCGAAAATCATAAATCGAGCATGTGGCAAATACGTGTGAGCTAACAATTTGTATGCCATTTTTATTATTTGATTTTTTGAAATTTTCTTTTTTACTCCCATTCGGATGTGAGCATTTTTATTGAATTTTGATGTGCAGACACATAAAGTTTGCAAAACGTTGCGGCAATAAAAAAAAACCTCGTAATGTTATGTGACGAATTTAAATTTCTGTTATGATAACCAATTGTGAGTATCAGCGCATATCAGCGCATTTTTCAGAAGAAAGGGCTTCTTCGTATAGATTTGGCTACCAACTTTAAATCGGACGATCGAGCTTTTATGTTTGCGATCGAAATATGCGATGTAATAAATAAAAAAAACAATAAAAAGGCGTCAATAAGAAATAAGTTTGTAAATTGTGCCTACTACCTTTATGATACCGCCAAGTCGCTATAACATTTCATAAAAGATGCCCATGCGCTGTAAAATAGGCTTCACTTCTTGGCAGCATTTCTGTCGGTAGCTGAGTTCTTTTTGGGTATAAGTGTTTCTTTCCGAGAAGCTGGAATGCAAACAAGTAGGTGATACTAAGTATTAAACAGTTTCTCCAAAAAGCGATTTTACAACTTTCAAAAATGTGCTCGCGGTCTCTTAAATAAATTTTTGAATTACTAAAATATATATACGACGAACCCATGTGTTTTTTTTTAAGTCAAAGAAAAACACAATTTTTTTGATGTTGACGATAATAATCATTTTACTTGGTTCAAGTAGATTTGTTGACATCACTTTTTGAATATGATATCTCTCAAATGGCCACCTTGAGCCTGTACGGCGTATTGCGCACGTTTTGCAGCATTTTCCATAGTTTTAGCTAACATTTCGGTTGGAAGAGCGGCTATTTCCTCACAGATGTTGTTCTTGAGCTCTTCTATGGTCTTTGGCTTATTAATATAAATTTTTGATTTTAAATATCCCCACAAGAAGAAGTCAGGTGGCGTTAAATCGAGGAAACAATTTCTTCAAAAAATTGATTTTGGTGTGTGCTGTGTATGGTGGAGCGCCGTCTTGTGGAAAACAAAACTGCCTCATACGCTTCCGACGAATAATTGGCATCACAAAAGTGGTTATCATATCGCGATAATGCTCCTGATTGACGGTAACAGCTTGACCATCTTCATTTTCGAAAAAAACGGCCCAATAATCGTTTTCGCACTAACGCCGCACCAAACAATGGCTTTTTCGTCGTAAAGAGGTGCCTCTTGAATTTCGTGAGGATTTTCAGTGGCGTAAATACGGCAATTTTGCTTGTTTACCGTCCCATTTAATAAGAAATGAGCCTCATTGGACATGATGATTTTGATCTTCTTCTTCTTCTTTTGACTTCTTTTGTTGAATGTAAATTTCAACAATTTTAGAGCGCTCGCGTGGCGCATACTGTTCCATGGTAAAAATCTGCTTGGACTGACGCTTCCAACGCGGCATGTCATTAAGCGATCTGACGTCTCTGTCAAAAGGGTTGCAACTCTGTATGTGTATGTACTTAGGTGCATAAATCTGTTTTGCGCATTTGTTAAATCCTCTACGAAACACTCTTATCCACAAAATTTAGGAAGCGTCGCCTTTCAAGTCACGCTGGCCAATTTTTGCAGCGAAATTAATGGCCGAAAGCAACGTCAAAGTAGAAAAGGCATACAAATAAAAGAAATTAAAGACGATCAGAAACAAAAATTTCAAAAATACAGGGGAATGCATGAAGTGTCTCAAACTTAAATTTGTATAACATAGAAAAACTATTTTTTTTCTAAAATATTTTCCAACTAAAGGAAGGTGAAAACAATGTTTGTTTTTAAAATAAAAGTAAATAATTTCTTTCCCAAAGCACTTATTTCTTCAAAAATATTTACAAATACTTGTGTTCCATTCTCTTCAAAGACTTATACTGCTAAATCTTCCTTTCCAATCATTGTTCTGTTCTAGGAAATAGTCGTTGTCACGTGATAAAGGTGTTGTTTTGGTCACAAATACTTTGCTTCAGTAGTTTCGTTAGTAAAAAATTCTCAAGTAAACTGAAAAAATTTTGAGAAAAGTTAATAATTTTGAAATATGTATAATATATTCAATGTTTAAAATTATGGTATAGAGTTTCATGAAGTAAAATATCTTCCATTCTTTATAATATTTTTAACTATAAAGGTTTCTATTTTCGACCATAAAATATACATAAAAAAAATTCCTTGAGAAAAAATTATGTAATATTTTTTGTTCAAAATTTTTGCGGAATACGCTTTTGTCTATAATTTTTGAAAAATACCACCCAACTTTTTTTTTATTATTTTTAATAATAGCTGAGAATATGCTGGGTGATCCCTGCAAGTTTCATAATGGCATTCCCATAACTTCCAAGTTGCTTACAGCGAATCTGTGAAAACTTAAAAATATATTTTTGGTACTAAAAAGTTAAAAGCAAAAAATTATAAAAATATAAATATTCATATATGAAAAATTATAAAGAAACCGAACCCGGCGATTGGCATCGTGTAAAAGTGTCATGCAAACTATTCCAAAAAAATTTGCTAGCCGATGAAAGAAAACGAAATCTATTTCAGTATGATTCTCGGACTTGCACAAAAAGACAAACGAGCAGCTGCAACTTCTGAATCTAAGGGCCCTATACAGGATATCTAAGAAAAGGATATTTAAGATTTAAAGCGATAATGTATCAGATGATATATTTATATCATGAAGACATTATTGTGTGAAAGTTTGAAGTGCATTAGAGTAAAATTGACAAAGACACAAAGGATTAAGTATCTACCTCTCCAACCGGATTTCACGCTGCCGAAAATCTTTAAACGCGTTTTTCTCACACTTGCCTTTTTTACGGTCGGTGTCCACTGTAGATTCATATCTACTGCACCGATTCTTTTCAAATTTGGTTTTTTTGTTTCTTTACTTTATTCACGAGGTAATGACGTCGAGTTTTTTTTTTTTAAATTTTGTCATATTTTAAAACAACAAAGTTTTCAAGTTTTTTTTATGAAAAATCGGTGTTTTGACTTCAAAGCGCTTTAAAAAATTAAAAAAAAAAAAAAAAAAAAATTCGACGTTGTTACCTGCGAAACTTTTTTAGCTGATGAAATCAATTTGGTTTTTTGATTTTAGTTGATCCAGTAATGAGTTCTGAGGGACACCGCAATAAAACTTGTTTATGAGACGTCCGCGAAGATTCGCTGCCACCAACTCATTTCTTCATAAAAATCAATGAAAATTTCACACAATATTCTTTAAATATGACTTTATAATGAAGTAATTTTAAAATTTCGAATAAATCAACTGTGTCGACAAAAAAAAATTCGAAAAATATGCTTGTTTTACACCGAATTAACCATACTACCCCCTTAATTCATATGAAAAGCTTTTAGGGGGGTAAGCATAGGATAAATACCTTCATACTCGGTATGTTGATTTTTTTTGTGAAATCGAAGAAAAATACTAGAAAGATATCATTGGTTAGGTTAGGTTAGCCTGGTTGGCATTAAGCAGATGGAGACCGACCTCTGAGTTCTGAAAGTATACCTCATGTAGGATGTCAACGCTTTGGCAAATCTAAGCAGAGCTGGGAGATCCGCTTTAGAGACGTCCTCCAGACCCTCAAACAGGGGGGCTCCCAGACATTTCAAATGCATTTTTAATAATGCCGGACAAACGCACAGAGGGTGTTCTAAAGGTTCCTCAACATCCTCTCTGCATTTAAGAACGAAGTAGATGAAAAAAGAATTGAGAAAAAAAATTTAAAAAATTTGTAATAAAAAAAGAAATGTTTTCGCTTCAAGCCAGACATTTTATAAATGAAAAATAAAATCCCTATGTATACATGAAAATCTACATCCGTTGAAATATACTTAAGAACGATGCGTTGACAACCCTATATCGCATCTTTTAGCGAGTATGGAGCCGTAACGGTAATTTTTTCGCTTGAATATATAATATTTGCTGCGATGAATGTCATTGAAATGCGTTCATTTATTCTATTTCCTATTCTATTCTATTTCTTTGATTGATTTTTTTTTTGCTTAAGTAGGAGTACTGATATTTTTGTGAGAGATTTACTTAAGAATGATTTGGTCTTCATCCCAAATTTTTGTGAATTTTTTATGTTTTATTTCGTAGCTAGTAAGCAAGTAAAAAAAAAAGGATCTGGTGTATTCCTAAAGCACTTTTCTTTAGTTGAAACGATTCAATAATGTAGAATGCGGAAAATTGCATCCCAGCTTTTCGAAAAGAATCGTAGAGTTGCAATAGGTCGGATTATCCTACAGTGCTCTTTCAACAGCATTAAACGTTTCAAAAACAATGAGTTTTAATAGATAGGTGATGATAGGTGAAGTGGTTGATGTTCCACTCTGAAACTGCCTACGTTGCACTAAAGTACCGTTTTGATACCATTTTGAGACCTCCAACAGGCAGATATCTACAGCCAACTAGCGCTTAAGTTGATGAGATTTAGTTTCGAACACTGCTCTAAACTGTCGAAAAAACAGAGGAAGTGCTCAAGAGTATCCTTCTCTGAAAGATCTCCAGAGTTTCTGTAATAGAGACTAAATGGTAAAACCAGCTTTTTTGCGTGTGTATGTAGGTATGCCGATCGTCCAATGAACGGTAAACGCAGTTACGAGTTTGGTTTTTAAAGCTTTGAAATATTTTTCTGAGCATAAAATAGTAGAAAATTTTCCCAGAAAAAATAAAGCGCGCAATATTAAAAGCCACAGTAATAGGATAATCATTAGATTGTCAAAACAGGGTCCCAGGAAAAGTACTGCTGACATCCATTTAGAAATTTTTGTTCACCTAAAGAAGCCAATAAGGAAAAGAGTAGTTGCGAATCGATTGGCAGACAGGGTTTCATTGTCGAGTAGCACGAAAGAAGCTATTGGTAGCAACATCGGAACGATAACGCCGAAATGAGTTTGTTCGAGAGCACATATCCTGTACTCGAAACTATATATTGTTTGATAATAATACATCTATATTTAAATAATAAATAAATAAAAAATATTAAAACTTATAAATTAATATGTATATCATATGTTATTTACTAAATAAATAAATAGGGCTGGTTCAAATGGAGAGTAATATATCTTGACCCCAAATACTTCACCACAAATGCTTCAAACGGAAGAGAATTTACCAGCGACTTGGAAATTTGAAGAAGACAATGATGCGAAGCACACTTCTCGTGTGGTAAAAAAGAAAAACTTTTTACCTACAATTTGATCCCTGTTCTGGATTGGGCATCTTTGAGTGCCAACTTAATTTCAATAGAACATCGTGTAAAAATCATTCAGTACCCAGAATATCGGAAGAGGCCAAATCAGCATGTGAATCAATTCCTGTTGAACTTTGTAGAAGTTTAATAAAGGCGCTGTGCAGCAATAATAAAGCAAAAACGATTTTCTAAAAAATATAAATGTATTATTTTTAATGTATTGGAGGCCTCGGTAGTCTAGCGTAAATGCACTAACCTGCCGTCCTAGAGGTTCTGGGTTCGAATCCCACGTAAAGCACCGTCCTGGCACTTTTCCAAATTTACCTACATTCCCTGTTTCTAAAAAACAAAACAGAAAAAAAATCCCTCCACTTCCATTCCCCAACCCCAAAAATTTATCCTTTCCATCCGTACTCCCGCACAATAGTCTGCGCATTATTTGCATTGTGGCTGCTGAAACAAGCAAAAAACAGAGAAAAACACACAGTTACACATTGCATCAGCGTCAGCAAGAAAAAGCGGGCGACCGCGGTAATAGCGAAATTTAGCGAAGTACTCAACCATCTATGCGATCCTTCTGCCAGAAAAATTTGAAACACAGATGGCGCTGCAAGCAGTAAGAAGGCGTTGTTCCTAAGCAATGGCAGGTATTCCCACTACTTAGGACTTATAGCGGCAGGCTAGTCACCTACCCTGTCTGAAATCAAAACAGATTAACGAAACTAACGCAAGACTGAGTGTTGTCGAGCCCCTATGCTCCCGAGAGGAGTGAACAAGAAAAAAAAATTTTTTTTTAATGTATAATTCGTCCGCTTTTTTATGATTTGACTATTATTTTGCTCCGTTCTTAAATCTTTTTCATGAAAGAATTTCGCATTGTATTAACTTTTGTTCATGAAGTAAATAAATTTATATTTTTCTTAGATAAAAAGTGATACAGATTGAAAACATTTGTAATTTATAAAATACAACCTAATATGTAAAAAATTTAAATGATCTTATTAAAACAAGTATCAAACGGAAAGAACTGGGTGTCGCTCTTAAGTATTTTTCAAAGGCTGTGTATAACAATAGTATTTATATGAGATCTGTTGATAAACATTAAAAGTAATTGACCAAATGGGCCAAGCAATCTACACCATTATTAAGATGTCCGTCCTTCTCAGTAACAAATGATTAAAGAGGTCTCAATTACTCTGTTATTCCACCATTTTATTTCCTTTTAAAATTGTATTCCTTCATTCTCGAATGACTTTAATAAATCATTTATTTATCCGCAAGTGAAGTGTAATTTGTCAGCTACTAAAGAAAAATTAAATTTACACAACCATTTCAAAACACAAAACGATATATCAAATTTCACTTGACGTCTTCAAGAAAAGTAATGAAACCATAAAAAGAAGCTAACAAAAGAAGTCACTTAGATATAACTATACAAATACACACAAATATATGGCATAAAAATAAATAAAAACAACTCACCAGTTGAAGCTTTCACGCTGGACGCCCTAATCATTGCTGGCTTCTAATGAAATTCGTCTGGCACATTAACTGTCAATAATAGCTACAAAACAGGCAGACATAAAGTACACAGCAAAATAAGAATGTTTTCACAATCTCTGTGGCCAAATAATTCAAATAAAAGAAAAACGGTACAGGGCAGTCAACTGAGATGAATTTATTTGTAAATAAAAGTCAAACAAGACGCATAAAAATACCAAAACACGAAACAATTTGCAGAAAAAGTAGAGCCAAAATTATGATAAAAATTATGTCTAGCACAGTAGGTGTCATGCAGCCTACAGTAATGACTATATATAGGTATGTACATACATAAGTACGTATGTATGAATGTGTATTCGGAAATGGAAGATTGTTGGCTGACGGCTGTCTTGTTTTAAGCCTAGTAAGTATGATTACAGTATTACGTGCATTGTCTAACTCACGAATCCAAATTGAAAACTCTGCTTCGGAAATTTCCTCAATTCATTTTGCTGCTACGATTCCTAGCTACTTAAATGGATTTTATTTTTAATATTTCTTTTATTATTTATGCACTCCTTTTAAAATAAATCCATAAATGTACTACAAATTCAGCGGCAACGAATGCATGATTTTAGCTGGCAAAATATACAACAGAAATTCTGAAAAAAGGTTTACGTCTATTGCAGTTGAATTCTTCCATGTCAAATGATCCAAATATTTGGTTTAAAAGTAGTGAAAAAGCAAAGAGGAAGTTTCCACTTGCCTTTATCAACGAGCAAAAAGGTTTCTAATTAAAACACCAAATTAAAATTGTATTTTTATTTATAGCGCAGTCTTAGTGAATCTAGGCATGTATTTATTCGACTTTATTTATTTGTACACAAAAATTTGTACACAAAGTGCCCCTATATAAAAATTTGCCATGATATGCGCCGCTATGCGTAGGCCTTGGAAATTACATGCTATGATTATGCTGCTCACAGGAGGAAGCTTTGCCAACCTCTGATATATACTCTTATGACCAATTAATAGGATCGCAATATATCGATCTTTTTGGACTACTTTTTTTGTTTTATTTGCATAATTATTTTTTTTTATTATAAATAATGCTCATTCTATAAAAAAAATGTTTCAAGTCCAAGTTTCAAAGTTTACTATTTAACATCTACTCCGAAAGAATCTTTCAAGAAGCACTCCAAGGATTAGAAACTGGTATTAAAGTAAATGGGACAAACATTAACAACATCAGATATGCTGACGATACAACTCTCTTATCAGACAGTCTAAGTGAACTACAGGAGCTAGTCAATGTTGTAACGTGTTGCAGTAAAAATTTCGGCTTAAAAATCAATATTACTAAAACTAAATATATGACTGTCAGCAGAAAAAACACTTTGACACAAGCTTAACAATAAATGACATTCTCATTGAAAGAGTAAAAAATTTCAAATACTTAGGTTGCGGAATTAACGAAAATTGGAATTATTCAAAAGAAATAAAAGCTCGAATTGAAATTTCTAGGGCTGCATTCCATAAGTACAAAAAGGTAACGGGTGATCAATCATGAGGTGCTTTTTTCAATAGTTAAAAAAAAAAAAAAAAAATGTAAATTATGTTCAAAACCTTTATTTATCATTTGAAAGGACATTCTTTGACATTTACTTTTTGAATATGACTTCATTCAAATGTTGGCCGCAACTACGCTTAAGGTGCTCCATTCTGAAGGTCCAATTTTCAATCACTCGTTCGAGCATTTCGACTGGTATGTCGTGAATAACACGCGTAATGTTGGCTTCCAGAGCTTCAATCGTAGCTGGTTTATCAGCATAGACCTTGGACTTCACGAATCCCCAAAGAGAAAAGTCCAAAGGTGTGATATCACAAGATCTTGGTGGCCAACTCACAGGTCCTAAACGTGAAATCAGCTGCTCTCCGAAATGACTTCTCAATAAAGTCATTGTTTCACGAGCTGTATGGCAAGTGGCTCCGTCTTGTTGAAACCAAATGTGGTAGAGATCATTAGATTCAATTTCAGGTAGCAAAAAGTCCGATATCATGGTACGGTAGCGAGCACCATTCACAGTTACGTTGCGGCCATCACCATTTTTGAAAAAATATGGACCGATGATTCCACCAGCCCATAAACCACACCAGACCGTTGTTTTCTCTGGGTGTAAAGGTAGCTCTTGAACCTGTTCTGGTTGCTCTTCATCCCAAATACGGCAATTTTGCTTATTGACGTAACCGTTGAGCCAGAAATGCGCCTCATCGCTGAACAAAGTTTTGCTCGAAAACAGCGGATCTTCTTCAATCTTTTCAAGAGCCCAATCAGCAAAACGGTGACGTGCAGGAAGGTCATTTGGCTTTAGTTCTTGTACGAGCTGTATTTTGTATGCTTTTAAATGAAGATCCTTCCGTAAAATTGACCAAGTTGTTCCATACGACAGTCCAAGTTGCTGAGAACGGTGCCGAATCGATTCATCGCGGTTTTCACGTACACTCTCTGCTACTGCCGCTATATTCTCAATGCTTCTTGCTGGCCGTGGTCTATTCGGTCGAGAATTATCCCCCAATGAATATTCGGATTCAAATTTGTTGATAGTATGTCGAATAGTGTTTAAGGCAGGATTATGGATTTAAGGATTATGTTGACCATAATGCGGTCTAAGCGCACGAAAAACATTTGTCACAGAACGCTGATTTTCATAATACAGTTGAACAATTTGTAGACGTTGTTGCGGTGTGAGTCTTTCCATGATGAAATGCCAAACGCTGTTCAACAAATCCACGATGACAGTTTGCCACAACTCGCGCGCGATCTGTAAAAAAACGCAAATGAAAAAAACTCCTCTTAATTGATCACCCGTTATTTAATAATCATGACTTCAATATTAAATTAAAAATTCGATTCGTTAAATGTTACATGCTGTCTGTACTTCTGTATGCTATGGAGATATGGACCATTAAAACCAATGAAATGAATAAAATAGAAGCATTTGAAATGTGGATATATAGAAGAATTCTAAGAATACCCTGGACAGATAGAGTAACAAATGCTAAAGTATTGCGTAGAATTCAGCATAATCGACAATTACTAACCACCATAAAAAGAAGAAAAGCCGCGTATTTGGGTCATAGGTATTATGAGAAGCGACAAATATCATGTACTTCAACTAATCCTGCAAGGAATAATAGAAGGCAAACGAGGCATAGGCAGAAATCAACTATTCTGGCTGAGAAATATAAGACATGGGACTGGCATCGGCAATGTAGGAACTTTGTTGGAGACAGCGAGAAATCGAGACCTTTAAGAGTAAAATTGATTAGCTACAAAACTATGTAGGAAAATTGGTTTTTTGTTTTTTTTTTACTTCTGTCCACAAGGCGATTTTTCAGAATTTTGATTTGTTTCTTTATTGGGCTGAAAACAATGCTTTGAACCGATCTTTTCAATAAATTTTGGTTAGTTTCAGATATGAAATTATTCTGAAAATCACGCGATATGCGCAGCTCTTCTAAGGGATATGATAAATTTAAACTCTAATTTTTTTTTAGCAATCAATTGGGAATAATTCCAAACTACCTTACTTTTCAAATGGATTTATTTTGTGTGCTAGATTTATCTACCAGTTAGTTTTAACTGTTCTTAATTAATTTTGTGCGCTAAAGACACGCCATGAGTGTTCGCACCCAGGCACACACACACAATTTTTCATTATATATAAGTATGTAGAATTATCCAGAGATACTTCATTGTTTTATAAAAGAAGAAGCAATGCTTGGGTCATTTAACATAGTACAGTCTAACCTTGGTAATTCGGACACTTGATAATTCGGACAGCGCGGTAATCCGGACACCAAAACGTTTTCTATTGAAGTCTCTGTAATCCGGACACCACGTATTCATGTACCTCTAAAATTCGGACACTTCTTTATTTTCCAGTGAATATGCTGAAATAAAAAGGAATTCCGGGATTTTTTTTATTTTATAAAGGGGACTCCCCTGCTAACTACTTTGCGTGAATAGTGCGTTTAAGTGCTCGTCAGCCTCCTAGTTCATATTCTGAAGCATATTTGCGTAATGTGTCGTTCAGTAGCTAATTTCAAACATTAACTCCATAATTTCTTTAACTGTGGACTGTATAAATTTAACTATGGCACCAGCAGCTAATAAAAAACATACGTTTTTAACGATAGACCAGAAAAAAGAAGTTCTTAAGAAACTAAGTGAAGGACAGCCAATTCGACAGCTAGCTGCGCAATACAATGTAGGTAAATCTAGAATTTCGGACATAAAATCAAGTGGATTAAAGATTGATAGGTAAAAAACGAGAAAATTTTGTAAGAAGAGTTTACACTCCTTTGATTATATTTTGCAGTTACATTGCTAGAACAGAATGTGGCCTTGGAAAGCGTAAAACTATGCTACCTGCGGAGTTTGAAAAGATGGAAGACAACTTGTATAAATGGTTTGTAAACGCAAGGCGAAACAATGCACCGATTTCCTCGGAAATCATCAAAGAAAAGGCCAAACAATTCTGTTCCCAAATTTACGGACAAAGTGTGGAATTTGTGGCTAGTAATGGTTGGTTTAGTAATTTTCGCTCCGGATATGGAATTAAATTCTTAAAAATATCTGGCGAAAAACTTTCCAATGATTCTACTGCTGTGCAACCCTTTATTGAAAAATTGCGAAAGAAAATTGCAGAAATGGGCATTACGTATGATCAGGTTTATAATGCAGATGAGACTGCTTTGTTTTGGAGAAAACTTCCAGAAAAAACCCTTGCATTGCATAATGAAAAATCCGCACCCGGGCGCAAAATTGGAAAAGAAAGAGTAACACTTCTAGTTTGCTGTAATGCAACCGGAGAACATAAACTTCCATTGTTCATGATAGGGAAAGCAAAAAACCCCAGAGCGTTTAAAAAAGTAAACCTTTCGCTTGGGTACTCCCATACCAAAAATGCTTGGATGACAGAGCAAATCTTTAAAAATTGGTTTGAAAACTCATTCGTTAAAGAAGTAAAGCGTTACTTAAAGGAAAAGAATTTACCAGCCAAAGCCATTTTACTGCTAGACAATGCAACTTGCCATCCCCAATCACTGTCGGATGTCGATAAGGACATATATGTTATGTTTTTGCCACCAAACTGCACGGCTCTTATACAGCCAATGGACCAAAATGCTATCCAAATTTTAAAGACAAACTATCGGAAGAGTTTTTTGTCTCTACTTTTGTCCAGCCCAACGAGCAATCTCCCGGAATCTTTAAAAAACTTTACATTAAAAGATGTGGCTTTTTTATCGTCTAATGCTTGGAAAAATGTGGATGAACGCGTGCTCAGAAAATGTTTTAACAAAATTCTTTATGACGAAGAATGGGACTCAGAAGATGATTTGCCTCTTGCGATGCTACGGCCCAGCAGCTCAACTAAAATAATTGATCTTCTTGTTGAAATATCCCCTGATGTATATAATGATAACGAGATTACTGAGTGGTTGAATGACGACACTGATTTCGATATCAACGAGATTGAGGAAGAAGATAACGAGCACAGCAGTCTTGACGAAAATGAAAGTCAAGATCCTAAAATTTCGCACTCTCAAGCTATTGTCGCATTTGATAGTTGTATTAAATATGCAGAGGAACAGGAATTTTCATCCGGAGACATTTTAAAACTTGTGAGCCTCAGAGATATTGCCTTCAGAAAGAGAAATGAAACAAAATTGCGGCAAACGAATATATTGAATTATTTTACGGCCGAATAAAACTAATATATGTACATATAACTCATTGAATATTAATCAATTTAAGATTAAATAAAAGTTTATTTCATTTAATTACTGATCTACTGATTTCTATTAAATTTTTTACCCACTCGATAATCCGGAAAATTCGATATTTCGGACAACCTCTGGTATTTAATTGTCCGAATTATCGAGATTATACTGTATATACAAAAGGGTGTTTTTTTAGAAATATAGGAATTTGTTTGGAAAAAATTTGTGGAAAACATCAATGTATGTAAATATCTATGTATGAAAATGTATGTAGAAATTTTTGAGGCATACCCATCAAATAGATTTTCGAAGCAAACACATGTTTTGGGCTCATCTATTTAAAAATGCTTCTAATTTTTGCTTCTAATGTAAGTTACTCCCTTAAAGTGTGACCTTCGATACAGAATTTCGGCATAAATTTTAAATAGTGTTCGCTCGTGAAGTTTGCGGTAAAAAAGTCGAATTTGAAAAGTCGCTTTGACATTGCCAGAAGAAAACAAAATAAACTAAGGCGCAACTGCGGGGCTTAATTGAAATTATTTCTATTGAAAATCCAGTTGCTTGCAATCGAAGTAGCCATTTACTAAAAATTATTCAATAAAAATACATTTAAAATTTGGGAGTGTTTTTTTGTTTTTTTTTTTTGTTAGGGATTAATTAAAAAAATGCTATAGCCTTAAAAAGCACCCTTTTATACAAGTCAATGTTTATTCATGTACACAGTTGCTTTTTCACTCAACTGACACTGTCTTTTGCCTGTCATTTCAGTGTTTAACTGTTATCTTCAAATTGTTCGGACAATTTTCTTTGCTGTCCACCACATTTAGTATTTGTCTCCGCTTTTTATTCATTGCATTTTCGTTTGCCATTTTTCTTTCATTGCTTTCGAATATTTCGTAGTGTATATTTTTTATATTTTTGTGCTAAATTGCTTGGTTCTTCACTTGCCTTTTTTGTATTTTGCCGCCTGCTTAGCACGTGCTTGGATTTCATTTAGTGAAATAGTCAAATGGACAGAACAAAATAAAAAAAAAAGGAAGAACAAAGAGATAACCAGGCATGCAATGGACAGCAGTATTTCAAAAGTAAAGTCAGTGCGAGTGAGCTGCGCTGAATTTATTTTGTTTTTATTTTTCCTTAGATAGTTTTTCTCACCAGACCAAATGAAATTAAATCAGTAATATCAAAAATACCAGCTCAGATAAAAATAATGTGCTTTGTTCTTAAGAAGTGAAATCTACTGCACGCACTTTAGCGCGCTCAACTTTTCTATTCTCTTGTTTGTATTACTTCCTATTTCTTTGCTTTTATTGTGCACTTTAACTTTCAAACAGCATTCCAACACGCAAAATTTAATTTACTGCTCATCAGTTTTCTTACTCTCGTACACCACTACTCCGTGTGTGTATTTTGACTGACGATCGTACTTTTCTTGCAACATTTTATCTGATTCCTATTTTTTGTGTGTTTATGTTGTTATTGTACAGCTAGTCAGTGCAATAACTTTCATCGTTGGTACTGAAGTGATTTTCTGCAATTTCAATTTACAGCAAGGTCCTTTCGTTTACTTTCTGTCATCTGTGAAAATACTAAATATCTAGAATTTACAAGTGGCAGTGACCCAAAGCGAAATCGACACTTCACGTCACAAAAGCTGTGTGCATGACATGAAAAAACTTTTTCAAGCAATTATTTTGTGTCTGAGGTCTCTTTCTGTATGTATGACACTTAGCATGACATGTCACCCATCATGTCATGTATACTGAAATTGCCTTTTCTTTTTTTTGAATTGTTGTTATTGATGATATTGTATGATATGTCAGTCAGACTGTCATGTGCCATAAATATTTTGTACACATACGTGCAACTACTCAAAAGTTGCTGAATTTTGTTGAACAATAGGTATTAGAATAAAAACCAAAATATTTCAAAAATGTTTTTACAAATTTTTTTATGTAAAAGAACAAAAATTGTAAATTTAATTGAAACATTTAAGTCGGCTCTTATTTCCAATAACTTATATTTTTCGAAAATTTGTTTGCGCCTACCTTTAACCGCTTTTGTAATTTATTAGTTCCCTTGGGATAAATTAAAATACATTAAAAAAAGGTTTATACGAAAATTAGTAATCACTGCCTCATTGATATTGAATGTAACGTACAAAATTTTCCAATTTTAAAACAATTTCCTATTTGTCAAATAAAAATAGTTTGGCAATGTCATTCAAAAATATTTTTGGTTGGAAGCATTTTTGGAGACCATCCTCATACTCCAATCTTAGCTATTAAACAAAGTATAATTTTCATTAGTGGCAACTCCACTTTGAAATATTTTGTATGCAATCTTTTAGGCACTTTTCGTTAATACCCAAATTCTCATATTTATTTAAGTTGCATAAATAGTATTTTTTCATAAAAAATAAGGTGGCAACGCCACTCAGAAATATTTCGCATTCAAGTTGTATAGCATCTTTTCGCTGATACCCAAATTCCAAAATTTAATTCGGTTTATAATTAATTTATATATTATTTTATACAAAAAATTATGTGGCCATTCGAAAATATATCCGGTTTTCAAATTTTTTGGCAAGAAAATATTTTTGTAATAAATTTTGTTAAACACTTTTTGGCTAATACTCCAATGCAGACATTTAATTTATTTTTATAAAAAAATTATATAATATTATTTTTTAAATAAAAATTAGATGGCAATGCCACTCAGAAATATTTTGTATGAAAGTTTTTTAACACCATTTTAATTTTTTGTGCAATTAGGTGGCAACGCTATAAAAACAAAATTATTTATGAATAAAGTATTCTTCAATACCTTTGCTTTCAAACTCTTCTTCTTATTCTTTTTTTATAGGTTTTCACCTGTTTTTCTTCACACATTTACATAGTTATAAATTATTGTCCTTCCGCTGATGTCGAAAACCAGCTTTCGCGGTCGGCGCTTTCCATATCGTATATAGCCCCTCGCTATTCGGATAATTCTGTCGTCATTAGTTCTAGAAACGTGATCATTCTAAGTTCGTCTTCTTGTTCTTATAAACTTCACTACGTCATTAATGTCAATTTCGTCACGAATGACCTCGTTTCTAATGCAGTCAAGACGTGTTTTTCCTACGAAGGATCGTAGAACTTGCATTTCAGCTGTACGCAGTAGCTATTTTGTTTTTGCGTTTTCAGCTCGTGCTTCGGCTACATTGGTCAGGATTGGTCCTATTACAGTCTTGTATATACGCGTCTTGCTTTCAGTGGTCATATATTTGTTCCACCATACAACATCCCTAATGCAACCCGCAATACGTGCACCCTGCATACATCTCTCTCTCTCTCTGAGTTCCTTAATAATGTTGCGGTCACTGGATATTTCTATCTCCAGGTATTTAAATTTCATAACTTGCTCTATCATCGTCCTTTCTATTTCAAGTTTGCATCTGATCACATTCTTGGCAACTACTAAACTTTTCGTTTTTTCTCTGGACACCTCCGTATAAATTGTTTGGCTGTAACTATAAACTTATGTAGTAATCTTTGTAGATTGTCTTCAGAGTCCGCAATTAATATGGCATCATCTGCATAACATAAAATTGGTATGCTCATGTTATTAAGACGATACCCATCTTTTTTTATTATTTGGTCCACTATTGTATTGAAGAGTATTGGGCTCAGCGAGTCTCTTTGTCGTATTCCGTTTGCGCATGGACCTTCGCTGATATATTTTCCATTTATTCTTATTTTTGTTTTGCAATCATAGTTCAGGTTTTTAATAACGGTAAGAATGTCTTCTGGTACACCTTGTTTGTCCAGGTTGTTCAACACATTTTGCAGTTTGACTCGGTCGAATGCTTTTGTTAAGTCAACAAAGCACATATATGCTGGTGCTTTAAATTCAATTGACTTTTCCACTATCTGTTGAATGATATATATCGCATCTACAGTTGATCTATTTACTCGAAAACCTTGTTGTTACTCCTGTGTGTCCAAGTACGAGTTTAGTTTGCCTAATAATGTCTTTGAGAATAGTTTTTGCGTTGATTGAAGCAATGATATACCTCGATAATTTTGTGGATCTCTTTTGTCACCTTTTTTAAATATGGGTATCGTAATGCTGGTTTTCCATCCTTGCGGGATTTCACCGGTTTTAATTGCTTTCAAACTCGTGTCTTAATATTTATTTATGTCACGTAATAATTTAGTGTTTAATTACGAATAGGTGGCAATGCAAATATAACATTGAACTGAACCGTCTGCAACCGTCAGACTTTAAATTTCGCTTATTTTTTATATTGAGAAAATGGACCAGACAGCAGCAAAACAACCGCAAAATTTTTTTCAAAAATCAACTCGACTTTTGAAACACTTCAAATTTGCACTTTGTTACAACGCACTTTAATGGACTGTACAACTGCATACCCAAAATTTTTCTAAAAATTCTGTTAAAAAGTTTGAAATTTTCTTATATAATTTTTCAAATAAATTTACACAAAGTTTGAGATTTGGATTAATATAGTTTTGGTAGTAGAATTAACTTTATTTGCTCAAAAAACTATTAAAATTAAAAAGAAACAAATTAACTGTCAAAACTTGTCAATAAATACTAAAATACTAGAAACCAAGTTATTTAAAGTTGTTTGCCTTTGTCTAAACGGGCATCCATGCCGTCATCGTTGTGCTATTTTCCTCACGGGGTGGAAAGTTATTGAGTGCCTTTCTGTTGTTTGTTCGCATGTATGTGTAAGTGCCGAGCTACATATCTCCCTTCACCCCACAAATCAACCGTACATCTATTTATACAGCCGCATACACACACACATTCGCATTCCTAACCAAGCATCACTATGCATTTTTACTTTTATTATTACTATTAACCGAGAAGTCAAAAACAGAAACGTGACACTTGGCGAGTACCAACGTGTCAACGTATGTATTTGTGCCAGGATGATTGCTCGTTGGAAGCAAGTGTACATTTGAGGATATGTATGCATGTGTGTGTGCGCTTGATTTGCCATCGGGAATGTGCCAAATATTTGAGTGTTTATTTCGCTTAGAACTGCTGCTATCTATGTATATGTGCACACATGTCCATACTCATATGTAAGTGTCCACAAAAGTAGATTTGTGGAACAGGAAACAGTGTGCAGAAGATGGTGATAAGCTAAAGTCAAGCAAGAAACGCACGCATTGCCACTCCACATAAACATTCATATTTCTATAAATATCTGAGTATATGCGTGTGTTTGCTTGTACAAATGTGTGTGTAAAGATGTGTGTATGCATGTGCTTCTAGTTACGTTTGCCTAAGTCGAGTGTGTCAAATAGAAATTGGAGCAACGGTTTGATATTCTATGATCATAACTGCAGCCATTACACAGTTAGTGCAGTTTCGTCTGACCGCTTGCCCCTGTTCTGTTTCTGTTGCTGAATTAGTATGCTTCAGAATTTTCAACATTTTCAGCAATTTTATTATTGACTTTTCAATCTACCCATTTCTATATATAATATTACATACATTTGCATGCCTACATACATACATAGATATTTTATAGCACATGTAATTGAATATTGAATATTCTTGGGATATAAAAAAAAATTCTTGTTTGAATTTTATTGTAGTAGTTCATGAAATTTGTGTCAATTAAGATCTCATATCTGGTTGCATTAAAGAAGAGTATATGGAAAAAAATATTTTATGAATACTTTATAAAGTTCCTTTTTCTTAAGTAAATGAATTATAACTATGGCCCACTTTACTGGATGCTATTATTCCTTTGTTCTCTAAACCCAATTTCTATAAGAAATAATTTCATTTCAATTTAATGTGAATTTATATACATATATCAAAATATTGTTTTATAGGCTTGGTGATTAAATAAAATATATAAATGGAAATAGCAAAGCCATAGCATTCAAATGATTGCAAAATATATTTCACGCTCTTGGCGCTTAACCCTGCATAACTAACGTAACCCACCACCCATTGAGTTTAATTTCTAACACACTTTAAATGTGTTATGGAAAATCATCAAAAAGTTTAAATGTAATTGTCGTTTATACAAGGTGGCGCAAAAGTAACCTTGCGATGTTTTTTGGCTGTAATTTAAAAAAAAATTAAAAACTTTGATTCTTCTTATGGATTATTTTTTTTTTTGGTCTTTTAATTTTTTTTACATCAAGTCGAGAATATGATGTCATGTAAATGGCCGCCGCCACAGTTGATTGCCATTTGAGCCCTTTTTATGGCATTTTCCATCACTTTGGCCAAAACTTCCGGCGATAGGTCCTCACATTATTGACGGATATTGTCTTTAAGAGCTGCACGAGTCTGACGCTTGTTGACATAAGCCCGCGAATTCAAAAGGCCCCACAAAAGAAGGCTGGAGCGGTCAAATGAGGCGATCTTGCTGGCCAGTGCAAATCGCCAAAACGGGAGATTAGGCGCCCGGAAAATGCATCCTTCAGCATATCGGTTGTGGCACGTGCAGTGTGTGCCGTTGCACCGTCTTGTTGGAACCACATGTTTTCCAATCCCAATTCATCAAGTTGCGGCAAAAAGAACTCGTTGATCATTGCTCTGTAGCACTCACCATTCACAGTAACCGTTTGGCCCGCGACGTCTTCGAAGAAAAAAGGTCCGATGACTCCTTCAGGGAAAACAGCACACCATACAGTGACTTGAGCGGGTGTAATGGCTCTTCGTGGGTTACACGCGGATTTTCAGCGTAAATTTTGCTTATTTACGTACCCGCTAAGATGGAAATGGGCCTCATCACTCATGATTATTTTTGATGAAAAATCATCTTCCTCTTGGTGGTGATTAAGGATGGCTTGAGCGTATGTTAGACGCGATTGGCGGTCAGCAGCTAACAGCTGATGCACCGTCTGGACTTTGTACGGAAACATCTTCAAATCTTGTACCAAAATTCGCTGTAAAGACCATCGACTGATACCCATTTGGCGCTTCCATGACATCCTCGGCTACAACAGCAATATTCTCTGCCGAACGGCTACTCCGGGGTCTGCCACGCCTTGCAGCATCTCGTGTTGTGCCAATATCTTCGAGGCGAGCGGCTAAGCGTCGTAGTGTTTCACCAGTAGGCGTTGGACGGCGAGGAAATCTGCGACGAAATTCACGTTGCGCCAAAGTCACCGACCGATTATTGGCCAAGTAAATAGTCAGCAATATTCCGCGTTCTGGAGCAGTGTAGCGTAACATTTTTTATTAACGTGTATTTCGCATGTGTTTACTACACAAATGTCAAAACAGAACTGACATTAGGGACCAATCGCAAAATTTACAGCATTTTCTGATAGGAGGATTATTTTAGCGCCACCTGTTACATATATGAAGTTCTGAATGCTTTGACGTATATAAAAATTGTATATGAAAGCAGATATTTTTATAAGAACTGGTTACAAAAGATTTTGGGTGTAAAACATCAACTTTAGTTGTGACTTTTATGAGTACTTAACCTCCATCGTTATTAATTAAGGTGCATTTTTTTATACAAACGAAACTGAAAAAAAAAACCAAAAAAAAAAGGTTCTTCACCTATTCTTCATGGTTGTTACACAAAACGCGCCAAACGGATTACTTTCTTTGCATGGCAGAAATTGTGGAAATTGTATTCTAGTTGTTGTCGACAGCGAGTGTTGTCACTTTTTCCGGATAGTACTTTGGACGAAGGAGACAACTGTTGTGGTGAAAACAGAGATGGCAGTGACAAAAAAATATTTAGTAATCATGATTCCAATACAGAGCAAGTGCCTGAGCTATTAAAAACACTTTCAATGTACAAATTTGTTGAGGTCTGGAAACAGGTGGAAATCGCTTGGGACCAAACCTTGTGAAAATGGTGGATGCTCCAACAATTCGAACTTTAATTAATGGATTATAGCCATTGTCAAAATGCTTTTGTCACACGGTGCATTGTCCCGATGAAAAAGAATTTTTTCCTTTTGCAAACTGGTCCTTTTTTCACGAATTTTTTTCCGTCAGTTCGTCCAAAAGTTAAAATGATATTCAGAATTTATTGTTTTACCACAAACAAAATTCCTTTTGCATCCCAAAAACAAATGCTAACACCTTCTTGGTTAATTTATGAACACTAACTCGTTTCGGAGCGGAAGAATCAGGTTCACATAATATTTTAGCCTCTTGTTTTGATTTAGGATCTTAGTGATAGACCCATGTCTCATCCATCGAGATGAGTCAATGCACAAAATCTTTCGAAAACGCGCTCGCATTCGAATGGGTTTTTGTTCCACATAAGCACACAGCCTTCTGAAACCCTATGCTGCAGTTAAGGGGTGGCTAGGGTCACAAAATCGAAATTTTTTTTCTTCACTCATCTTATAGTAAATCATTACAAGAATGTTGTGTCAAAATTTTAAGTGGATCGGAGCAGAACTCTCAAAGTTATAGCCTTTGTAGGCACTCTACCTCGAATGCGGAGCATCGATAATTTTTCAGAGTCATTTTTTCAAACGCGTTTTTCCCGTAACGACTTCTTAAAAGTCGGTGCCAATCACAACTCCGAAACTATTCAACCGATTCTTTTCAAATTTGGCACCCGTTTTCTAAATCAAAAATACCTCCCCCCCCCCACTGTTTTTTTTTATTTTTATTTTTTTAAGGTTGTTTTTCACTTACAAATATGGCGAAATTTTTCGCCAAAAATGCTCGTTTTTCGTTTTTTTGCCACCAAAACTACAAAAATGAAAAAAAAAAATTTATTAATGTAGGTGGGAGCATTACGTCATACTTTAACTGAAAAATTCGACTTTTTTAGTTTCAGATGATTCTACGACGAATGCCGATTGGCACCGCAGAGCACCTCTCGAAAAACATATCTCCAAAAAAACTCTGTCATGGGCTTATTTGTCAATATTTTATTATTAATTTTTTTTAAAAACTTATTGAAAAGATGTACAATAACATGCAACTGATTTTATTAAAGTATCTTAAGCCATATTTCTGTAAAAAATTAAAAAAAAAGTGTTTTGTTTTTAGCGCTAAACCCTACCACCCCCTTAAAATATTGCTTGCACTGCCCAATGAGATTCCAAGGGCTTCTACTAAATATCTTACAGACACTTAACGATTTTACAATACGACATCCTGTATATTTTCTACGATTTCTGGTGTTTTGGAAGTTCTTGTCGAGGATCGTCTTCAAGGTCTGTGCGACCACGTTTAAACTCAGCAACCCATCTTTCTACTGTACTAGATCATAAATTTTCTTTGAATTTAAACCTTTCTTCAAAAAGTTCAAAATATTTTTTTTTACTTTTTTAACTTGTTATTACTGGCACTTTTGTGGTTTTTAGGAGTGTAATTCACTTTCACAAAATATTTTCAGAAATATTGAAAATTTGGACTAAAAAATCGCGGAAAAAGAATAATAGGAATGCATGTACTGTGCCCAGTTTGCTATAGCATAAGCTTTATAAACTTTTCGTATGCTAACTCTTGTCAAATTTGGTAAATAAAACATGAGCTGAAAAGACCCGGGCCTAACACATAGATGGCACTAGTTTTATTGCATTCACCTCTTTCCTAGTTAGTACTAACTTTACAAAGACAGATGTTGTAATTGTTTCATGATATTCTTTTCATTAGTTCGTTTATTATTGTGCTAAGAGTGACGCTACTTTTGTTATATTCAAAAGATAAAAAAAAAAAAATTCGTGTTTTAATTTTACACTGCTTCTCGATAGGGGAAAATACCGTTCAAGCAAAGCAATGGTCTGAAAAAGGTATTGAATATTTTGCACCATCAGAAAGAATAATTAAATTATGGTTTGCTGAGTTCAAACGTGGTCGTAGAGGCACCGATAATGCACAACGCATTGGAGGTCCAAATGATCCAGTAACACCAGAAAATATTCATCAGATTTGGTTTTCAGCAACTACTGGCTATTTGCAGGCCTAAAAAATGCTCACCGGTAAGAAACTTTTGTCAGATGAAGAGGTTATCGCCGATATTGAGACCTACTTTGAGACAAGAAAAGAAATTGTTTTACAAAAGTTGTCTTGAAAAATTAGAGCGGCGCTGGAATAATTGCATTGTTTTTGATGGTGATTACGTTGATGAGTAAAGCGAGTTTTGAACAAAGAAAAGAAGGCGTTTGCTGTGCTAGGGCCGGGACTTAACAGCCCACTTGTTATATATGTACATAGTAGAATGTTGGACTAGTACTTTATGTTTCATTTTATGTTATGAAATTTTTTAATGTTTATTATTAATAATTGAATTGTACTTTCTTTCTTTTAATGCCTATTAACCTTAAAGTATTTCTACTTAGCTTACAATAATATATTATATCCAATGGCTTAATAAATAAATATTTAAATAAATAAATAACACTCTGCGACAGTGATATTATACTTTTCTGGAGACCTAGCACAACTTGTAGGTATAGTAAAACTAAGAAAAATGGTGTAGGAGAAATTTCCAATACACCCCCAAAACTTTTTGATTTTCATATTTCAAATTTTGCAGAACAATTGGTTCACGTGAATTGCGGTTTATACTAAAGGTCAAAGGCGGCATACGTAAGCTTGTAAAAAAATCGTTGCGGCCATCAATTACAGTTTCAAACGATGCTTTCAATCCGCGAATAAACCGCATATAAAAGAAAATTGATTGAGATTATTATCACGCATTTCTTTTTCAATAGAAATATGAAAAAGCTCCCATGTGTACCTAAGTTCCCACTGTATATTGGTTAGCAAAAGAAGTTTGGAATTATAATTTAACCTTATTAAAACGTCAAAGTTTTATTGTTTTGCTTCAATTTGCGAAAAACAAATGTGCGATAATCGTAATAAGTGTTGTTTCATATGTGGTTTGTTGGCGGAGCAAAAGCATCGTTTGAAGTTACAGAATAATAAAGTTCTGGTTGATGGCTACAACGATTTCTTTAAGCTTACATATACTACTTCTGATCGCTGGTTTGATCCGGAATATGTTTGTACTGAGTGTTCATTGAAATTCAAGAGATATAAATCAAAACGTTGCCAGAAAAGTCAAATTTCCCTATATTCTCCGATTATATGGCATTATCAGTCTTATCATAAACCCGACGACTGTTATTTTTGTAAAACGGACGCAGACGGTCATGTTTATAAAAATAAAATAAAAAAATAGTAAAAAAAAACAAAATCTTAAAACTCACACAACTCTATGAATTTTAATTCAATTACAGTCAAATATAGCTCATTTGACGCAAAATTAAATTTACTATAATAAAAAGATCTTCAATATCGGATAATATCGCAAAAATGATGTCAAAGTTGAAAAAATGAAGAAAAAACAAAAAATTACAAAAACTTACAACTACAGTCTCGTTAGTTTTCAATTTAAAAAAATTATGAATACACTGTCAAAAAGGATTATTTTTGTTCTTTCCAACTAAAAAAAAAACACAAATTATAAATCGGATGGAAATAGGCGAAGTTAGGAGTGATTGTTCACATCAACCTACTGAAAAACGGTTTTTTGGTCATAAAATGAGATTTTGGGGGTGTATTGGAAATTTTTCCTATACCATTTTTTTTTAGTTTTTCTATACCTACAAGTTGTGCTAGGTCTCCATAAAAGTATATTTATTTATTTTTTTTTTTGTTACACAGTGTAATAGGAAATAAGACAAATACCCTAAATGTGATGTGAAATGAAGCTATATGGCGTTATGTCCTATGGCCAGTAGGAACGCCCTCTCTTATTGATCCGCAAAATTTATTGAACAACCTGTATTGAGCCCGCAAATATAGACTAAACACATCGACAACAGAACACTCCTAAGCCCTCAGGACACAAGTCTTATTAGTAAGCAACGAAAGCAATAGGGCGGAATGGGATCAACGAATCTCATCGGGTGGAGCACAAAAGCTCTCTGAATAGGTAAATAAGTGAGATGTAAAATGGATTTATTATCTTAGGGGACTCCACAATTTGTTTCTAAATTTTTATTAGCCAGCAATTTTATGCAAAATTTCATACGTACGTACTTGTATGTATAATATATGAAAAATGAAAGTGGACACTATAAAAGCAAGAAAAAATTTGTTTAGTTAGTTAAACAACAATAACTCACATTTTTGGTAGTGAAAGGAACCCGAATATTTGAAAAGCAATTCAAGTGAAAACCAACAACAATTAATAGAGAAAACAAGAAACTCTATTACCCAAAAAACATAGTACAATACGTATGCAAATCTCTACTTGCATGTATGGGCAACTGTTTATTTGACACAAAATTAATTTGAACGTCATAGTTTACAATTGTTCGATAATTTGTTGAACAATCTTGCTTGAGTTTTTGCTGTTAGATGCATGTAACGCGGTATTTGGTTTCTATAGCAAAAACGACGAGACAATAAAGGTGAAAGCACAGCACAGTATAACAGAATTTGTAGTTGATAACATACATATATACATATAAAAACTGAAACACCAGCAGCAACTACAATGTCAGCATGTGAGAAAAGTAAAACTTTTGACCAAAAATAACGACAAATGCATAGAAATTTTGGTTATTCTAATATGCCATGTACTCGTGCACATGCATGCATGTTATTGCTGCTGCTACATGCAACAAGGAAGGCAAGGGAATCGCAACAAGCTGTGTGTGTGTGTATGGCCAAAAGCCAACGGCACAATCAGCTATCAGCAGCAGCTCATGTGTATGTGCAAGTACGGTTTTGTGAATGAAGCATTACATCCACTGGATTTGGTTGTAATAACGAGAACTCACGCTGCTATAGACATATGTATGTGTGTGTGTGTATAGTAAAGGTATAGAATAGCAATATCACTTGTAGTTGCCATGTTACTATTTTTATGTCAGCATTATTTTACAATAAATGTACCACGCGGAATAAAGTTTTGACGATAAAATATATATGCACATACACACTGCTATTACGAATATATCGGGTGTTTATATAAGAGCTTGTGAAATTAAAATGGTAACACAAAAGAGAAATATTGTTTGAATGAATTTTTGTTTATTATAATCTGGTAGATAATTTCATGGCATTTTTTTTATAGTATATGCTCGCTGCGGCTACGAGTTACATGGACTATTCTATCAGTCCAATTTTTTACCTCTTTTCCAATAAATCTGGGTGAATGGCGTCAATGGTGGCTTGAATATTGCAATAAAATGATTCTGAAGTGCACTGTATGGCAAGTAACGCTTCATCTTGTTGGCACCAAATATCGTCGATATTTAGCTGATTAATTTTTGGAAACAAAAATTCAGTCAGCATGGCATAATGGGGCTTAAAATTCATTTTAACGCCAGCTTCTCCTTCTTTTCGAAAAAAATATGGACCGATGGTGTCGCCAGTGCTCTATGAACTTCGCGAAAACATTTATTTGTTTTAAAGCGAATTTCCCCAGTTTGGAAACGTTGTTCTAGCGTTAAATAATTTATTACTTTATAACTTGTTAATGCTGTTTGCCATTCTCATTTGTCAAACCATAGTTATCGACATCGATAGTTCTCACACAGCTAAAAAAGTACCCGATACCTCTATGTGGGCTCCTATCAAATAATTACACAAGCGCTAACTAAAGTTTTTTTGTTGTAAACATAACATAGTTTTTGTAGTTGTTTGAAACAACCAACAATAGCAAAATGTGGTAACAATATTCCAGTATACATGCCTTCATATATATGTGTGCACGTGCATATATACAGTGGCGTACAAAATAAGAGTAGCGTGACATATTGCATAGTTTTGACTATTTAATTTTCATTTAATGTTTTTTTCTTATTTTTATTTCGTAAAACTATAGCTTATAATACAATAAAAAGCATATAACTCGAAATTCCAAACTTTGTAGAAAATTTAAAAAATACAAAAAATGTTCACCATTTCCTACTATTTGTCAGTACCTTGGAAAATATTCAGGGTATGCAGTTTATTCAATTATTATGCAGCTATTAATGCAATTCAAGTATGGTCATGCTAATGGCAGTAATTGTACGGGTTAGGCTAATGCCTTTATGCACTGCGACCTGATTGATCTATTGTGCGTCCTTGAGTGCTTAATTTTAATTGTTTAGTACAGCGATGAATCAGACCAGTGCATTAGGAGAGAGCATTTGTAGGTCTTCATTCTCCGGTAGGTCTGTGTCTCCTGTGACCTAATGCTTCAGAATTGGTGATTAAGTGTTCTATGGGCTCCTCTTCATCACAGCAGAACTTGTATAAACTAGTGCGGACTGTTCAGTATTGTACTGAAATGTTTATTGCTGGCAAAGTTGCCTGTAAATGCTCCACAAAGTAGTCTAAGACCATTTTATCTAGGATTAGAGCAGATTTGCTCTGTTGGTATTAAAGTTCAGGAACTTCTTGGCGTGATTAAGACTATTTAAGCCATTCCAATTATCCCCAGTGTTTATTTGAATTCATTTTTTGCTCTCCTGTTTTAGGTTGTTTTTGTTGATACCAAAAATTGAGGTAGGTTCAATAAAATGCACTGTGGCCTCTTTTTTGGCATACAATTCTGCCTTCTCGTTTTTTCGTGTCGCCCCTGTCCTAATACCCAAATCAGGGAGCACTGATTAGTAGTCACCAGTTTGTTGAGTGAAGAGTTACACTCTATGAGGTGTTTGAAATTAAACGTGAAGCTAGAAGAAAAGCCTTTAGGACTGATTGACAATTCGAAAATATTCTCATTTATACTTTTTCGACCCCTCTTTTGGCAGAAGAATGAACGATGTTTTCATAAAGTAATTACTAAAATTAAATAAAAAACAAATAAATTGTCAAAAATTGTCAATAAGTCCATGCCCTATAGTTATAGTTATGTCTACCATAAGTAGATCAGTATCGAGAATTGTTCTTGCTTTCATTTCAGTTTAGAACAGATTCACACTCGGCAACGGTAGCTGCATTGTGCTGCCTTTATTCAGGTTCGCTTTACACATTTCCATACTCCTAGAAATAAACGCAGCTTATCAGTGTAGTCAGATATAAATTTATATTGATGTTCGCTGTATACACAATATAAGTTATATTATTATAAAAAAATAACAAAAAAATTAAATAAATAGTCAAAACTTCACAATATGTCACGCTGCTATTGTTTTGACCACCACAGTATGTGCGCATGTAGGTCTCCTGTCATTGTACTTTTGTTTTTAGTTTTCAGTAGATACTCTAGTGTGCAGACAGCTCATACAGCAGGCAGACAATTGTGATGCAATTTACGTACGTTTGAGACCAAAATCGCCACAATTCTGTACAATCTAGGGCCAGACCACTGGTATAGAAAACGCTTGAATACGTTTAGCTGATTTGGTCTGAACATTTTTCAAACCGTGAAAAGAAGGAGTTCACAACGAATTATTTTTCATGCTTCGTTCTCTAATCCACTACGATTAGCTACAAAGGTTTCACATCTTTGAGCCATCTTTTGTGTTAATTTCCGCACAAGTTGTGAAGGTAGTCGGTTCCAGGTCAACAAAATTTGCCTTGATAACTTTTTGACCGTCTATAAATATGATTTCACTTAACGATATAAAAAAAAGATCTTGTTGCTGTATTATTTCAAGAGTATAATGATATCGAACAATTAAAAATACCTCATCGCAGCCATACTACGAGTAGATAAAAGTTGTTAAGCTTGCGTTGCATCCCATGGCTACAATTTGAAAGATCAGTTCAACAGCTGAAAATCAATGTGTGACTCTTCGGAAGTAAGCGGTGCCATACGAACTGCTCGGTGTAATGGTTAGCTTTTGTAGAGGCACCGGAAGGGAATTTATTATTATTATGAGGGAATTTAGAACTGCGATCTGAAAGTTCTATTGGGATACCCTCATAGTTTCACAGCATTTCTCTGAGCCCAGCTTCCTCAAAAAATTTTGGTAATTGCCCGATTTTATTAAGTTTTATTTCCTCCTCTGGTGAAATATGTTTACCCAGATGTTTGTTCTACTTATGAATCAGTGCTGGGCCCGACGGCAGCATATATTCGCCGGTTTCATCTTCCTCCTTATAGAATATGCAAGTTTCATTGGAGTAAATTAAAAGATTAGTAAGATGATAATTCAATCTATAAAGCGCTCTTAGGATTCTTATAAGGATTCTAAATTTATATTTATTTAATACTGTACAATATTTAAATATGTTGCGGTTAAAGCTACCTATCGTTGATTTTGATTGAGATAAAGCCGGTAGATTGTCCTCATAAGCCCTACAGATTATAGATGACCTTCTTTGTCTTTCTTCTATTTCCTAATCTGAAGAAAAGTTACCCTTATTGAATTTTCACTCCAATATGTATAACTGAGCAATAAATTCACACAACTTTGACTAGTAGCCTGCCATAAAAAAGTTGCTAGAATATTTTCTTTGAAGAAGCGTGCATTTGAAAGGAGATATAATATAAATATATATTTATTATAGTAAATAAATACGTACTTATTTCGTTGACAAACTGGTATAAAAATATTACAAGAAAAAGTTTATATGTAGATTTTAAAAATGAGCTCTTCTTCTTCTTAATTGGCGCGATAACTGCTTACGCGATTTTGACCGAGTTTAACAAAGCGCGCCAGTCGTTTCTTTCTCGTACTAACCGGCGCCAATTGGACACACCAAGTGAAGCCAAGTCCTTCTCCACCTGATCTTTCCAACGCAGAGGAGGCCTTCCTCTTCCTCTGCTACCACCAGCTGGTACCGCATCGAATACTTTCAAAGCCGGAGCGTTTGTATCCATTCGGACGACATTGGATCATTATTCGCTGCGCTATGTCTATGTCTTCGTAAAGCTCATACAGCTCATCGTTCCATCGCCTGCGATATTCGCTGTTGCCAACGTGCAAAGGTCCAAAAATCAAGCACAGAATCTTTCTCTCGATACACTCCAAGCGTCGCTTCATCGGATGTTGTCATCGTCCACGCTTCTGCGCCATACGTTAGGATGGGCATGATGAGAACCTTGTAGAGTGTTAGTTTTGTTCGTCGAGAGAGGACTTTACTCCTCAGTTGCCTACTTAGTCCAAAGTAGCACTTGTTGGCAAGAGAGATTCTACGTTGGATTTCATTTCATTTAAAAATTATCACTTACACAAATAAAATAAGATATCGTAAAAATATTACTGCTCATTATAGCCAATTTCATTCATATGCGCAAACTTTCGGGTAAATTTCATGCACCAACATCTCATTCTATTAGTCTATTATTTACTGCGTTATCTACCGGAAATTGAATACAATAAAAAGTGCATTGCGTTAGCTCTCTATTAACACAACGTTGTGCCCCTACACGTATGCGATACTTTGTGCTGGCTTTCGAACTGCATGGTATGTTGAATATTAGTCGTGCTTTCGCTGCACGAAAACGCAATGCAAAGTGATAGTTTCCAACAGCCATTTCTGAGGTCTTCCATTATGCACACCCTTGAGTTGCTTTGCCTGCGTGTGTGCACACGCTTGGCCTGCAATGACCTTCTTATATGTAGCTAAAACTGCGTTCATGCAGTGACAAGAAAATATACCTGAAAATGGAATTTAATAATAGTTAAAGCAACAATAAAAGAGACAAACTTATACAATAAAACTGCTAGCTAAAGAAAAAAGATAAAGAAATAAATGTTAGACAGAAATTCGTGTATCTGCCGAAGAATAGGTGTAAGGGAGCTGAAGCTATGTAATACTACACTTGTCACTGCATGCAAATAGACAATGGACTACTACGCGTATAAACTTATAAATACGAGTATATGCAACTACATACATATAAACTTTATTAAAGAAAAGTGATAGTCCCATAAGGAGCTAGCACCGTAATACACATTTTGTGACTGCCTTCGAACAAGTGAAAACGGATACCGAGTGGAGCAGTTGGTGTGTAATTTAGTGACAGTAAACTTAGTAATCGCATGCACGCATTTATATAACTCCTGATGCAACTTTCAAAATTAAGAAGTATATACAAAAAATCGCTATAGTTAACTATTTAACACTACAACGCTGGATGAAATGAACGTTGAAGGTGAATTAAGAGTTTGGCCGTAGCCTATAACAGATGATTAATTAAAAAGCCCACCAAACCCGTAACGAAGCCTACGGACCATAAAGCTTGACTTGGCTACAGTTTACACCAGTTCACCGCTATTCGACCACGATATTTTACACCTGACCTATGTTGTAAGTGATACAATTTTCATCAACAGTCTTCATCCGCTTCAATTCAGCAGGCACTAATTTGCTCCGCATATTTGAATATAGCTCGAAAAGTTATAAAAATCCTACCATAAAACATTGAGTGATTACTGAGCATAATCTCATAAAAGAAACAAATTATTTTTAAGTAAAATTTTTGCCCTAATTGTTTAAAACTATTTCATGGTCGACCTTTAGCTCCTGGAAGATGCTCTGACTAACATGACGGTCAACTTCGAGTATTTTTGTGATTTTATCGTCATTTCCTTTAACATCAAAAGGGCCTGAACGGAATTGACGCAACCAAAATTGCACGTCTGCTACAGTATCGACACCATAACACCATTAACAATTTCAGCGGCCTAGCTTGCATTTTTGCCTTTATCAAAGAAAAACTGGAAAATGCACCGAATTTTCTAACGGTTGACTCATTGTTGTTGTTAGCACCCAATCGACTGGAATAAGCAAAAAACAACAAACGAATTTCTGTGGTGTAGAATATTAACTTGACAACTTAAGTTTGATCGTTACTTAACGAGATATCGATCACCATATTTCGAGCAATCTATCGACAAAATAACAGTTATAGCTTTCTCCAAACTAATAAAAAAAAATTATAAGTATGTTAAAATTAATATCTTCCAGTACTAAATTTTGTACTAATACTTTACACCTTCAATAAATTTGAAAATTATACATTTTTTCCACTTTTTTTTTTAATTTAATTATACCCAAACCTACAAATAAATCGATTTTCAGAAAAACTTGCTATTATGTTCAAAATACTTGGGCCCTTTGACATGGAATTGCAGTACTCCGTAGGACCAAACCTATCAATTCCATTTCACCCTTTCCAGCTATTTTTACCCAAGTTCTACTGAACTAGTTTGGTTTGCTGCAAGGTTACTAAAAACAAACCTGCATTCAGTACACACCCGCATAGGGAAACTCATGTCTGTGTGGATTTGTGCAGTCAAGTTCCGTTTGTCTGTTTCCTTATTTTCTTTCAGTCTTGGCACAAAGCTCCAAACGAAATCGCAGGGAAACAAAGGTGCTTCCGGAAATAAATACTTCACCCTTCAAACCTCTTTCCTCTTTTGGTATACAAAAGTTTGCATTTTGTATTTCTTTTTTGTTTTTGTTTATTCTTCTGGTTACATTTTCTACGCTTTTGCTTGTTATTTTTTATTTTGCCGGTGTAATTGGATGATTGTGTTGATGTCATTTGAAAAAATTTAAATACAGGAGCACCAGCTTAAAGTGCATATATAAATTCAAACTTTTCCTTTGTGTGCTAGTTAGTACATATTTTGAATATTTAAATGTAGTTTGAGTACCATAATTTGGCAAATACTTGGGTTGTTGAATGCGGTGTAAAGTTTGCCAAATTTTAATGCCGCAAATGTAAAATACGAAGTAATTACTACCAAACCAAAAGTAGGTGACAAATATAAAAATTCTATGTACCTATAGTTAAAAGATTGAGTTATACACTTTTTTTACTTTGGCAGCTAAAATGACTTTCATTACGCAATAAAAATTTAGTTTATGGTAGAAATTTACCAAATGGATGGCCTTTCGCTTGAATAAATTTGAGGAATGTAAAACAAAAAGAAATATCTTGCCACAGTAGCGAATTATCTCTTCAATTGGATCTTACTTTCCTCTCAGCGGCTGTGGCTTTCGGGCGTTTTCATAGGTTAGGTAAGGTTGCCCCTGCAGAAATCCATTTGGATGAAGAAATGAAATTCATTTGTGATACTATTGCAGTGAAAATTTGGAGGAAGGAACAAATAGGACAGAAGCAGGAGCGGTGGTTGTATTTGTGGATGATGACAGAACGATGATTGACTTATGGTGGTGTTAACCCCTTCATGCTGCTAAGGAAGTTCATCAGTGGTTAATTTGAAGGCCTGCCATATCAGCAGGCATTTAAAAGAAATGAGAGCCTTAGCTTCGCGAAAGCAGGGCAGCTAAGGCGAAGTTGCTAAGATGACTCCACTACATGCTCCACACAGCTGACGCAAACACGACTTGAATTTATGCCTAGTCTCAGCATACAAACCTCTTGGACAGTGTCTTTAGAATGCACTCACAAAATACGAGACCTGATACTTTTTTAACCTTAGAAGAGCGCTCGACCACCTATGATCCACTCGTGACAAAAAGGATTTCGCGATCTTACGAGGTTGTGTATTTGCCTAGCAATGGCAAACCTCCGAGTGTATTTCTGCCATGAAAAAGCTCCTCATAAAAATATCTGTCGTTCGGAGTCGACTTGAAACTGTAGGTCGATCCATTTGTGGAACAACATCAAGACGCACACCACAAATAGGAGGAGGAGCTCGGCCAAACACCCAACAGAAGTGTACGCGCCAAATATGTATGTATGTGTATTTGCCTAGCGTTCGCTGAGGGGTCCCTGTGGTCTAAAGCTCGAAAATTAAGGGTATTATCAGGAACTGTTTTTTACAAGTAAAGAATTGAAAATCGATATTTAAATTTTTTAGGCTTTTTTTAACTTATTTTACATACAAAATGAAAAAAACAATTTTATTTATCATTTTAATAATTTTACAAATGGCGCTGAAGTTGGCCCTCCCGAAAAATTGGGCTGAAAGGTGGTTTCAATTTTGGCTTTTCTATTTATCTGAAACACAAAGACCAAAAAATTGTTAATTAGTATGACTGCAGTTATGTCCTGTACTAGAATAAAAATAAAAAAATTGACAAAATGGCGCGGTTTTGAGTTTGACACTCTAAAAATGGGGGTTTTGCCAGTTTTTTAGTAAAAAAATCCGAAATAATAATATTATTCTAGTAAGAACGATAGCCATTGATGTCGTGAAAAACATATTAAAATTTCAGAAGATTCGGTTAAATTATTTTTTTTGTCAACACCAGGCCGAAAAAAGTCGTTTCGAGATAAATGAGTTTAAAGTTTGGGGTACAGGAGCACGCGGACCGATCTCTGAAGAAGCTATAATATTGGGAATTTCTGCATGAAAATTTCACAGTATATTCTTAATAATACTTTAACGAAATATCGAAAAAACAACGAAATCGATTTTTTGAAATTTCTAGACCACCGGGTCTCCTTAAAGGAAGTGTTATACGAGTATTCAGTTTAATAACCCATTCAATTTTGCGCTATTAGGGCGCATGTTTCAAGTAGCGCAAAAATCAAGTTAATTTTTGACAATTTTTTTTCAGCTCATCTTGAGCATTTTTTCCATATAACGAATGTTCGACAGTTTTTTATATCGAAGAAAACACACAACAATGGCGGTCGGTGCGAAGAAAAAATAATCATCAAACATCAACGCCAGTTTTGGGTTACTTGAAACTTCCTCAATGTTATACTAAATTTTAAGGGGACTAAGTTTTTTTTAATTTCTCTTGAAAAATTATGAAATATTGATGAAAGTCTACAGATTTTTTATAAATTTTGCATAAAGTTTTAAATTTTGATTTATACGATATTTGTTGTATAATGAATTATGCCTTTATTTTTATTTATTTATCTTTTTTTTTGTGGGTGAGGTAGGGTTCAAATTGCCTTCGTACTTACAGCGACCGTCGTTTACTGCGTCGTGTGGTGTGGCCACTAAAACGATCCCTCCTCTCCTTTTGGGGAGACACCCTTCCCGGAACTGCTTTCTATATTACTTCGGCATCCATAAAGGACCAGTTCTATTCACCCACGTCTGCGTCCACCATATTTGGAGCCAGCTTTCCTGCTATTAACTCGTCTTCTTGTATCTCTATCTGTGCGGCTTCACTTTGTTGCACTGTGTCGAGGTCGATCTTGTTTTTTTCGTAGTACATTCTCGATGTATTTCTTTACCGCGTTCCAGTTGTTCTCGCGTTCGAGAATTTTTCTGATTATGTTGCTCGGTGCGATGTCGCCCACCCGCTCCCTCAGATTATTTCTTTCTGCGAGCCATCTATTTCAACTAAAAAACGTGTGTTCAGCGCCACCGCTCAGCGCATCGCAGTATATGCATTTGGAATCGGTTTCCTTGCCCATGCGGTATAGGCATCTGCGGAAGTATCTGTCGCCCGAGAAGAACTGAGTTAAGAAGTAGTTCACTTCCGAAGTTCCTTTGGACCCACTTGTCAATTGATGTAATAAGTTTTGCCGTCCATCTGCCACTCGGTTCAGTGTCCCATCGGCTTTGTCACCCAAGCATGGTTTGGCATATCCATTCTGAGAAGCTAGTGATGACGCGTTTCTTCTTGGAGTCTCACGCATCCGTTCGTTCCCGAACCATGAGGTCGACGGGTATCTGCCCACTGATCACGAAAATTGCTGTGCCTGAGACAGTGCGGTAGGCTGAGGCAACTCTAAGTGCCACTGTTCGCTGCACAGCCTCCAGTGCTTGGCGCTTTGACTTGCAGTTTAGCACAATTCCCCATACTTCGCTGCCGTACAGGAGAATTGAGCTTGTGGCAGCCATAATTAGTTTTCTTTTGCTCTTTGTTAGCCCACTGATGTTTGCCATTAATCTACTTAGCATACCCGTGACTGCTTTTGTAGCCGAATGCCATATATGGGTAAGTATAAGAAAGTAAGCTTGCAGTCAAGTTGAATACCTAAGTATTTCACTACTTTTTCGGTCCCTAAGGACGTGTCGCTTATGTGCATGCTGACCTCGAGTGGCATGTGACCTCGTGTCATACGGAAGTCTTCAGTTTTATTTGTTGGCGAGTTCCAGACCATGGTACTCAAGCCATATTTGCCTCCTTATCCTGACTTGGTTCAGCTTCCTTCTAGCATCCTTAGTATCCCGAGCTAGATATGTATCTTCTGGAATTTCTATGCTCAATATCTCAGCTCAGATTCCAGAGATCGGTTCAGCAGTTCACGCTCACTCAAGTAGCTCTGGAGCATCCTTAGCAGGCATGCAGGTATTCGAAACCTCGTAGTGCCTTTATAATGTCTATCCATCATAGGCTGTTAAAGGCGTTTCGTACATGCCAGAACGGTGATGAGGTTCTGATAGTGGCGTCTGTCTTGAGCGCTCCTTACCACCTCCTCTATTCCACAAAGGGTTGATTTCCCGCGTCGGAAACCATGCCTTGCTGGTAATCCTCCTGCACTCTCAACAGACTCTGCAAGCCTGCGCTGTATGAGTTTCTCAAGCAATTTGCCCTTACTGATCAGCATCATTTTCTGTATTTTCCACAGCTTAGGGAAGATGTCTTGAGCAATACATGCATTGTAAACATCGAGCATCACATCTGGTCGGCTTTCAGCCACAAGTTTGAGAGCTTCAGCTAGGATGACATCTGGGTCAGGAGCTTTGCTTCTTTTGAGGCTTGAGTGGAAGCATTTCGTCACCTTGGGGTCTCGGTCCCCACACAGCATAGGGTGCATGGGGAACAGTCTATCCCCTATAACATCACTGTCTAGATGTACGGCTGTGGAGTTGGCGTTTAGCTTCTCCATTACAATTTTATAGACCAGACTCCAAGAGTTGCTATTTAGATCCCTTCGAAGTTCCTCCCATTTTGCCTTCTTACTGGCCATGATTACTTGCTTCAGCGCTTTTCGCAATTGCAGGAAATCGAGCAGCTTTCGCTTCTGCTTCTCTGTTTCGTCTGGCTCTGGTGTACCTGAGCTCTGCGATTTCTGATGTCCACCAGTACACAGGTCGTCTTCTTGAGCGTAACCCCGCGCGGGGCGCCGATGCGTCGCAGCTTTTAGCAGTGCGCTGCATCGTGGCGCTTGCAAGGGAGCCAGCGTCACCTCTTATGTGCGGCATGGAAATTGCATCAAAGTGAGCTAGAAACGCTTCAATGTTCACTTTGGCCATGTTCCATTTGCGAGTGCCCTTTGTTTTAGGTGTGGGTGTAGTGATATACTAACGTTCACTTCCAGTATATTCCTCCAGAACTTCCTACCCGTTGATTGCCCCAGTCAGGCTATTAGTCACTAAGGTGATATCCGGCGTGGTGTGTTCACAACCGGATCTAAAAGTATTGGCTTTTCCTGTGTTTGCCACTTCAAGCCCCAGTCGGGCAGCCATGTCTAGTATATGTCTTCTCCGTGTGTTCGTAGTAGGGGTGCCCCACTCGATAGCCTTGGCGTTGAAGTCTCGGGCTACGATGAACGGGCCACCCAGTTCCCGAACCTTATCCTCAATAAGGTCCAGTTTCTTTCAAAACTGTTCAATACTATCGCTGGGGGTAAGATAGCAGCTTAGCATTGTGAAGCATTTCTTTTGAGCGTATGTGTAGCAACGACCGGCTCCGTGCTGTGTGACAGCGACTGCGCTACCGCTTGGTAGGCAGAGTGCGGCCGTTCCTGTTTCACCCTCGAGCCAGGTTCCCTTGGCAATCCGTCCGTACTGCTCGCTTATGATGACCGCATCTAGCTCCCTCTCGATTGTGCCTTTATTAAGAATAAGTGCAAATTAAAAAGGCAAAGGAAAGTAGTCAAATAGCATTTATTTCTTATTTTGACCACGAGTGTTTATATGTACACCCATATCTACTTGGATCAAACAGAAAACCTGAACAATTTTTTTATTCTTATACCCTTTCCTTTCTGACGATTAATCAAATCTCATTCCCACTACCGCATTTATTCAAATTCATTAGACTAACTGCAACATACAACAACACAAAGCACATAAACAAATTAGTTTAACTCTATGCTTAGTCGTCCTGCATAAATTGTTCAGTGACATTCATTTAAAATGTAAATTGCCAAATGGTTAGGAATCAAACTGGTACGGAAAAAACACAGGCTGTTTTTGGTTTGCTGCCATTGGCTGCCAATGTCCATCGGAAATAATTGGTTTTATCAGCGTGCAATTGAAAGCAATTACATGTGTGCAGCAAAAGTTGCAAAGGAAGAGTGCATAGGCGTGTAAACAATGTATATATGTAAACTTGTATAGAAATATACATTAGCGTGGCTCGCATAAGTAAATGTAGGAAAAGGTAAATCTAGCAAGAAACACAAATTTTTAGAAGAAAGTATTCACTATACTCAATTAATGGGCTTTGCGGCGCCAAAAAAAATTTGTAATTAGCAAAATTTGTAAAAAATTATGTTTCTTAAAATATAATAGTTTTTAAGGATTATAAATATCATTTAACCAATATCCTTGAAAATTAGGATTTTTAACGTTTTGATGGAAAATTTGTCAAAAAATTACATTTTCCTTTATCAATTACATAAAAGTATAAACTGAAAACAAAAAACGTTTGTTTTTTTTTGTAATATAGAAGGATTTTGAGCGTGTCATCGCACAAAATATTCTGAATTTCGACCTTTTGTGGACTCCCTAATGTATGAACATTAGGGTGTCACACCAAGAAATTTTCTTTTTCTCCAACGCAGTTATTAGAGTATTGCATTTAACACTTCCGCCCAAATATTTAGGAAAATTATTTACTATTTATTTATTTACGTAAGCAATGAAAAAGCTCCTCATAAAAATATCTGCCGTTCGGAGTCGGCTTGAAACTGTAGGCTCTTACATTTGTGGAACAACATTGAGACGCACACCACAAATAGGAGGAGGAGCTTTGACAAACACCCAAAAAGGGTGTACGCGCCAATTATATAGGTATATATTTAGAATTATTTATATTTATTTATAAATAAAATTAGTTTTAAATTATAAAATCCAAAACTATTAAGTTTTTATTAATTCTAATTAATTTAATTTTTAATAAATTCAGAAATTTAAATTTTAATTAACTGAGCTTAAATTTTATTTTTTTCCAAAAAGCCCTCTTAAAAAGTCAACACAAATTTGTTTAAAATTCTAAAAAATACAATTTTTTAAGTCTTTATTATTTTTCGGAAATACTTTGGTGGAAGCCTTAAAATGTTATAAATTGTAAAGTCTCGATTGAAAAATGGCATTGATTTTTTTGTATGAAGAGCGATGCACCCTAATATGCATGGATACATACATACATACATATATTCATGGATACATACATACATACACATATTCATACACGCCAACAGTCAAAGCACACAGGCTGAATGTAAAGTATTTGCTAATTAAAGGATGTCTCATAAAATAGTGGACTTCGTGCCCACTCGCATACATGTAAGCATACATATGCAGATACGTATATATACACAACAAACCCATACATATACATCGAATACATGTAACTGCGTGCTTTGTATACAATTGCTCCCTAATATATGTTGGCGCGTAAGTTTATTGCCCCACATTCACCAATATGTCATCGCAAATGTTGCAGCAACAAAAAATGAAAAAAGAAAAAGTAGAAAATAAATGTTGAAAAATTAACGCTAATTACGAGCAATTATCGGACTGTCACAAAAATGTTGAAAGCTCTCGCACTGAATGCAGTGAATGCCTTCATACGTGCACAACAATTTATGCGCTGTTGTATGCGTGAGAATGTGTGCGTGTTAAAAAACTGTTATCGGACCATGCAAATATGGTGCATATTGCATTTATTAAACATACATTATTCGAAGCCGATTAACAGGGAGTCAGAATGCATGTAGTATATCATGAAAGTTAATCACGCTTTTATTTAATTTACCGCCTAGTTTTTATAATTCATTATTACTGTCAGAATTTGTATGTATGTACGCAGTTTAATATAAATTGAATAAGATTTTGTTGACGGTTGGATTAAAATAGAAAACAATTTAATGCCAAAATTGGGAAAATACATATTAAAAAAAATTTCTGCAAAAGATTAAATTAGGCTTTAAAGACATAAAATATCTATGCCAATAAATGTAGGTATACCAATTTTATAAATCACGTTCTTAACCCTGCGTAACCTGACTTAATTTTCACAATTCCACTGACATGGTAGTATATCAGACACCATTTCGACGACTTGCCTTTACCAAGTTCCGGCTTGTAAATTTGGTGAAACTATTTTAATTATTTACATATGGACTTACATTTTTATTTATTAACATATTTATTCAATTTAAAATGGCAGTTTATGTTAAACAGGTTTTGTTCTCATTTAACAAATTAAACCTTAAAACTTATATCTATACAAAAACGCGAAAAATATTACATATATATTACTATTTTTTTCTACAAAGAGTTTACATTTACTTTTGTTTAAACTTAAACTCAACGATATATTAAGAAAGAGGTAAATTCAGTGGCTAAGTTAAAAATCATTTCATGTTGAACATTACTTAAAAATTTAAATATTGGAATACATTCCAAAGATATGGAGGAAAGTGAAGCTAATATTTGTTCCTAAGGGAGGTAACAAACCCCCTGATTCTAAAAAATCTTACAGACCAATCAGTCTATCGTAGTTTATGTTAAAGACAATGGAAAAACTACTTGAATACCATCTAGGAGAAGAAATAATCTACAAAAAACCCCTCCATAAGCTGCAATTTGCTTAGAAAAAAGGGAAATCCACAGTCACAGCCCTGCACACACTCGTTGTCAATATAGAAAAGGCTCTAAATCAAAAAGAAATAGCCCTCTGTTCCTTTATGGAAATAGAGGGAGCCTTCGACAACGCAAATTACAAATCCATGGAACCAGCACTCGAGAAAAGAGGTGAAAACCCCATATTAACACATTGGATAAGCCAAATACTTAATCAGAGGATTATCAAAGCCTCGTTAGGCCAAGCTGAACACAACAGTAAAGGGATGTCCGCAAGGAGGAGTTCTTTCTCCACTGCTATTGTCCCTACTTGTTGATGACTTGGTGCAACACCTAAACAATAAGGGGTTTATAACCATTGGTTATGCAGATGACATATCTGTTATAATAAAAGGCAATAATGAAAGGACACTAACCGACTTAATGCGAAATGTCTTGAACGCAACATGGGAATGGTGTAAAAAGGAGGGGCTGTCGATCAACCCTAACAAAACTACAATTATCGCCTTCACAAGAAAAAGAAAGTTGGAGTTTCCTATATTGAAAATAAATGAAACAGTGATAGAACTAAAGGAAGAGGTCAAGTATCTAGGCTTAACCTTAGATAAAAACTCACTTGGGAATCACATATAAATAATATAACAAAAAAGCCACGAAATCCTTGTGGACAACCAAACAATTACTAGGGGGCTTCAGCCCTAGTATGGCCCTCTGGATATACACCCAAATGGTTAGACCAATCGTACTGTATGGGGCACTGGTATGGTGGAGCAAATCTATCCAACAAACAGCGATAACCAAACTGGGAAAAGTACAAAGGCTTGCTTGCCTATGCATCACAGGGGCTATGAGAACTACCCCAACAGCTGGCATGGAAGCACTCCTTAATCTCCCACCACTTCATATAGCAATCCAAGAGGAAGCAGCTACACAAGCACTCATGCTACACATGAAAGAAAATTTCAAATTAGGCCACCTAAGTATCCTAAATAAAGTCAAAAACACCATAAGCTTGGCTAAAGTTTCAGACCACATTGACCCAACCCTTTGTTTCACAAAAGAATACACAGTTACCTTTCCTGAGATGATCGAGTGGAGAACAACCCAAAATGGATGAATGATGATTCACAAAAATGGTACACTGATGGATCAAAAACACCTTATGGTGTAGGAGCAGGATTAGTGGGGCCTAGAATCCACAAATCATTCGCTCTCACCCGGGACACCACCATCTTCCAAGCGGAATTATACGCAATAATGGAAGCAGCCTAGAAACCACAAGAGAGTAAAGATTAAAATACTCTCGGACAGCCAATCAGTTCTAAAAGCTTTAGATACCTATACCTACAACTCAAAAACTCTCTTAGAATGCCACAAGGCACTCAATAACCTGGCACCCAAAAACAATGTCTCATTAATTTGGGCACCAGGACATGAGGGATATAACGGCAACGAAAAGGCAGTCTTTCAAGCCAAAAAGGGGCAGATGTAAATTTCGTCGGACCTAGTCTCATGTTTGGATTTAACAAAAACTGCCTAAAACAAAAAGTAAAATACTGGGCCAAAACTCTATTAATTCAGCATTGGAACAACGTAGAGGGTCTCAGACACTCCAAAAAGTTCTTAAGTTTCAATGCTAAAAGAGCTAACATGGCCCTCATGTTAAACAAAAAGAGCAGTCGCACTCTCACAGGCGCCCTCACGGGTCACTTCAATTGCAACAAATACTTACATAAATTAGGCATAACTAACACCAGCACCTGCAGATTTTGCTGCGAAGAGGAGGAGTCTATAGAACATCTCATCATCGAATGTCCGGGGTTGACGCATAGAAGGAAAAAGTTTTTAAACAAGTTCATGCTTATAGGTGAAGACCTACAATCACTCCCTTAGAAGGAGCTGGTACAATTCATAAGCATACTTAACAGTCAATAGACAGCATAGGGTGCACAATAGATCAATATGGTCGCAGTGCTAAAGGCCCATACCTTAACCCTTTACTACCATTAACCATTACTTAAAAATTCGTCCTCCAAAAGTTATGTATTTAAAAAAAAACAAAATTCCATTCATTCATTCATTCATTAAAAAAACTTTTTGTATTCTATATTATGCATAAATTAATCAGTCTAGTAAAAAGATATCATATGACTCGTATAATAGAAAGTTAAAAATTTTGTTGGCAGGCCTCACAGTACGCCTGGGTTCCCTCATCAATAGACTTCTTCGTTTCGTTTGGCGTAGTTGCCAGTTTTTTCTTTTACCAGCTGATATTAACTAGAAATAGCATATATAAAAGAAAAACCTTCCCGGCTTGGTCCTTTCAACGCAGTGGAGACCTACATTTTTCTGCACCTCCAGGTACCACATCAAGGACTGATGCATTTGTATCTATTCCTGTGACAGGATCATTGATTTCAGGTGAACTACTTTATTTTGATGGCCTGCCTATGATTAATCCCTACGCAGCTTGTTATTCCAAAGTATATAAGGCATGATTCAACGTTAACTTACAAAGCTTAGTCAATATTCCGCAGTTCTTGTTTTCGCATACTCCGAGAGCTACTTCAACGGCCGTTGTCAACGTCATAGGATCAGCGCGTACTTTCATAAAAAATGTCTAGATTGCTTCACTCTCATTTGTAGATGCGTCACATATTAGAGAAAATAAATAAATTTCGCTTAGATTAGACGGCTTTATCAAGACGTAATGCCCGTGCTTGTTATTTTCGTTACTCAGTCACGTATTTGTACATTCCGCAAGTGAATCAAAACGAAGCACAAATTAAATTTTCCAAAGCGTCGCAAGCTAAACACCTCCCAGCGAATAATTTTTCATTTCCTTTCATTTATTAAGTTTATGGTTACAAAACCTTACAGACTTGCATTATTTGCAGTCTGAAAGGAAGAAATGGTGTTGTGAGGATTCTTAACCGTTTCACACTCTCAACTACACCCCATACATAGTAATTTACAGGATTCAGGTGTGGAGAGGCGGCCAAAAGTTTAGTGTTATGTGGTCAAGGAAATGTGCCGTCATCCAATCTTGAGTCATCATCCCTTTGTGTGAAGAAGCAAAACATTGTTGAAAGATATATGGGCTGTCACCGTATACACTACCCATCCAGAGTTTCACTACTGTGCCTAGAACCTCGATATATGCAGCAGAATTCAATCGAAATCCTGCAGTAAAGAACTGAGGTGGCATGTCATATCCCTTGTTGCTTATAAAACCTAAAACAATAACTTCATGTGCATGACAACATGAACCTATGTAGGATTGTCTTCTCCGCATAACGTAGGATTTATACCACAGATCTCCATGGTGAACTCAATGCATTAGACCCACAGAAGAATTAAGCTTCCTTGCAAAGGTCGTGCTTGATTTTGAAGAGTCCTCGTCAGTGGTCGCTTGCACTTGTTCAATAAATTCTGCAGATCGAACAGTGCAAGAAAGTTCCTCATGCTTTTTTCGTTTGCAAAAGAAACTGCATCGCCGCCTGATGCTTGCAATTATCGGTAAACCTTAAAAGCGAATGAAGCTGGATGCTTAAGAAAATAAGAAATTTCTTAATTGCTGTAATTTGTACTTGTAGCGACGATAACTGCAGGTCTACAAATTTTTTGAGTCAAGTTGTAGTCCTTTATATCTTACAGGATCCGGAACACGAAGTGTTCCGCTCGCGCAGCTGATTCCATTATTTGAAAAACAGCAACCTAAAAAACCGGTCAGGACACAAGCAACGACAAAATCGAATGAGATGTGTTGTTTATGGTATTTTTTCATGTGATATTTGGTACTTCGCTCCGTACTCGAAAGGAAATGAAAATAGTTGTAAGAGCAGCCGTTCGTACTTTAAAAGATAAGAGTGAACTTCATTGTCTTTCCACTCTTGCCTTCATTTGTTGTTTGCCTAGTGAGTTCTAATCGTCTGCTAAACCGAATTAAAACTAATAGGGCTATCACAATCGGTCCACTGCGTCCGTTATGGCAACGGATGTGATTATAAGTCGAAGGCACAATAACGAGTGCAACGGACGCATCGTGACAAGTCTATAGTATCGGTAATTGCAGTGAGTTTCACTGTGTGCAAAGAAAAGAGAATGAGCTTTTGCGTGAGTTTCCTGCATACCAAAATCTTTCTAGAAATTCTAATAGAAAATGAATTATTGGGATGAAAGCGTACGAAATTTTTGCAAGTTTGGCATAAAATATAAATTAAATTTTATAAAGAAAATACGAAAATTCAAAATAAGACGAAAAAATACACAATTTGGTCTAAATGTTGTTCGTGTTTCTGGCTAGATGTATATATTCTGAATTTGAAGTAGAACGGTCCAGCAACACGATTTCTCGAAATTCTCTGAGCGCTTTAAAGCAAGTATTTTTTTCAACCATTTTTGTTCACCTTACTAATATTTGTTTTAAATACAAACCGAATCGAATGGGATTCTTTGAATTATTTCAACTCTGAGAAGCGTAATATTTTCAGCATCAGGAATAACCTATGTACTGTCCAGAAAATTCCTGTACGTATCAAATAAAGTCCAGCCAAATACAGTTCATGCAAAGAACCGGAGGTTTGTGTGTTCAAAAACAAAAAACTAAAACAAAGCAGGGTTTTAAAAATACTAATATACTATTATATTTTTCTGCACTGCTACAACTTTCACTATAATTTTCAGTATAATATTTCCAATGCACACACTCTATAGCCCTAAAGCTTTATGCAAGTAAATAGTATAAAATATAGATAGAACCTTAAGGCCAACAATTTTACACGTTAATTTTAGCCAAAAATGTCTAATTAAATACAGCAAAGAAAGAGGAAGTTTTGTAAGTATCTACGTGTATAAGTATGTGTACATATTCACATGAGCATTAATTATATTTCACTTGAACGTAGCTGCTCGAGTTGCGGTAATAAAATTCCACTCAAAAGTTTGTAAAGAAAACTGATTTAATTTTGTGGAAGCGCTTAGTCGACAACAAATTCAAGAAGCAGTCAAGTGTATGGAAAACTCTTTGCTATATGTAAAATACAATAACTATACCCAGTAAACAATTAACTTAGTTTAAGATCTTAAACAGAGTAGCTACATTAAGAGGGAATAATTTGAAGTATTAAAAAAAAATGGTAGAGTTAATTTGAAAATTTTTGAAGTTTTAAGTTATTAGAGTTTTAACTCAAATAAAGTAAAGTAGGGGCATGAATGATGTTTATCTGTAAAACATAATATAATATTTGTAAGATTTCTGACTTAGTGAGTTGGCTCTAACATACGTTTGGCGAAACTTTCGTTGATATTTTAGCGTTGCATATTCAATAACCAGCACGGTTTCATGGCTGGCCGGTTAGCTAATCCTGCTATATTCACAAAAATTTCAATTACAGACTCCAAGCCGTTGACATAGTGTATGTATACCCATCGCAGAACCTATGGGGACCTTCAGAGAAAGAGACGGGTTTGTCAGCTACCCGATTAAGAGCACTGGATTCTCCTTTCTTCTCCATTACATGTTGTTGTTGTAGCAGCATAAACATCCCCCATATTTACATACGGGGAATGCTGCTGGAGTGACAGTCCTTGGCCGGATATAAATCCGAGTCGTTTCGATAACGTAGAACCGACTGTCGTGGAAACCATTACATCAACTGCTCTGATTGGCTGTAAGTGATTGCCCGTTGGAGGTTTCAAATTGTTATCAAAACGTCGCTTTAGTGCTACTTTAGGAGGGCCAGGCTGGTACTTCAACCATTTCACCTCCCTACCCAGGCAGCTATTCTCTCATATTTTCTGGCAGTTGACTTTTAGTTAGATGGTTGCTTTTTCTATTTATTTACATCTAATTTTCCAGCACTTTCTGTTGATAATTTTTAGCTGTTTGTGAAAAGTGACAAAATGTCACAATTTTGCTATGCAAATTGTTGCAAAAATATGGACTGCCAAAAGTCTCCATTTATTGCACACATCCCTTACCACGATATTTCCAAGGTTTTTGAAAATTTAAATCTTCAAATTATACAGATTTTGCGTTTCGCTCCATTTTTTAAAAGGGGTAATGTTCTACCTTTCATGTCGTAAATGTGTAGCAGTCATTGATAATGTTTTTTCCATTCTTCCATTGCCCGTTCAGGCGTCTAAACTTTAGAAAAAATTTTTTAGAAATTTCCTTTGTATTCGGACGATTTAAAATTTTTAAAATCAATTTCAATTCTTCCTGATTCCTGCAAACTCCAGCCAGATCTAATAGGGAAGTCAGTTAGAGAGTAACTTGCCGGCAGGATGTGTTAAAATTCGCCTTCTCCTAAATTTCAACAAAACTTTTCACAAATCATTTTCTAATCTCAAGTCTAGGCAGTTATTCGATACCTCGCGTCTCATACCTGTGAATGAAGATTCGGATCTGGGCGTAATTTTCCATTAAAAAACCTGATTTCTGAATCATTTAAATTAGATGTAAAAGTTCTAAGTCATATTCTGCACTTGCCCTTTTCCAGTGCTTTGATGTAGTCTACCGATCCATATACTCTAAATTTCCTATTTACCTTTCGTGTATAATATAGACTTGAATATGCTGTCTTCACATGGAGACCGCTTTGGAAGACTCGAATGAATTTAAACGAGTTTTGTTCGATCTGAGAGCTTAATTTTGCTGATCGCTTACTTCATATGATAAAGGACATGCTTTAATAAACTTGAAGACTTTAAATGGGTAATGATTTATGCTCGAGGGGTGAGCTATGTGCCAGCTCAGCAGTACAATGAAAAACGTTACTACGTAAATAAAAACGCGTGGGCCGAAGGCGTTCGAGCGAAGTTACAGGGTTTGATTGAAAAGTAATGAGCCGTCCCGCGCGGAACGTCTGCCAAGCGATCAACCAAATTGGCTGGTGGAGGGAAATGATCGTTGGACCTTCCCCTTTCACTAGAAACCGGTCCCAGTTCGCTGGCAACAGCGGTTCACTCAACATCGCTCCGAGCGTGAAAGCTGTTTTAAAAGTGTGTTAGGATTTTGCAGTGTCGAAAATGCAGCGATCGTTGGAGCAACGTTACTCGATCAAATTTTGCGTAAAGCTAAACAAAACGAGTACCGAAACCATTGGGCTACTCTCTGTCCAGTGCCCAGGTAAAACGGTGGCTCAAGTCGTTCAAGGAAGGCCGGGGGGACGTCGAAGACGAACAGCGATCTGGAAGGCCTTCGACGACGAAACAGATGAAGATGTGAACCGAGTTCGTGAATTTTTGAACATTGACCGTCGTGCTAGTCTACGTGAGATCAGTGACCTAAACCTAACTTATTACAATATGCGGGAAATCGTCCCTGAAAAGAAAGCTGAAGGGGAGGCGTTTTGACTCCATCGAGGCGATCCAAAAAACTGTGACAGCCGAATTAAACGCGATGCCGGCGGATGAGTTTAAAAAATGTTTCCTGCAGTGGAAGGACCGCTACCAGCGGTGTATTGACGCTCAAGGCTCCTATTTTGAAGAGTATTAGTTGTATAAGCCAAAAGGTTTCATAAAACTGCTTAAAAAAATAAGGCTCATTAGTTTTCAATCAAACCCTGTATATGATTCGCAAAACCTCAACTCTCTAGACTCTCCAGACTTATCATTGCTTCGTATCTCTTTTTCGGCATTTCTAAGGTGTAGACATCTTGGCCCTCACCGACCGTCCCTCGCTGAGTTTGAGTTAGAAGTTACAATACTATTAGTAGGATTAAAAAATATGTAATAAAAACCAATTCAGCTGCATGGTAATGTTATATTAAAGTAGTTCTGAACCAGTAGGTTTGAATGCGTAGATATTGTCAGATATTTGTCATTGTCATTTGTAGTACCTATGGGCGCACTATTATTACCACCAACGCATCTTCCGTTAGCTCAAACATGGTAGATGTCTTAGCTTCGGTCTACTTGTATGCACCTATATGCGCTTGTATGCGCCTCTACAGCATAAACTTTGTCTTTGTAACAATGCGGCTTAACAATACTCAAATAGCCGCCTGCTGCCAGCGGAGACTTTGCTAATTTGTTGCAATGAGCTGTAGGAGCTGTAGGAGCTCCAGTTGCTACTCAGCTACATTAGTTTGGAAGTAAGTAAACTTACTAACACATAGACTTATGCGCTTACATTCATATATATACATCTACACATACATTAATGTGTGTGCTTGCAGTCTTAATGCTCATGGTTAGACCACAAAACTCAAGAATGAATGAGCCCAATGCGCTGCAGCAGGGGCTATGTGTCAAGGCTGTGCATAAGCGCATAAATAAAAGCAGTCACACTCACGTACACTTGCGGACAAAATAATGGAATAGCGATATTTCGACGGGCTTTGATGCACTTTTTTTGTTTTTCATAATTTTTTTATAGCGAATGGACGGAGAAAATGCTGAACATCAGGGCGAAAAATGATCAAAAAGCAACAAAAGTTCTGAGCCATTTCAGACTTGCACTTAATTATACTAACATTTAACGGGCTATAAAATCGCTTAGATATATTTTTTTCAATTCAGATTGAAAAGTTTGAAATTTGTGTGAAATTTTTTTCGAATTTTTATAAATTTTGTAAAAATACTTATATGATATTCGTTGTTCCTTAAAGATCGCCATTCTAATATTTTCTCCATAAGTGTAATTATGTAATTTATATGCACATATATTCGAAAATAAACGGCTTAACTTTCCACAATTTACATGCATTCGCATGTGTGCGTGCTTGCGCAAAAATCTAGGCCTAAGCAACTAATCGATGCAACTTATCGAGCCAAGTTGCCGCTCAACTCTGTGGGCGAAGTACTGTAGCCCGTGGCACTGTAATAAAACTTGAACTTGCATTCATCAACGAATGGGTGCAAATGAGCACATGTGTACGCAGGAAAGCGAGTATGTGAAAAGTTGTTTGATTAAAATTTCGTTTCTTTTTCTACGCTGCGTTAAAACTTTGAAGGCGAACCAACTTGTAAAATTCACCTGTTACCTACCTAAGTTGCGTTATTTATACTGCGAACTCCTCAGAATAGTGTTGCAGCAAATTATTTGCATGCCCATCAACTGTTAACTTCTGTATGAGTTGAGAAGAAGGTGTCGTTGTAGTCGATTTGCATGGAATTTTACTAAAGTCATTTTTATTGAATTCTATTTATCTTACTTTTGGAGGACAATGCGGAATTCTAGCGGTATTTTGACGCAGCTGCGTGATCTTACGGTGCTCTAATAATCCGCTGTTTAAAAAACTTTCTGATATCAGTGAGAGTTAAGTACATTTAGGGCCAATCACTCTTTTTGACACACATCACCCTTGACCCAACTCTCGGCAACTATGAGGGCAATCAATGCTGTTGCCTCAAAATTTCCGTTGTGGGCTGATAGTAAATTATCGCAGATGGAGTTTTATTATGACTATTTTTAGTGAAGTCATTCCCTTCGATCCCTGAGCCGACTGAGAACTTTTTTGTTTCAAAGGTTTACTTTTCACTAGTATTGGCGCAGAAGGTTAACTCGAAACGCGCAAAGACTATTCGAGACATCGGGCGATTACGAACAGATCCGAGTTCTTAAAGATCTTAAAGTTCTTCTAAACATCTTACACATTCTGCCACTTATACAAAAAATCGTGCGAAACCAAAAAAAAAAAAAAAAAAAAAAAAAATTACCCCGGAAGGCACACCTATAACAATAATCACAGCGTAAACTAATAGCGTCGGCTGCGGTTGATGTCGTAAGTTTGCGATCACGTACCTTAGACATTATTCAAATGCCACAGATGCCACGAAGAAAACTATAAAATACCAAAGTTGAAAGTAATACCAACAACTATTGAGGCAACCGCAAAAGCATATGAAGGAAATATAAATATAATATATAGAAAAAAATTGCAAAATCCTTCCACAATCCACTAATCCTTCTTAGCAAATTCAGCATTTTTTTTGGAAGCTCAAATGCATCTTAAGCTAGAAATATGTATGGGATATGCAAGCTTATATGTATATGTATGTGCACGTACGTAAGTTTTCTAGTCATGCATGTTGTTTATTTGCCCCGCGTTGTTATTGTTGTTGCCCTCTGTATCGCGTAACACGCAGGTGGTTGTTGAAAGTTTCAAGCAATATTTATGTACTCAGTAGCTTGCTAAGCTGGCTAACAGTGCCGGCAGCGTAAGCAGCAGTACAACAATGCGTACGCGTAACATAAGACGCCAGCATGTGCGCGTGTGTACATAGGCGTACATATATTGACATACAAATGCATACTGAGACTTTCTGCTCATGTGTGGTTCAACTTACCCACACATCTATGCAGGGTAATGGGTGTGCACATGTAAATGGGTGAGTGTGTGTAATGGTAATATGGATTATTACGTAGTTTAGCAATTTAAATTTTAAACTTTCTGCGTGCGCGCAATTTCCCAACGCTGACAGGTGATGAATAATCGCGGTCATGATTGCGGAAATACTGTAACTTTGCATGAACCGGTAGTGGTTTTTGGTGAAAGTGAAGAAAAGCTTAAACGTGTTTAGTAATTAAAGGCAATTAGGGCTTTAATTGCTCGTAAATATTCCATTGTGGTCAAAGTAATGAGATATTTTAATTGATGGCAGTCAATCGGACACCCATAAATCATAGTAATTTAATAAGACACACTAAGGGGCGAGTCACCCTTCAAAATATTTCTCGGGTTGTAGTTTGTTTATTTCTAACATCTGAAAATATACCGTTAGTTTTAGTAACGCCGATTTTACTATTCGAATTCATGCAGAAAATCTTCAGTAGTTGGTACGCACCGAATTTATGCAGATCTAAAAAGTGATGGCGTGAAATTTATCACACTGTGTAATTCGCGTACTTTGTTGGCATATACAGTCAACGCAAAAAGAGATTGTACACCATATGTGGACGAGTCTAGGACACTATCACCGCCATCAAAATCAATTATATTATCATCCAAATCAGTTAAAAAATTCTCTAGCTCGCTTTCTTTTAGAGGCCAACTTCTAGACCACATATTGCTCTAAAAGAAAATCACTACTTATAGAAATGGAAGCAAAAAAGATAAAAAGTAATCATTTATAAAACTAAAAGACGTGCATACTGTTAGCGTCAAAAAAGTGCGCACCACATAATGATAAGTCTTGACTATTTATGTACTTATTTCTTATTTTTTTTTTTTAATTTTTAAAAACCATGTAATGCAACGAACTAATAATTCAGTATCCAATTTTCATGAATTTCCTATTTTCACCTGCTCTTACTACTTTATTTTTAATTTGTATAGGCACCGCAGCCAAATGGGTTGGTGCGTGAGTAACATTCGACCTTCGCCACCTCGGCCTCTGTTCCATTGCGGGCTCCAGTCCAGTGCCATTATCTAAATTAGTAATCTTAAGTACCTATTTCTTGAGTTTGTTTGAACTTGGTTAATTTTTTTTATAAAAAAATTCTGGTCGTTTTGGTCTAAAACTTTTCTTCT